>JASFAT010000967.1:0-43300 GCA_031353405.1 Baronia brevicornis
GCACTCCCGAATCCGCTGAGCCCCCCTCGCTGCATTTTAATATGCGGCCAGGGCTCCGGCTAACTACAGGGGTTGCTCACGCGCCCCGCGTAGAAACCACGGAGGAGTAAAACACCGCCTCCGACGCAACGCGGCGATCGCAGCTGCGAACGACATTCAACAACCAAAGTACGGACAAAACGTCGCGACCCCTTTGTCGGAACCGACAACAACTCCACCGCACGCACCTGCGCCGCCGAAGGCTACAACAATGTCCCAATCTGCGGTCATAAAAACCTCCGCGAACAATCCAACAGTCGCGCCTATTGTCCGTGATAATGCTTGGGCTAAGCCGCTAAACTTAAACAATGCGGGCACTAATCCACTCAAAAATGCACCGGTCAAAACTGCACAGATGGCGAATAATAAAAATTCCGGGGACTTAATCGCCGATTTCTCGTTAGTGAGTGACTTTTTGTCATCAATAAATATGTCCGAGCTACAAATTCTCGCGAACAAAATTAGGACCGCACGTAACGGTAAAGACAGGCTCATGGCTTTAGTCGACCACATGAGCCTAATCAACTCCTTGGGTGACTTTCAAGCCCGTTAAGCTATCTTAAGCACTTCGACACCATCCCATCAAATCTGTAAAATGTATAACAAAAATACAGGTAGAATTAAACCTCGCTCTCTGACTGTCGCGTATTATAACGCTAACAGCTTAAACAAAGGCATCCGTAACTCCGACACACAGCGCAACGAAATTGCTGAATTCCTCCGCACTTACGAGATCGATGTAATGCTTATACAAGAGACTTTTCTCAAACCTAGTATTCGCGATCCTAAAATTGCCAATTATAATATAGTCCGTAACGATAGGTTGCGCTCCCGTGGAGGTGGCACGCTTATATATTACAAAAAGTCTCTTCACTGTATCCCATTAGACCCTCCGTCATTGACCAACGTAGAAGCATCCGTTTGCATGATAGCCATGACCGGTCACGCGCCCATCACATTAGCTTCAGTTTACCTCTCCCCAACCAAAAAGATAATTAAAAATGACATCGAGGCACTCTTGAACTTAAACCCTGAAGTCATTCTGTGTGGAGACTTAAACTCCAAACACGAAAGCTGGAATTCTACGTCCAACAACACAAACGGCAACTCACTGTTTAATTTATCGATACAATTACACTTCGATGTAATTGGCCCGGAAACTCCGACACGATACCCAACCCACCCGGGCCACTCTCCTCAAGTCCTCGACATCACGTTGTTTAAAAATATAACCCTAGCTCTCAGGTCCATTGAGACCATTCACGAACTAAATTCCGACCACAGGCCGGTCATTCTCAAACTTGGACTACCCGACGCTCCTTTTGCCATCACGAAAAAAGTGATAAATTGGCGCAAATTAGCGACAAAGCTAGAATCTTCTAGCTCTGCGCAGTTAAATAACATTCCCTCCAGCATAGACTCACGCGATTCAGCTCTTAAAGCTATTGACTCTCTCTCCGCGCATATAAGCACATCGATCGAAAACTCGTCGAAAGAGGTCCCTGCGGCAAACGATCGCCGTTGGGTCCTTCCCGGAGATCTCAGACGTTTGATTAGAGACAAAAATGCCGCCCTCAGACGGTACGATCTCTACAAAACAGACGAAAACCGATCTCGGCTACGCCGCCTCCAAAGGGCTGTAAGAGAGCGCATAGCCGAGTTTCGCGCGCTCACCTGGGACAACCTGCTTGAGAGCTTATCCCCCGACGACCATGCATACTGGCGTCTGGCGAAAGCTCTCAAGACGGACTCCACCGCGTCATTCCCACCGCTTGTCAAACCCAACAGCAATGCGCTCGCGTTCGATGACTTGGAGAAGGCAGAATGCTTAGCTGACAGTCTAGAGGCCCAGTGCACCCTCTCCACCAAATCATTCGATCATGCCCACATCTCGCATGTGGACGACGAAGTCGCGCGTCGGAACTCACTACCACCAGCGGACGAACCACTGACACCGATCTCACTCGACGAAGTTAAAAACATCATAAAGAACTGTAAAAGCCGCACGGCCCCGGGCGCTGACGGTATTAGCATGCGGGTAGTTAAACTGTTGACCTTACCGCTACTTACGATTATAGTGAACATTTTTAACGTGCTTCTCACGACCAGATCATTCCCGGATGCATGGAAAGAAGCCGACGTCATCGGCATCCCTAAACCAAATAAGCCCCGTAACCTACCAGATAGTTACAGACCGATTAGCCTCCTCAATACCCTGGGGAAAATCTACGAGCGTGTCGTTTTGAGCCGGCTCAAAGCATACGCCGAGTCCAATAACCTCATCCCAAACGAGCAATTCGGGTTTAGAGAACTCCATTCCTGTCCCCAGCAGGTCCTTCGCTTAACTGAACACATTCTTGAAGGTACATCCCAGCGTAGACCAATCAATACAGGAGCGCTTTTCTTCGACGTGGCAAAAGCCTTCGACAAGGTCTGGCACAACGGTTTGTTATATAAACTATACCACATGAGTGTGCCCGATAGACTCGTTCACATCATACGAGAATTCCTTAGGAATCGAACCTTCCGCTTTCGCGTCGAAGGAACGCGCTCCTCTCCCCGCCCCCTTAGGGCGGGGGTTCCGCAGGGATCCTGCCTCTCGCCACTTCTGTTCTCACTTTATACCGCCGACATTCCCAAGCACGCAAACGTGTCGCTCGCCCTATTTGCGGACGACACCGCCCTCTACACTTCTGATAGGGTCAAATACCGCGTGTCGAAACGGCTCCAAACTGCGGCCACTACTCTTGGTGAATGGTTCCGAAAATGGAGAATCGAGGTAAATCCCGAGAAAAGTGAAGCAATTTACTTCTCAAGGGGCACCAGTAGAGACTCCCACAAACGAGGCGGCCGACTCTTAGATATCACTCTCTTTGGCAGACCTATCCCGTGGAAAAAGTCTGTCAAATATTTAGGCGTCACCCTCGACAATCACCTGAATTTTACTAAACACATTCAAAACGCTCGATCCAAAGCGGCCTTCGTCTTAGGTCGTCTTCACCCTTTAATTAACGCCCGCAGCAAACTGTCCCTCAGACACAAGCTGCTTCTTTACAAAACATGCGTCCGGCCAATCATTTCCTACGCAAGTGTCGCCTTCGCGCACGTGCATAAAAGAAAAATAAATAAACTTCAAGTGATACAAAATCGCTTCATTCGTCGAGCCACCGGTGCTCAGTGGTTCCAGCGCAATATTGACCTCCACTGCGACCTTAACTTGCCGAGCGTCAAACAACACTTTAAAACACTCTCTAAGAAACATTTTGAGAGATCCGAATCCACTGGTGGTACAATCGGTAAATTATTCACCCGATTTAAACGCGCGCCCAAAAAGACGACGCCCGCGTAACGTGTTACACGATCCGGACGACGAAACAGCGTCGTTCGGATCCACTCACGACACCAACACTCACACGCACCCCGGCCCTAGCCGAGCACGTAGAGTAGGGAACACTTCTACACCGGCCGCTTACACGAGATTCTCTCACGTACCCGGTCGGTTTTCACCCCCTAGACCTTAGGGTCTATGGGACTAATAGGGACTATAGTTACTAAAGTTCAACCTCCCCTACATGTTTAACGTAGAATCATGACGAGTTTAAAATCAGCACACACACATATGTGTACCTCCGACACGGCATCAGGCCGATGGAGTCTGCGATTTGCGCAGATTCCCAATTATATTTTACTAGGGCTGAAAGCCCGCGGGCCCTGAATACGATAAAGCTGTTAAAGCCAATAGGCTACCAGCATTAACATCTTCGAATCAATCAAAATTTGAAATACGTTTATTCTAAAAAAATAATTTATTTGGATTTCAAGTTACCGCCCTGCCATTTTACATAAAAATGGGACCTAATTTTTTTAGATAATCATAAAAGGCTAGCACTTATAATATAATTTGTGTAGGAATTAATGTAATATGTAACCTAAAAATATATAGGATAATGTATTACTGAATTATGGAATAGAGTACTATAAGTTTGAAGAGGAACTATTATGGTGAGACATAAACATAACCAAAATTAATAAATATAAAGGCATAGCAAGCATAGCTTAATTGATAAGGATTGCGCTTACGATTTAAGGTCGTGTATTTGATTCTTACATTGGACTTTTATTGATATGAACCAATCTAACAAAGGTTAACAAAAATCTATTAGTATTCTAATAGTTATATCATAATTTTGTTAATATTCTTTAAATAAAAATGAAATATGACGTACAAGATAATACACGCACGTGTATTATCTTGTACGTGTACGCACGTAATATCTTGTACGTGTAGTAGTGTGTAGTACCTTTCTCACTTAATATCCATAAATCTGTCTTTCTTAAGGCAATCACAAATAACTTAATTAAAGATGTTTTTATTTTGTTTTACAGTTTTCATTAGTTTCACATCATATACTCCCCTTCTAATTCTCACCGGCATACTAGGAGCTCTTAGGTCTCTATTGCATATCGCTCAACCCATTGTTATGGCGGAGCATGTGCCGATTGAACGATATCCACCTGCATATGGTTTATATATGCTGTTAGCTGGAGCGATCAGCTTATCAATTGGACCTATGATAGGTAAGTTTCGTTCTTTTTAAAATATAAAAGAAATATAACTACATAATGAAAAATAAAATATTTATCTGAAATTATCTATGTTTAGCTTATGTAATGGTAGGAATTATATCGAGTAGTAGAATGCCGCAGTCTGTTGATGATACTTATGATATATTAATTTTCTTGAAGTTTAACTCTCATTTAATTTTTACAATCATACGAGGACTGCCTGTATAATTTTTAATTAATTATTATATAATTATAACGAAAAAAAATATATTAATATTTATAAATAAAATAAATATGTAAATAAATGTTCATTACTAGATAAAATAAAAAGTTTACATTCTTTCCTTCAGGATTTATTCGCGACTATACCGGCAACTACGTGATTGCGTTTATTTTGCTGACAGTTTGCAATATTTGCTGCGTCGTGCCTTGGACTATAGAGGCTATAATAAGAACCATAAAACAAAGAAAAATTAACCAAGGAAACCAAGGCTGAAGTGTGTTCAATCTGTTAGTCTTATAGATACTAGTCCTTCAAGAAGCTTTTAATTCTAAGTAGTGCTACAAAGTTTTAATTGCATCGGTCAAATATGGATATTTATGTCAATTAAACGTTAACAATGTTTAATGTTTTTTTTTGTTATGATGGAACTTTGTTATCTTAATGGAGTTATAAACAAATAATATTTTAAAGTTATTTTAATTATATAACTTCTTTTTGTATTATAGGAATCTACTGGTAAAATGATGTGCCATACGTGTACGAGGTAATGAATTGAAAGTATACATAATGTAGAAATATCAGTTATAGTCTATACGCGTATATGTAATTTATAAATGCGACTATATTATGTTAAAATAACAAATAAGGCAGTAATTACTGTATACATTTTTAATCAGTGCCCTACACGCATTCTGTTTAGCATGCTACGCTATATTTGTAAACCTATATAAAAATATATAATTTGTGTATTGAAGCAATTTTTATCTCGAAATTACTGCGCAAAGTTGATTAAGCTTTGCCCTCAGAGATAAATCTACATATCTTATAATATAACCTAATTATTTTAAGGTGCATGCATGCCCATTTTCACTACATAAAGATTTTTTTTATAATATAATTTTAATAACTATTTTTGATCAGATTGAATCAAATTGCTCGTTCCTTCTTGAAACTCTATTTCAATGCTGAATTTATTACGCTAGATTCACGATTTGTCCTTTTTAAATAATTTTATATCCTTTTCCTAATTCATCAATTTATCCATATGTAACTGAAAATTTTAATATGCAACGTCGATCTTACACCACCAATAGAGAGAGATCTAGCACTCTTAAAACCAAATGAGAGCGTTTATTGAAGTAAAGCTGTATTTTAAATATTGCAATATTTTAAGTGGTTAAATTAATACTCATTTTTATTTTAAACTAATGTTAATAGTGTTTTTATTAATGATTAAGTATGTACATGGACTTGTAAAACAGGTATTTGTTATGAATTAGAACATAAGAAAGAGTTAATAAAATGTTATGGATATGTATGTAAAAGTATGTTTTAATCGAGTTTTATTTTTAGTTTTCGTAAGTGTCATGTTTAGTCATTAAAGTGTTATGCATCATATCAATAAAAAAGTTAATGTTTCAAAGGCCATCTAAAGGTGGTTTCTTTTAGAACGAATGGTACGATAGCATTTAATAAATACTACATATGTAGGTCGCATAGAACAGATACTATACTATATAAGTATTTTATTTCGACATTTCATATTTTGTTATTGTTATGTCGTAATTTAGTGAATATTTATTGACAATAAATAGACATATGGAAGTGAAATAATAATGGAATGGGAAGGATAATTTAACCTTGGTTTCTTTTACATAATGCGGTGAAATTTAAACAGTAACTTATCTGTTTCTGAAATACTAAAGAAATTAGTTTTATTATTAATAAGTGTTATAGTATAATTATTAATAAGTGTTATTGTGTACATGAATTAGTGGTAAAAATAACCTTGGTTAACGTGAAGCGAGTAAGAAAGAATATCTTTCTTTAAATATTTTAATTTACTAGTTTCTTTAAATATTCTTTCTTTAAATGTAGAACATTCGTTATACTAAGCCTTGAAGCTGTATATACAATTTAAATAGTTTACAAATTACATTGTTCGAAAATTAGAAGTGATATATATAATAAAGAACTATTGGTTTGATTTAATGTTTTCTTTATCCTTAAATCAACCACACATATGTAAATTCATAATATCAATCAATTAATTAATGTCTAAAATAATTAGAAAAATCGGCCGGAGCTGGTGAATAGGAAGGGCGTGGTGTTCCACCATGACAACGCCAGGCCTCACTCATCTATAGCCACGCAGCAAAAATTGGGAGAGCTTGGCTGGGATGTGTTGATGCATCCTCCGTATAGCGCTGACCTTGCTCCACCACCTGTTTCGGTCATTGCAGAACTCTTTAGGAAGCATAAAGCTAACCTCAAGAGAACACTGTGAACACTACCTGTCAGATTTTTTTAATCAAAAACACTACCCACAAGATGGCAACAAGTCTTCGATCAAAACGGCACATACATATTATAAATAAATAAAAAATTATACCTAAAAAAAATATTTTCCTTTGTATGAACAATACGAAAATACTTTTGGTCCAACTTATTATTATCACTTTACTATACTTGTGTACTGTAGTGATACATTGATAAATGTATTACTAATGTATTAAAACTTTTTATTTGAATATAATAAAACCTTTAATATTATATTACTTCTTTTTAAATTTGTAATTTTAAATAAAAAAGTAATAAATTGTTTTATATAAAAACAAAACGATTAGATCGACTGACGTCTCGGATGTAACATATCGCCTTTCCTTGCACAAGTAAGTAATATTGATAAAGTGTGAATAAAATATGAATAAGATAAAAATGTACAGTGAATAGATATATAAATTAATTACATTTAGAAGAGTTTAATTACATCGAAGATAAAACCCCCTAAAGTACGGCTGGCCCGCCATAGTACCTTCACCACCTTTCGATAGAAAACTGGCTCTGATATATGAACACTTTAACAATTACAAATCATCATTAGCCTGTAGCAACCCATTATATAATCTTCAGCTACATGTATGTTTCTATCAGCGTCCTGGCCAGATTGTCGTGTCTTTCGACGGAGAAGCGTCCTGTATTACTTTTGCAAGGCACGGTCTAACTCCAACACTCGTTTAATCCACAACTACTTAAAAGTACACTTAAACAGGATTCAAGATACCGAAAACAATTTACAAAGGCGGCGACGTAAAAAGTAACGGGTTAGACTGATGAAAATCTTGGTAGAAGGCTACTTGATGTATAAATGCATATACTAATTTCTAGCCATTGAATTTTAAGTCTCCTTCTCAATGTGTTTATTTGTAGTGTATTAAGTGGGTGTTATATTATATCTTTTAATTGAAATGTGCAAACTAATATTTGTGTACGTATATAAGAATTATACATTTCCTTCGGTTCGACCTTTCGTCTTTTATTCATTCGGTAAAAGTCTTTTTCTTTTTTACATATTATACAATTTTGAAGCGGCAATCCTTTAGGTTTTAGCAGGTTTGATACAATATAACAGGCCACATATGTATTTAATGAAGATATAAGAGAGCGATGTGGAGTAAAAGGTGTTGTGACAAAAGTTGAGAAAGGGATGCTTAGATGATTTGGACATATAGAGAGGATGGATGAAAGACGGCTGGCAAAAGAAACTTACGATGCGAATGTGGATGGAAGGGCCGGTAGAGGAAGACTACGGAAAACATACCTTGATCAAATTCCTAAAGTTTTTAAGAAAGGCCAGGTCAAGAGTACTCTTAACCGGCGGACTTGCACGAGGAGAATAATGAGTGTGGAGGAAACAAGGGAAGTATGAGACAGACGTAACGATATGTATGTACATATGTCCGACTGCTGGGCACGGACCTACCCATTTCGAAAATCTGTAGGTCACACATATATTTATGCTGATGTAGGATTTGAACCTACGACCACTTACTCAAGGCGGTGGCTTTGTCACTGAGCGAATTTGGTCGTCTAGTTATTTAGGGATTATGCATGTGGTATAATATTAAAAGTTTAATATAAATGTATGTCATTTATCCACAATTGAACTATTGACCTTTCAACATAATTGAAATACAGTTTTAATTGAAAATGTCTGTGATATGTGATAATCTTTGTATTATTTAGGGCTTAAATGATTAAACAGGCAATGATATAATATATATGATATGATAATATTTTTATTATTTGTAAAAGAGACAAAGCATAAGTAAGTATCACAACGCAAATATGCGCGGGAACAAAGAATGGTTATCGTGTCGCACATATGTACGCTTCATTTATAATACATCATAGAGTGCATCCGGGCACACGTAGTTGGTGTCGCGTCCTTATTCTAAATTCCGATGAGTTCTGTTGTTAAAATGGAGCGTAGTATGTGTACGGAAAACGATGTTACAGAAAATAAGAAAACAGAGAATGAGATTGAAAACAGTAAATGGGGCTATGTTGTGTGTATTGGCACTGTAATTACGTTTGTGAGTAATAGAAGTTTTTTTTTATTAGTGCATGTATGACTTTATAGTTTTTATTTACATATTTAACATATTTTATGTATGAAGCACATATTTTATTTAATTCATTTAATTACGTATGTGCATCCTTTAAAAGATGTTGTTTCATAGCCCATATACATACATATATATCCCAGTACTGGCCGTGGACCTCTCCATTTCTGGAGGAATGGACATTAACGAATTATGCTTGTCCAAGGCGGATTGACGGCGCACCCAAACTGGTAATAAATACCTGTAGACTGATAATTATTCGGATGCAGGTATCAAACAGCGACCGTTGAATCTGAAAATGTTAGCTTCGCCATTGAGTAAGGGTCGTCGTTAAAGGTCCATTTAATTCGAATAGTAAAAATGATGTTAAATTAATTTTCAAATAATTATTAATTTTCAAATCATAGTTACAATTATAAGATATGCATGTGTCTGAACAATATCATAATTTCCAAATTTTTGTTTTGTGTAAACATATTAAGAACTATATTCGTATTTTGTACATTGTTGAATTGTTTATTATAATTTACAAGTACAATGGAAATCTGCATTATTGTTCTAATACTTTATAAGTTACGAAAACGTTCATTAATTTAACTTATGACTAATATTATATTACCTGTATTAACAGATCGCGGGAATAGGTCATGTGAATTCCTTTGGTTTAATTTACAATGACTTCATAATTAATACACATTCAACAGCGAAATCACTGACAACTGCGCATGGTACCTTCGCTATCATGCTTGCTATAGGAGGTTTGTACTATTCTCATACTAATCAATCGATACAGCGGTTGTAGTTTACTAATGATCGTTGACCTCCCTCAAAATTGGGAAGTGTTACCGTAATGCCATAGCTGCTACAGGAACTTCACACGCTTTGCGGGTGAAGTTCCTATAGCAGCCTTGTAAGACATCGACGGGATGAAATGGAGTCTTTTAGATGTCGATCGAATTCTCGAAATATATTAGTGGTCCTCAACCCCTGGATCACGGACCGGTTCCGGGTAGTAACTCAAACAATACCGGGCTGCAATAATACAAGACACATTAAGTTATTTTCGTTTCTTTTTACTGTTGAGTATTTCTGTCAGGATTGTGCTACTTCTCGTGGACGAAAGATTATCTTTGTTAAAGCTGTTGTTTGCGTTTTGGATGAATAATTTATATATTGCATACGATCAAAATACGTTTTCAAACTTTTAAGGCCAAAATCATAAACAAGGAAAAGTACATTTCTTGTGCCATAAACAATAATTTATGATTATATTTAAAACTATTACCGATTTTTTTTATGTTTCAGGACTGATTCTCAATATGATTTTTAGAAATCGTTCCTTGAGACTTGGAGGATTGATTGGCGCTTTTCTCTTCTCAATGGGTTCTTTACTTACAATATTGATAACAAATACAAACCAACTGCCTTTTACTTTTGGATGCTTACAAGGAATCGGTTTTGGAATGATGGTGCCCGTTTGCTATTCAACCCTCAATATTTACTTTGTTAGAAAAAGAACCCAGACATTAAGTATTTGTAAAGCAGTACAAGGTTTTGTTCTTATGTGGTATCCACAATTAATACAGATATTAATGTCATATTACGGATTTAGAGGAACATTACTTATAATCGCAGGAATATCTTTGCATAATTTTCCTGGAATGGCAGTGATGAAAGTAAATCTTGATACCCCGATACGTATTCGAACAGCAAGTATTTTTAATCATACAAAAACTTTATTATAAGTTATAAATAATTGTATTAATATATTTATTTTATAACATTTAGGAACAAGCAATACCAAAATTGAAGAAAGTTTAAATCTATTAAAGATTGAAACTGTAAGAACAAAGACAATTCAAAATAAGGGAAATGACGTTCATATAACCAAAAAATTTAAAATTGGGTAAAGTAACAAATCTATAAAAAATATTTGATTAATGTATTTGTTTAATTTCAGTCATATTTTGTTTTTTTTTCTCTTTTAGGAAACCGTTACTTAAAGTTTTAAATCTAAAAGTTTTAAAAGATCCAGTATTCTGTAACATTTGTATAGGACAGAGTTTCGTTAATTTCTCCGACTTGACATTCTTCATCTTACAGCCAATGCTCTTGTTCCAGTACGGATACACTGCGGCAAGTAATTTATAAAAAAAATAATACTATATATGACTATTACTAACAATACTATTATACTAATTTAAAATAAGTTTTATAATAATATTATTTAACACTCCTTATTGTAATTTACAGGCAATTAACTTAGGAGACCATATAAAAACTAAGAAGAAGTAAAATTAAATTGATTACAATATCAGTTAAACTGCTAGTTTTCTCATATTTCAGACTCAAGTGGCAACATGCATATCCATATGTGCCACAGCTGACGTAGTAGGACGCTGTGCTCTTGCAATCATCAGTGGTGTTCTGTCAATTAATACCAGATTATTATTCTATGTCACTACGCTTCTTACACTTCTTATCAGAATCGGTAAATAATTTCATTATTATTTCTCATCTAATATTCGAAGAACATAGAACTAAACGCAATAGTTCTATTCTATTAATGACTGTTAAATTTGAGAAATGTCCGATTTTTACATTTTATCAAAGATCTATTAAAATAATTAAAGATTGCCACATTAGCATTTGCTGACCCTAGATTATTATTTATTTCTCTATTTCATTTATCACTCGTACATACATATGTTTGATATACATATGTATGTACGAGTAGAGATAACAGTACTATTATTATTAAATAAAATAAAATTAGAGTAATAATATTAAATAAAATTAGAGTATTTTACTTTTAAAATCATTGCATGCATGCATTCATTTAATTATTCTTTTTAAATTGTTTCTATGCAATTGACGCTTATATATGATTGTTTATAATACATTACATACATAAGGATACATAAGGAATATGTTATTTACCTATTTTATGCCTAATTTATTCTAGTGTTACTTCAAGTTCGCATGTTCACTTTTGTTGCGATCGTAACGGGTGCACTGGGAATCCTCAGAGCTTGCTTGCACGTCGCCAGTCCACTCGTTATATCTAATCACGTATCACATCAGGACTTCCCTGGTGCTTACGCTTTATCAATGCTCGCTGCTGGTTTGGTACATGTTATTTTCGCACCATTTATCGGTAAGTTTAGCTACTGAAACTACTATATCCTTCTAACAAACCACCTTCCTTCCTTAGAACAGACGGAGGAACTTTTTCTAATATTTATAACTAGCACGCCTTTGACAATGGCAGTGTTTTTAAATGGCTAATAATATATAATGAGAGGCTAAAATATATATTTTATGTTTTTCATTTGCCTTACTCACTGTACTACATTGTGTAACTAGGTTGATAACTCGATACTGCTGAAATATCCTGTAAAACTTCACTCTTTAGAGAGTATTACATATTTACTTTCTTTAGTAACTGGGTATTAATAAAAACGTTAACTACAGGAGTTTAAGCAAGAGAAACAGATAGAATTTTTGGAATAGTAGATCATCGTCTTCACAATTTTGACAATGTTTAATTTGAAACGAAAACCCAAATGGTCCAGTGGAGAAATGTCTAGAGAGACCAGACTTTATCAGATTAATATTTTTATGGCCTAAAGGTATTTATTCTTAGTCTGGGTGTTTGTCCTTTTCATTAGACTGTTTGTGATAGCACCCACCACACGAGGAATCTTAGTAAATACTGCTATGAGAGGAAAGCACTTTATTAATATAGTGCCAATTATTTTGTTTTCCATGAATAAATCTCCACAAAATATTCCGTGCATAACTCTATTCCTTTAACTAATAATATTTTAGCATTCAAGTAAACCAGAGAATTGCTTATATAACTTAAACCGCATAACTTTCGTTCGAGCGTTTGTTATAACTTAAACCAATTAAAGTTTCTTAAAAGTTTTCATGAGCTTCATAAAAATCTTTATTTTCAGGTCTTATTAAGGATGTTTACCAAGACTACGTACCAGCATTTTACGCCATGATATTATGTTGTATACCTTGTTTGTTATTGTGGCCGTTGGAATACACTTTGAAGAACAAATAGGAACAACAAGTGAAGCATGTTTTATAAACTATGAGTGTATTATGATAAACGATTTGGCAAAAGCAAAAAGAGAGCCATTATATAAAAACTAAATCTCATGTCAGGGGCATTAGGGAATAACTACGGGGCCTCGCCGAAGTTGCCTGATTGCATCATTTATCTTTTTTTACTTTCTTTTGAATGCTTTCTCGTGATGAATTAAAGTATGTAATAAATTATATCATATGTTTGCCTTTTTTTCATATAATCCTATTGTTGAAGGTACATATCAATTGTAAATTTATAACGTGTATTTTATTTTTTTATTTATTTTTTTTATGTTGGTCAAGGAAGAATTTTAGGCATTCAATGTGTTTCCTAATTGCTACATTTTGATCATTCAATGCAATAATTTTTCATTTTAACACATTAAACATGATTGATCCTCTATTCATTTCGTTATTATAAATAATATTTGACATAGTGGTTTAAAAAATAATAGGTGATATGAAATGCGGCGACAAGGTACATGGCATTAACACTTAACCTAAATTAATTTCAATTACATCATCACTTAATTTATAATTCAGTATTGATGAGTATATAGTGACAGTTCGACATCATAAAAACTAAGTAGTTTTTCTTCTTAGCTCACTTATCAGTTAAATTAATTATACCTACATACAAACGTACAGTTTCTCAACAACATCTATTTATACTGTTAATGTATTCATCAGGTTAATTTGTTTACATTCACTGGGATATAAAAAAAGACTTCAAGTTCCGCTGTATTTTGAAAGCTTACTACGTGCTTTACAATCATATATAAATATATAAGGTGTATGAAGTCTGCCAATCCGGATTGCAGTTATGTGATGAAATTCTCCTTATCGAGTAGACTTTATTAAGGTGGTATATATAAATAATTACAATTAGATTTACACCATAGATTATTAAACGAGTAAATGGCAAATTATCCTTTTGAATTCCTATAAATCCTTGAATAATTTTTAAAATTAAATCAAAGACTTTTTTAACACTAAATCGAAACTTTGTCGATGAAGAATACTAAAATACTGACTAAGCAGATTGGTCATGGCAGTGATTGAAAGCCAAAAACCATATCAGGATGTAACTAAAGTCATTTTGGAATCTCTTAACACTTTCAATTGTTGATATTACAATACTTAATAAATATGTCTAAAAGTGCTCATAACTGGAAACGATATAATTACCTCTAGTTTGTCATCATAAAAAAAACTATGTACGTATTAAATGTTAAGTAGATTTTCTATCATGGTGTATTTAGTTAAAAAGATAAGACCGGGTCGTATTTCATTCAATTTAAAATTAATATAAAAATCAAACATGTCTTTATCTGCAAGATATGAACTCAATTTTTGTCTCATTGAATAAGTTTAAATTTTTAGCAAAACAGTGACCATTATTAATTAACTGTATAATAGGAAACATATGTGAACATATTTATAAAATATATCCAATTCACCCATGCAGCATTAAGCAGCTATAAGATTGAGATAAGAAATTGTTGACATCTTTAGCCTGTTCGCATCTGGATACGATTACAATAAGTGCTGTGTTGTTATTCATTCAAAGGGTGCATTAGCAGTCTACGAAAATGTTTGTTCGGGGTTCGTGGGAATTTCCTTTGCCTATTTTCGTATTTGTTAAGGAGAAATATAAGTTATATGTCGGTAGCACTTCAATAGGTTTTTATAATAGAAAACGTTCAAAATATTTTTTAGACGAATCTGTTTGAAAGATAATAAAAGAATACTTTGAAAAATGAATGTTCAAACTCGACCCATAATAAAAATCTTTTTTTGTTTTCGGCTGTTTTGGGTCCACTATGTATAAGTTCAAATACTTATTTAAAAGAATAAACAAAGTAATAAGCCAATTATTTGTGAATTTTCAGGATGCACCACATGCAGATGAAGTTGAGTGTACAGGCGCGCTAGATGGAAATAAAATATATGCATTAAATTTTACTACTGTAATATTTGCATATGATTTATTTTCAGATTTAAAGATCTCTAAAATTGGAAACCTGATAATGTAATATTTGACTTTGGAAGCAAACTGATCTAAAACAAGTCTATATTGTTGTGTTTTATGCAAATCACCAGTCGTAAATATTTTTTATACATAATAAAATTATGGTTTTTATAAATGAGATTATATTATGACTATACTATAATAAATAATGAAATACAATAGTAAGAAATTGATGGATATTAAGATTTCAAAAATTAAAAATAATTTACTTCAACATAAACATTGTATAATTTTGTATAGTTTTTAGAACCAAAAGGAAAACCTACGTTAACTGGTCTACTAATACCAATGTTTTATGAGTTGGTGATATAAATGCTTACTTACCCTTAAATGTAGCATTGGTATCGGAAATGCTATTAAAATGTCTTAAATATATTTTACTTCACAACACAAATATTTAACTAGGTACACTATTATAGATCTGTAGAGAGTTGTCAACATTAGGTCCAATATATCTGTAGAATTAACAGTGTATCACAAAAATTCTATCGAGAACTTAATATTTTATTAAACGTAGGTATTCATTAACTAATATATATATATATATATATATATATATATATATATATATATATATATATATATATATATATATATATATATATATATATATATATATATATATATATATATATATATATATATATTAGAAATACGTGATATATTTATTTAATAAGCTGATGACTTGTTAATAAACAAAATATGTTTTAAATAAATATTTAGAAAAGAATTTGTATAATAATATTATAAAATATCGTTACATTTTTCTATCAGTGTTTAAAAAACTGAAAGCTCTAGCCAGTTTGTAAATATATACGTGCTTTCAATAACAATAATATTTCATGGAAATTACATCTGATTTGGTTAGACGAGAAATATTTATGATTAGACGACAATAATACGGAGCAAATTCCTTAATGTTGTTTTTAAACCTGTTTTCGGTATGTAAAATTCTAGATATGGAATCATAGACTGAATTCTATTTGTAATCGAACACCACGATCTTTTTAAACGCAATCAACGATAGAAAGTTTAATATTAAATCAATGTGTATTTATACAGTTTATTATTGAGCTGATAAATAAAAAATATTTAATCCATACGCCATACAATCGTAGTAAGTATCGAAATCTTTAGTTCTATATGTAGACTTCCTCAAGTTTCCTATTATTCATTTTGTATGATTTAAAATATATTGTGTAATAGAATAGTCAACTAAACGAGATTACAAGACTCTCGTTTAGGTCAAAAAGTTTTAAAAAACATTTGATTTTGGTCAAGAATATGTAGAATTTACACTGTATTCCATGTAATTCGAGTAAAAATATTAAATTTATAATATATGCACGTAAAGCTATATTAAGCTATGAAATACCAAATTAAGTGTCGAGAGACCGTTTCTTGTGATGAATGATTTCGTGCTTTAAACGACATCTGACGAAGAATACTGAAAACCAGCACTGTGTTACATGTTTTCATTTTAATTTTATCATAAAAGATAAATACCCCTAAATCCTATATATAATAATAATTATTATTTTTGTTGCATAATGTAAAAGTTGCTAATAAAGGTATTCTTTATTTACGTAAATATTTTAAGTTAGCGGGATATCATGTGTACAAATTTATATATTCTTATATTAAGTTATATTCATCGCTAGAAGTATAAAAGTTTCAGTTTGTAAATTTGGAATCTGTTATAAAACTGTCGAAGTAATGTGACCAATATTTGCTAAGTTTGTGAGATGCTCCAAGTCATAAGTCACATTTATTAACTTTTGCGATAAGTTAGGAAGCTTTAGTATGTGCATCACAAACCAAATCGCGCTTGTAATTGTGTAGTTGTAATTCTACTTTTGGAAATATAGTACTTTCAATTACAAAAAAAGAGAATTTTATGTACTCAGAAACTAAAAAGTGAATAGTTCATTAAGGATATTTTAATCATTTTTACACACACGCACACATACACTTAATTCTAAAAAAGTCAGAATTCTTAAAACTTACTGTACAGTAATAATTACGTTTCAACTAGGTGATCTAATTGTATCGTAACGAAGCATGCTAATGTTTTAAGCCGCTGTTGTAAGCGAGAGGCTGATAAAAAAATCATGTGGCAATGTAGGTGACATAATACATTCAAATTTTCGTCTTGAACTATAATATCGTAAGAAATTACTACATAGATATTATGTGAACTGGATAACCATACCGATGACTATATGAGACTATACAAATAATTGTTTCAATGTAGAGTTAGAACTCACGATCCTCTACTTCGAATGCAGATTATTTCCAACTGTGCCCATAATTACATTTAATGACTTTTATCGAATTTATAATTAAAGTTTATGATATGAAGTATTGTATGATAAGAAAGGCGAGGAATTTTTATCGTTACAGTTTTGACTTATGGGTGACGAAATTTAAATGACTTAAGTACTGCGTAGCACTTTCAAGCGATAAATTAGGAAGAAAAAATTGAGCAGAGAAGTTTAAAAATTAGTAATAAGGGTATTAAATGCTTTCCAGTATTATTATTGTTTAATTTGTGTAGCAAATTTGGCTATTTCAATAAAAATTATTGGAAAACTCAAATTTTCATTTTATCGTAATGGCAGCGGTAATTTAGATAAATTTATATTTCGAAGGCGACACGAAATTTACGCCCTTCTGAATAACCCACTTTTGATTGCACAATGTTATAACATTTTATCGAATATTTTATTCAAATATATACAGTAAAAGTTCATTTTTATTATCGTTCGTTGCACGGTTCCGTTGGACGGGTTGGGCTAGCCCGGGCAGGCTGTATCGACCGGATTGCGATGGGCACGCCTCGCCGTTGCGTGGAAACTTTACTCAGACGTGTTTGAGCTAGTTTGCTAACCTTATAATACAAACATAGTATAATATAATATGAAATTATTTTTGCTGAACAGATAACGATTCTAAAAATAAATACTAAAAATAAACAATTTCACAATTCAGTCTTTTACGTGCGTTTGATCAGAATATAAATTAATAATAATAGTAGGATAAAATACTTCGAATCATATGTTTTATAATGTATGTAACCTTATCGATATATTCTCGAGTAAGTGTTTGTTTAATTATATAGATGCTATTATTTGTGTTGTTTATTAATGTAATTTTTTATCCGTATTATTTTTGTTATCCAGTAGGCTGATTATTTATTTTTCTTATAAAGATTTTAATGCATGGTTTTAACCCAAAATCATTTACCTTATAACTTTTTCGTATGAAATTGTAGTTTATTTTATTAATGACCTTACTTTATGTTTAGTATCACAAAGCTGAAGATCAAATTCTATATGTTCAATAAAGTATGGAATGGTTATTCGAACAGTATTCAAGTTGCAAGGGGTCTAGTGTGAATATCTACTAATCAGGGGTAATGTTAATAAAGTAGATCATTTATGAAACTTTTTTAAAATATAGTCGCATGTTACACAACGGAAGCCTCTTATACTATTTCTTTTATAATTATATAATTCATAATTTTGGATTTTGGATGTTGGTGTATGTATTACATAAGTAATTACTTATATTACTTAGACAAACGTTTGACCACATAGATAAATATATTTTAGCAATGACGCTATAATAAATATTATATTTAATTCACTAAATTATTTTTCTCGTACAAGGATTAATTTCAAATAAAAATAAGATTTTTGTTTCTCGCCTTAATTTTGGATGAGTATATTAAAAGTTGTGCTGTTGATTTGTTTCGTACATCTTGGTTTCACTTGGTTTCGCTCTGGTAAGAAATAATCTGGAGCCAGCATTGCCACTTATTTAGATTACTAGACACTTACTGCAGCAACTTACAGTTTACTTATTCATTTGGCGAGGTTTTCGACGTAGAATGAGACCATCCTATTTATTCTAGTAGATGTTGTACCAGGCGACTATAAAACCAAATACAAGTAAAATGACAGCCGCGTCTTAGTAATAAAGATTAGTCTGCTATCCCTATTCCCATATCCGCTTCTTCAGTCCACGTTTTACACTTTACGATAGCCTCAAATTCGAAGGGGGCGATCCAGTAATAAACTGTTATGGCTGCATTTTTTGATAATATTCTGGCAACAAACCCCAAATGTGTTTCGTTTTTTTTTTAAATATATGTATGGGTGCTGTGTTTCAAATTCTGTGAAAAGTGATGTAACTTAAACCTATTTACTTATTTTCCAGAGTGTATAATATATATTATTTGCTTATTTTATATTTTTCTGATAAGTCATTACTTTTGTTGGAATTACAATTTTTCTTTTCTTATAATTTTGTGTTGGCAGAACTTACAGGGTGATTTTGTCTAAGTGTATACTTTAATATTGTGTACGTTTGCTGCAAGAAGTAATTTATACAAAATTGTTATAATTGGATAAGAAACATGTCACCATAAAAATGTACTACTTCTTCGAATATAAAATTCGATAGATTTTCGACATAACTTGTAATCGAACCGGATAGAGGACATGAGTAGTTATTAAGTTGTAAAGGCTGGTTTAGTGTAGAAGATTTTATTGTATCTTAAAACTTCCGGAACGAGTCTACATTAATAGAAACATATACTACTAATTGCGAACAAACAAATATAACTCGTACGGTATTCGTAGATTTTTAATTGTGTATTTAAAGAAATCTAATATTATTTTTTGTTAATCTACGTAGAACTTTAGTTAATATATATATCGACTTAATTGTAAATGATATTTTGGTATGTTTCCAATAGTTAAAAAGAAATAAATCTATAATATTTTCTTTAAAATTATTAAGAAAATAGCATTTTTAAGGCCGTAGTTGTAAAGGTTTGATTAATTCAATAATGTCAAATATTTTACTACTTATAACCTTTTTAGATAATTAATCTTAAAAGGTTCTATGATATAACGTTATGGTCTGTGATGATAACTTTATGGGTCCAGTTTTATTAATTCCACAACATCACTTAAGGCATCCACTTTACAAAGTGAACGACCCTGATTGTTAAAATATCACCAGTTCGTATCTAGTTAAAATAATTCGACTTCAACCCATTACATAAATAGTGAGATAAGATAACACTACTGCTAATTCATAGATAAATTTAATATTATCTAGAATTTCCTCAACGAAAAAAATTATAGAAGGGCTCAGACGTCTCCAATTAATAAAAGTAAATATGTATTTATAGTATATAAAATGTACTAGGGCTTAAAAAATTAAAACCCGCTCCAGATAACGACGTATGTATTTGAATGTACCGGTGCGGCCGCATACTTAGCTAGAAACACAGCTGATCTACGCCACACCATCGCCCTTTCGTTTGGACAGCTTCAAAGAGTTCGTGTGATTATATGCTCTTATATATTTTTTCTATTTGATTATTAGATGATGAATCCAAAGACAAATTCGATTATTTAATTAATCGATTATTAACACTTCATGAGTGCTAATGGGTATTACGGACCCAATCTCTCATGCTGTTATTAGTACCTAGCTAATAATAGGTGGGGTACGACGTGTGAGTCCTAACTATGGACGTAAAAAGTGTGCAGGGGGTCGCTGAACCTGTTAGCGACTAAATACGTCTCAAACTGAACACTGCTCAAAACCTACACAAACCCGGCCAACTTTGAGGTTGTCTAGGTTTGAACAGTCTTTGCGCATAACGCTAATGTTATTCAAAGGGCCGTTTTACCTTCTGATACGTATACACGAGGGGATTTCATCAAAATATTGGCTATTTATCTCTGATTGAATAACACCTTCATTATAGACATTATACAGCACATTAAAAAACTATTCTTATGTATTTATATACCAGAATAGTATTATACACAAGACCTCAATTACCAAAAGCTGCATCCATCGCACCAGTGGGGAAACGTAAAACAATCAAACTTTTGGTCAAAATGAAATGTATTAATTTATGGACAACCAATGAAGCATATTTGTTCAAATAATAATAATAATATATATATATATATATATATATATATATATATATATATATATATATATATATATATATATATATATATATATATATATATATATATATATATATATATATATATGTATATATATAAACAGAGTCTAAACAAATTTCATCCATCCATCTTAACGTATGTCACGTAAAATTATATTATAGACTTTACGAGCGACAATATTTATGTATATTAGGTACGGTATAAACAACTATGTGTGTTGGAAAATTTTGCTACATTTTTGTATAAAAATTTATGTATGTATGTACATGTATGTATGTACACTCTTGAGATTAACAATGAAAAATAATGAATTTTATTAATATGTTACATATTTTATTAATGAAATATTTTATTATTAAAATATTTGGTAATACAAAATTTCTTTTATCTTTTATTTATGATGAAAGAGTAAATAAAAAAATAAATGACTGCTATTATATTATTTAAAAATAATAGTGGAAAATACTGCTTGTTACGACCGATTAAGTAGTTTATAAAAAAATTATCTTTATTTTCCGATCAAAAGTTGTAAATTATAAATTAAAAACAATTTAATAATCAACTAATTTATTTATAATTTCATATGTAATTTAATTTATACGCACCGACATAAACAAACACAAAAATATACGTATGGTACAGATCGAGAATACACCACATATATTAAAATGAAATATAATTGTGAAACTACATTTATATAAACATTAAGGTACAATTACATTTAAATAATAGCTTAAAATCGTGATTCTACTACTTTTATATTGTAGTATTATATTATAAAATGTTTATATTGTATTATATTTTTAAAGCTCTTAAAGCCCTGTGTAGAAAAATTGGATGATCCTATTTATATGTATGCCAAGTGTCACGGTTCGTACATTAACGTTATAGTTTATGGTTAGATGCCTAGATGTACCATAAATAACATCTGTAAAACCACTATCGTTGTCGTGAGCACGCGAATTCGATAAATTACATTGCGTTGTTTGTTTTATATTAAACTATTATTTCTTTTTTCTAATATTATATAATTTATTTAAAGGTTTAATAGATGTTTCATTTAAAATCCCTTAACAAAATATGTTATAGGATCAATAAACGTTCCTACTTATTCTTTTTTCTAACATAACGATAGAACGAGATAAGAAAATGGGGCAATACATTAGGAAATTTCTTAGTATACAAGGTTCAAGTTTCTGCGATCAGTCAGGTGGATTGCCCATGCATTGACTCAACCTTAAATGAATGCAAAGAATATTTAGCCACATATCTTCAAACCTCTACCAGACAGCAGCGTTAATATCCAGCTTGCGGGGTTTAGCTATGGCAGACAAAATTCGTAATGTTGAAGTTGAATTTTGTTAAGGAGTCCATATATGTTCCACTGCTAGGCTGGGAATTCCATTTATCCCCTTATGGGAAATCAAATCCGCGACCATTAAACCGAAAGAAGTAATAAGATCGTTGAAGTCAAAGTTAAGTACGAATAATAATATTTTTTATTATTCATATGCCTTTTACATGATGATTTTTTGTGCAATAAAATTTGACGAATTAAAGTATAGTTGTGAACGCTATCTTTCGGTTATGTTTCTTAACAAATTATCAGTGGTGGCCACTTAAAATATTGAAATTCAACATTAAATAGAACTACCTTCTGTTTAAACAAGCGCCATCTAGTAACAGTATAACTAACTAAAGATAAGTTAAATTTCGGAGATATTTCGTTGTTGACGTATGTATAAAGTATTAAATTCGAACGTAAGATGGCGCTGTTTATTTTATAGAAAATTGTATTCAATGTTTTACAAAATTAAAATTAAATCTAATCGATAACAGTTTTTAGCAACGAAATTATACAATATGCAAATTAGATTTATTATAAAAAAGTTGTAATTTAATTATATTATATTAAAACCATGTACATTCAAATAAATCGTTTTTCGCTTCTTAATAATTCATATATATAAATATTTTAAACTTCTTTCGATACAAAATTTAAAATTTATTTAAAACTAAAAGATTGTACAACATGGAAATTACGCATCAAAATTGGTGGTTTCAATTCAAACTTATATGTCATACTACTTGGAGAAGTTTTTTTTTAATCAATATTTCAGGAAAAGGAGCATAGTTTAACATCAATACCACCAGTAAGGACTTGGTGTTACAACACTATAAAAACAAAGGGACTTGTATGAAAACGATTAGTAATATTAATTGAATCAGGCCCAACACGGTAAACTTGTGTTGATATTCAATGAGTACTCCCAAATCGCGAATCATAAATTATTTTTAATATTTGTTATTGTTAGATCTGGTGTATCGACCGGAATATTCTCCAACGGCGAGGCAACATGCTTTGTATATTTTTCAAAAAATCCTTAAGTTCGCGTTTTTTCTACTTTATTTTACTGTGGCTTCCAATACTTGATGTTGCAATAACGTTTTGTTAACATAAATCAAAAAGTTTTCTTTGTTCACTTTATTTTGTTCATACACTGAAAATGTTAAGATATCCATGATAAAAGTACAAACGTCATTTCTAAATGAGCAGCATGACCGTCGGCAGCAAGATCCTTTTCCAAATATTTTCCAACGACTTTATTTTGTTCTCTACGTAGATAATTGGCATTAGTTCGTCTTGTTATAATATTTTTCTGCGCTAGCTAACAGCAACTTCGTTAAAACACCATGTTTTTCACCTTAATAACTTAATTTTGCGTTATATTCTGTCCACGTACTGACAATATTATATTATCTATATAAAAATATACACACTATTTCTAGCATAAACTATATGGCAATACGTTGTAATATTCTGGAAATAGTAATAACCTTTTGGTCTAAATTAATTAATCATTAACCAAATATGTATCATAATTATTTTCAAGTAAGGGAAAAATGTATAATATGTTTCCTGTCTCGAGAAAACCGAGAGCGTACTCACATCAAAGGGTACAGGCGGTACGCGCGCACATACACACACACACACATCGTCTATACATTTAGACACCATTCTTTCTAAATTAATATTTGACTAACAAGTAATATGACAAATAAATAGTTAACATACAATTAAGCCTCTGACATACAGGCAATTGCTTAGTTTGGGTTCCACCAATAACTCATGTGTGTATGTATGTACGTAATTTAAATATATATAAATAAAATAAGTTTCATAATTTATTAAACCAACAATTAGTATTGTTCGTATAATAATTATTTGAAATAAATGAGCATGAATAAATCTCATTTAGTTGTAATAAAATAAAGATAAAATCGTCTGTGTAGATCCAAAACAAGATTAAATATTACAATGTAAGAAACATAGCTGCATTGGCTATCTTTTCTAACAGTGACGATAGTTATTGAATCAATGAACGAACAGAAGGTTAATTAAAAATCTTAGTCAAGTGCAGTTTGATGTAAACAGAAAACCGCGTCCCTGGGATGGTCAGGAGTAGTTAAAGCAACAATAGCAGGGTGGGTTGGAAATACTGCACTGATATAGCTTCGACGGTCGATCGACTAATTATATTATTGTTTTATAATACAACAGTGGTGCATTGGTTCATTTAAAATTACATTTTCGTAGCCTAAATAAAGACAAAAAATTAAGATATCACGTAAACTCTCATATGTATTTTAAATTTAAATATACTTGCCCATTAACTAACTATTACTTTCCTACATGAGAAAGAAAAATCACACTGATATTTAACACGAAGAATTGCGTGTAGTACAATTTACAGTCAATCTTTTAAGACGTAAGTCATTTACGTAATATTTTTTCACTGGAAAAACATTTATTATACAGGAAACAGCCCATTTTAGACAATAGTAAATATATATTTTTTTTATGGGGTAGGAAGGCGTGTAATCTGATGAAAAGCAATCAACGCCGTCCATAGACATACGCAGCGCCATAGGCAGTACGAAAGCGTTGCCGACCTTTAAGGAAAGTGTCATTTTGGGAGTGGGAATGGGAGGGGGAGGAGGTGGAGGGAGGGGGAGGATGTTGGGCCTCCGGAACTCGGCCGCTCACCGTACGAAGCGCGGTTGGTAGGCTACCACTTAGCACTTAGCTACCACTAGCCGGTTTTCTGCGGGAGTGTGATACTTCCACGGGCGAGCCGGCCCATTTATGCTACAGACAAATATTATGCCATACTTGACAAAGTATTCATCTGCAGCGTGGCTCTGCCCCTTACAAAAGCATATAAAGCAAGTCTTAAAATAATATTGAAAGCCCCCTAACAATATATTATTTTCAATTAATGAATACAATCATTAAATTTTATGCGTGCATTGATATACAAGTTTGTTTTTAGGTTAATTATTCGAAAATGTGAAACAAATTCTGTAGTTTTGATTTATTCTATAAGCAGTGCACTGATTAATATAATCCTTTACCAAGTTTTATCGGGAACTACTATATATCACAGGCGAATTGACAACCGCAGAGATAAATAATACAAATATAATTTAATCAATCCTTTAATCGTCCGCACATTGGCTGTTCGCGAAACGTTATACTCACGGAACCTTCACATGAAACATGTTTGTATAGATACACCCAACGCCACCTAGTCTGAAATTCGGCTTCACATACCATGTTTCTGTCAGCCGCCCTGCCAGAGGCCAAAGGTTATCAACATGTGTCTATTCCAGAGACTGACAGTTTTCTGATAAACATGATGATTATTCTATTGCAATAATGGTTTGCTAAATGTTCTCGCCATTAATTAGAGATATAATTATGTACCCTTCAGTTTGAATTTTTTAGATCTTAGGGTCCAAGACAATTCTGCCAATAGGTGGGCCTTAGTAAACTAACTTTATATTCTATTTATTTTATTTCTAATCTGCTCAAGGACCGCGGTCCCTTGATACGATGAAGCTGTAAAAACTAAAAAACTAATGCATGTCTTAAAATCATCATAGATTCTATAGTAGACACTTTTTCTTTTAGTCGACTATATATAAACTGTATAAATATTTAACATGTGAACTTTTAAAACCTAAAACTGGTGTTAAAAGTTACGATAAATAATTCTGTTTCACTGTATTTGCATCTAAGCATTTATGAATAAAACATCCAGTTTTTAGGTATGTATAATGGAATTATGAATTTTGATATGCTATTTGAATTTCTGCCATAATTGTGTAGTTATTGAATCTTAGCTGAACATTCAACAGAGATTGTGAATTGTGGTATTAACACTCACTTCCAATCTCGCGGCAGCACGTGATTTGGTGTCAACGTCAAGAAACCAATCACGGACCAATCAGCCTAATTCTAATTCTAACCTTTATGAACCTGAAAAGCGTAACATATCATCATCATCAACAGCAGCCTGCGGCAGTCCATAGTTGAACATAGGCGATTATAGTTGAACATAGGTTCTGAAGACGATATATGTACCAAGTTCAAAAAAGTTTTATGATTACTACATAAAATAAATTTGTATTTCTTAATGCAATTTTGAAATGTAAAAATTAAATAGCGTTGGTGCAATACGCGGTTTACGAATCCAATTTGAATATGAAATTGATTACTGACGTGAAAATGGATTATGCGTTTCAAAGCTCTGCAGGTGTTAATAGAATTGACCTAGAAAACTCATTCAAACGTATACAGTGAAATGATATGACCATTACAAATAACACCATTTACTGGAACAAAAAAAATTGTGTTTAGTGTATGGTGTCTCAGGCAAGTTTTAAAAAATGCAAGCGGTTCTAGTTCAAATTCGTATATGACCGATAACGAATGAAAATTTTATTTGTGTGTTTAGTAATCATTACGAAATACGACTCCCTGAAGAAAACTCTCGAAAGGCTAAAAAAACTATCAGTCTAAAATGAATGTGCTTTATGGATATATAGAATAAAAAGAAATCAGTCTACAGGGCATATGTCATCCCAAGATGCGCAATCTAGCATCTATATTCAAACAATAATTATTATATGCAGTAATTTTCTTTTTTTTAAATTTATTATAAATTTAAATAAAATGGACACTTAGTACCTCTTTCTAGGCGATTACAACTAAATATTTTAATTTTACTTAAAAGGTCATAATACTTAAATAGTATTTTAGAAGATGTAAACGTTATTATTTTTAATAAATTGATTAGATCATTACCACTTAGTTTGCTAATTCGATGAGCTATGTTGAGATTTTTTTTTCTAAGGATATCTTAATTTCCAATTACATTTATCAGAGAATTTATCATTTATACCTTTCTGAGTAACTTTGAGCGTCTGAAGCAGACAAATTTCATTGTTTATATTATCTATAGTAGGAATTAATTAAAAAAGTATAAGTAAAAAAACCGTAAATTTAAAATATTTCGATAAAAAGGCAGCTATAAAAAATATTTTAATATCAGCTTTTATATATACAACCAGTCTATATACGCTGGGCGTGGGTGTACCCATTTTTGAAGGAACGGACATTAACCCATCACGCTTGTTCAAAGCGGTTTGTTACCATACATATGTAATACCTGTAGTATTTATTTCAAGTCGAGATAAATAAATATTGAAGATGCGGGAATCGAACTCGCGACCATGATCGTCGTCGTATAATATTATAATATATTAGAAAAAAATAAGGCAGATGTTGAAGCTGTGCGGGTGATACGTGAAAAGCATGACTAATTTTTACTAAGAGAGCGTCGCCTACCATTGCAGATCACGATCTTAGGATATGGGAAACGAATGAGAAGAATAAACCGAACCTGTTTTTGCTGGTGCTTTAATTCAATAGCATATTTTATCTGACTATAATAATTATTTATAGGTAGTAGTACTACAAAGTTTTTAGAACTCAAATCGAATTTCAGAACGCTTGGTCGGTAATCCACGATCTAACAAGGTTATAGGAGTAATATTCAATGTATTATAAAGATTAAATGAGGTCGGCGTAGGTCACAAATATATTTCAACAACTAATTTAATTCAAGGTCATTGAAATGAAAACGTTGAAATAATTTCATACGTAAATAATGAAGTGTTTTATTTAAATAACTTTTATAATTGTCAAAACTGTCACTGATTAGTAAAAAGGAGTCTTTAATAAGGCAGAAAGAACCTCGGGAATCTATTGGTCTTCTTTTTGTTTATGGAATCACCACCACATCTAATCAATAATATATTGCGTATACATATATGTATAAAATTGACATTTTCAATGTATTTCAATCATCAGCACAATAACGAAAGTCTGTTGCTTTCCTCATGTGATAATCACTATTATCTAATGATGAGATCTGCTTTCCTAATCTGCTGTTTGATTCTGTTCTGATGAACATATCAAAGTGTTATATGTGACTCTATGTATTTTAGTTGACACCGTTGAATTAATCCGTGTCCTGTTTTTTTGGAAATTTAATCTGGGATGAACAGTCGTATACATAAAGAACAACAAACAAGTACAGAGAATGCAAGTGTGGCATATAAACTGCTGCTAAATTTTTCTGTGAGCTTGTCAAAGGTAATTTTTCAGTAGGCTTGTTAGACGGAGTAAATATTTTCATAACTGATGTTTAACTGCTTGGTAATTTAAAAATATAAAAATAGCTGTTTTGTTACTAAAACTTAAGCCATTGAATACTTTTAAGTAATTCTTATTAACTACTTTATTAAATTAATTGTCCAAAAAATGAACGCATACCTTCCTAATTCGTTACTGCTAATAATTTCGATTGGCGCACGTTCATTTGACGTTATCCTAGCATGATTTATCAGATGATATTATAGAATGATGGATTATTAAAATAATGAAATAACGTAATATTTTCTTATCCTGATCATCATCATCAGCTTGTAGTAGTAATCTAGTGCTGGACTTAAACCTCCCACAAAGGGTAACTACCTCTATGTTCGCCTATACGCAGCTACTATTCGCAGATCACCGTTGTATCTCTCCGGTAAGCGTTTTATACTACGTTTACTCACACGCGGTTTTCACGCTAGCGCTCGTCTGCTTCAGCTGGTGCGTATTCTTCAGCATATATGAAAATGATCGATAATCATTTCAAATTAATAATTATAGTCAGAGTTAAGGACGAGCAGGAAAGGTAAACCAGCAATAGCATGGTATCTCTAGCGCTGCGGTCGCCGATATATCTGTCTCGCGGGCAACGCATTATATCTAATTATTGACTTTAACTATGGTTAATATATTTTTTTATTATTCCATCATTTCTTTATTTCCTTCACAACAGTTTCCCTTTCTCGATAAGAATAAATTGCCATTTCCCGGTAAATTACAGGCCATTTGATGTCCTTCGTGTATTACGTGACTCGTGTTCTTTCTCCATATGTATATGTAGTATATACGCAATAGTTATCTATATATGTTACTTTGACAGCCATCGTTGTTTTTTTGACACGTTATAATTATTAAGAATTGCATATCTCAAATTTACACATACATATAATAATACATAATAATACAAACAAAATATACACCAATTAATAAGTTTTTCCCGAAAAAAAATGAGTGCAATAAATTACACAGTGTTATAATTTTCCCAATCTTATTTATAACGAGATCGTACAGAGCATAGTACGTTACGTTAAGTCAATTCGATTATTATAAATAATTCTAAATTGGTGTGAAGAACATGGTAAATAATTTTATCATGGGACACACGGTGTTAGTATCAAAAAAATTATATCACAATTGCGATGTGTGTGCTAAGATTGTATGTACAGTTGTTTTGTATGCAGATAGTGTGCGAAGATTGTATGTTCTTATATCACTTTGTTTTTCTTCTAATAAAGGACCTCAAAAATGTCTTTAAAAATCAAACTTACAAATTTTTAACACAGCAAAATACTTTATGAGCCAGACTGCTGGAAATAGTTGACAAATAGTGATGGAAAGCAAGTAAGTTATTCCAACTATAAAACAGTGTTTATGTCATTTTTAATACATACAAGGGGTGAAAATGAACTAACTTGAACGCTGAGGGTCGAAACTCCATTCATCTTTGACCGCCTGGTGACAGCTTTCGTCGATAAGTTATGGAAACTGTCCAATGGACTTATGGCTTATATTTTTCTCATTTCTTTAATATGGTTTTATATATTATTATGGAATTATATATTATTTCATTTTTGGTCTAAGTGATTGCTGTAACACTATTAGTTTGTCGGATTAGTAGAACTGTGCATTATATTCGTACCAAATATATGTTATACAAGTACTATATAAGCATATATTTGGGAGGATATTAAAAGACAATACTTAAATTATACTTCCAGATATAGTGAAATATAGAATGTGAAATCATTCAATCTTGACTTGCTTGCTTGGATTAGCTCAATTTATAGACTTGTACATATCTATATTTTCTTATGGAAGGGATGGAATTAAAAAATATTGTTCTAATATTAAAAGGCGCAACAGAATATTTAATTTTAATTTTTTTTATTTTATCACAACCATAATCTTACCAATAGTATGTAATAAACAACTGTATGGTTTATCACTCACAGCGAAGGATTTACCTGAAAGAAAAAAGAATATAATTATAATAACATATTAAAAAAATAATATATAACAAAAGCGAAGTTATAATTAAATTTCCGTTTTTATTATTCAGGTGGCAACAATGAACACTCGGAAATTTTAAAGCCTTTATAGTAGTCATTAATTTGATATGATCGTGAAACGTATTCAGTAATATTGTTGGTTAATTCTATTTGCTACAGTCAAACTTTTAATACATCTTCATTGCATGAGAAATACAATGAAGTAGTACAATAGTTCAATATTTCATTAGTCTAGGCTTTTAATGTTTATTACTGGTTTTTGTTCATTTTATACTTTTATCTCCTCGAAAAAATATAAAACACAATAAATAAATATTTATTAAATTAAATAATTTTTTTATAGAGTCCAAAAGCTGTTACATCAATTCAGCTGTCAAATATACATTCTTTTCCTTCGAAAATACGTTAGATTAGAGATCAACAATTACACGGTGTGTTTTCTACGGCAAGTATTTATGTTCAATGGCCTGGGTTTACCACAAATGTCCATTGGCAGCGGAAATTACTTATCAACAGCAGACCAGCTGATCGTTTACCTGCCTCTTTTGTTAAAATAATAAGTATATGAGAGGATAAGCCGTATTATTTCAGATTAGTGACACGCATGTTGCGATCACATTATGAAGTAGTGAAAGGTATTTTTTACGATATTAACATACTGTTTATACAGAGAGAATTTAAACCAAGACCAGGACGTGCATTTAAATTTTTACATTTTTGAACACCGCGTTCAAACGCAAGTGACGTTTATCAAGAATTCAGATTCGAATATTTTTATTGAATATGCTTCTTATTTTCTCGTAAGTGAAATGAATCATCAGTTTAGCCGTGAGAAATGTTTAAAGGAGAGATGGGTGTAGACGAACATCGGGCTGCTGGCGTGCCTCGGGGGTTCTTGGCTATGGCTACCAGTGGAGGACTAGGGCAGGGTGATGATGATATTATTATTATTTGCATATTTTACTTAGTTAATTTTCGTACATAAATTATAATCTTATAAAGAAAAAATATTATACAAGAGAAAACAGTTAATTAAAAATTTTATATTATCCAACACAAATTTTCTGCGATGTACCCGCCGAAACAATTTATATTGAAGTTTTAAGAAAAATAATCAAAAGATGTCAACGTACATGTGATGCCACTAATATAACGAAAGTGTATGGATTTTTTTATAAAAAATGTATATTAAGTGAATAAAATCTCTAGTTGTACCTTTTTTGGTCATATTAAAATAGCAAATCTTTCATTTCACACATTAGTTTAACCGAACACGACTTCACCCGGGGAATTTTATAAAAAAAACGGGATTATTTATTTATATATAACGCCTATATATATATTATATATAACGCATATATATAACGCCGTCTGAATAAGAGCATGCATGAATTTTAACTAAGTAAAAACTACTTGAAGTGACGAGGGTGGCGAACCACGTCGCCGTCATTTTCGACAAATTAGATATATTAAATTCGTCTTAGTGCATCGCACGAGCCGCAAGGGTGGATGGAGGTCAGCCCCAGCAGAGCCCTGCATGCAGAAGTAAGGCACCATAGTCCCCGGGGGAGCCCGACCCCGGGACGATCGGCACGCTTGCAACTAGGCTCGCCCCTAGCCACGCTTCCATTGGCACGGCAGACCGTGGATTGGCGGAGAGGAAGGGAAAGGATAGAGAAGAAAGGAAGGGGCAGGAAAGGAAATGCGGATTGGGGGGTTACCAGACTCGGAATAAACATTTATAAATCCATATAAATATTTATTCCGATGCGGGAATCGAACCCGCGACCATTGACTCCGCGGGCGGAGGGCCCTACCACTGAGTCAATCGGTCGAATTTAAATTATGATTACATTTTTATTTAAATCATTAGGTAATAATCAAAGAGCTCATAAGGATTTTGAAAAAAAAAATGGCTGGAAAGTCAACAATGGCATAAATATTACTTTTGTGTAGTGTATTATTTTTTTAAAAAAAAATTACAAAAAGTTAATCTTGACTTATACTTCACCTAAATTCATTATCATCTTTGGCACAAGATACAATGAATTATTTTTAAGCATATTGTGACATCGCTTTAAATTTTATTGTCATTGTTATATGATATATTTATTCATATAATACATTTTAAATACCAAAAAGCAATGAAAATAGAAAGGTATAAACATATAATTTATTTATTTCCTTAACCTAAGTGTGTATCAATCAATGCCACTATAGATATACGTTTTTTCGACGATTAACAACTTGCAAGTCGCTAACAAATATTGGGTAATCTGGTAGATATTACTATAAAATATATTAGTTTGTTTTTAAACATACAATTCACATTTACCATTTCCGAATGAGTTGCTTTATATCTTACATTAAGCTGACGATAATGTTGAGTGCTAAAGTGCGCGCATGTGAATCACATTTCCCTTTCCATTATAAACACAAAGAATGCGAGAAAAATTTTGTGCCAGGTAAATTTTCTCTTTTTTTATGTTAGAATCTCGACCAAATTTATTTGCTTTTATAAGGGTTAAGTTGTTTCCAACTCATACCGTATAAATCATAGTAGTTTCAAATCTTAACCAATGTTACAAGACAAGGAATATAAAGCGTGGTAAATCTTTTGCTCATGGTACATACTCTACACGAACAAATTTTCTGCCCGTTAAAGTGATTGAAACTATTGTATTGCACGTAATAGACTGACATTTAATGCGACTAGTAGATAGAATATTTTAGTTGTAATTTATCTATGCGAATAGATTTCGGAGTTCTCGGAGTAAGCAAACTTAAATCTGAAAATATATAATACTTTATCATATTTATAAATTTTTCACCATCATACGTAAATTCAAATTCGCCAAGAGTTCAAATTTTAGAACAATCGAACTTCGTAATTGCGTTCCAACAAAACTCATTATTCAAGGCTGATAGGTATTTCATTTCAAGTGGCAATTAAACATTCATTGTGAAGTAAAAGACGAATCACTATAATAGGCTAATATTTTTTATATTAGTTTGTTATTAATTTGCGATTATACGTATTTTAATTAACTATAAAAATGAAGAATTATTTGTTTACATTTAAAAATAATAAATTAATGTACACATAATAATAAAGGAGTTGTGAATATTTATTTGTTATTCTATAAGTTTTATAACATTCAATTCTTGAATACACTGCATTTACGGTCCAGAGAATTTAATATAGTTTGGAGAAGGTACGACGCGATGGACTATTTATTATAATAAAAGTAAAAGAGAACTATCTATAATTATGTTTTTTGTAAAAATACTCTGTAATGACAATATTATAATATAGTTGTAAGAAAATACGCTTAAACTTAAGAATAAATATAGTCTATTGTAATAAAGGGGGGTAGTGTAGTATTATAAATGAATTAATCTGAATAATAAACAGATTTTATTTTTTTCAACATAATAAGAAACTATAACTTTTTGCCTCACATGGAAGAATTACGAAGAAGAGACGATCGCGCTGAAGTATGCGAAGATTTGTGAACTGACTTTACGTCACTTGTAATTGTATCGCCTTCAGTGCGAGTAATCCAACGCTTGATGCTAAAGTGGTAATACTGAACACATTAAAACCTATCAAAACGCCAAATTTTACCCATGTCACTACATTGCCAGTTTTCTGCTGTGAAAGGTGTAGCAGTGGGACGATCTACCACGTGGTGCGGTGGTCTAAAAGAAGAACGATGTGGGTGGATTCAAGAGACATGCGTATATATACACGAAAGGTCGAAAAGCATTTATGACAGATGTCTATGGGCGACAGTGATCACTTACCACTAGATGATCTACACGTACATATATACATAGATAGCAGGCTAATGAGTAGGTACTACATATTCTCATTAGCCCGCTATCCTATAATACAATATTTAAAATTATATATCCTATAATATTTAATATCCATACGACATTCTCGCAAAGGACCGATTTATAATTTTGCCTATTCTTCGTTCGATGAGCGTAAAAATCCGGAGGCCCATACTATCCCCTTCTCACACATAACATATAATACCTTTCTCGAAGATAGGCAACGTATCTGCAGTGCCTTTGGTGTTAGAGTTGTTCATCAGCGGCGTTGTAAATTTACTTTTAGGTAACCCACTTGTTGCCTATATATACTATAAAAATCGATATCGCACAGTGAAAGTTATCTGGTCTAATCCAGATAACTTTCACTGTGCGTTATCGAAATATAATTAAACCCTTAAAGCCTGAATGTTAAAATTAATGTGATCATTTTATTGTTTTTCGTAATTTTTCTTTACATTTATTCATAGCACTTGAAGTAAAATATGCTAAAAAAATATGTTTTACAACGTGACACGATAATATAAATTATTCGGGTTAAGATGAAAAAATATTAATAAATGATTATTAGTTGGTAATTTAAAAGATGCGAGTGTGTGGCCAAATCAAAACCATGACAAATAGGCTAAATAAACTTTTTATGATTTAATGCATCATCAACAAGAACTTGCAGCAGTTCACTGCTGGACACAAGCCAAGAAGCATAGCTTTCATCAATACACTCGTATTCAACAGTGTTGAATTAGAGTGTATTACTATCAACGCAACCGCTATATGGTGTTCTGAATCTAAATAACGTCAAAGTCGAAAATCATGGTCATCAATTTTCTCCAATGACTTGTTTGTATAACTAATATCATACTTTTAACTATGCAAAGAAAACCTAACCTACAGTTTGTATATTTGTTAACGTAATTGTCTAGACCATGTACAAATATCCCATCGACAAGTGATTGACTTGTCGCAATCAAATGGCTGCAAACAGAAGTCAGTCGATAGAAATAACCACATATATACCTACATAAGCAATGCATTGTATGGAAATGAAGTGTATGACATATTATATATTTAAACGTAAAAGTGAACCACATCAAATTAAATATATATATATATATATATATATATATATATATATATATATATATATATATATATATATATATATATATATATATATATATATATATATATATATATATATATATATATATATATATGAAACCGTTAAAGTTGTTTTGGAAGAAAGAAATTAAAACATCCGATTTATTTACATAATAATTTTTCTTCACATTCAAATAATCAATGTACATACATATCCACTTAGTGTACAGTTCTTTGCCGCCTGGGGCACCAGAGTCATTAATATTTTTTCATTTTAACGTGAAATATTTACCAATATTTTCTTGATATGACTGATTTTTTTGTTTCTTATTTTAAAATACTATTTTCATATCCGACGCTTTACATTACGCTCAACATACCGCCCACCTTGAACAACATTGTTTCCAAAACTAGAAATAATCTAATATGTATTTACAACAACTTAAAATTAAACAATTATTGCGTAATCGTTACTATACATATGTTATTAGTTGATAGTCTAATTAATTTAAATACTCGTACATGACTCTGACAACTATTTGTATAGTACAACCTTTTTGGAACACAGACTAACAACTATTTTCATGTTGATTATTGGGTTATACACCCAGATATTTTATCTTTTTTAGTTGTCCAAGGTGCTAATTAGGTGGATCGTTCATGTCTAATATATATATGCGGCTGTGGTTTTGTGAATTTTATTTATATAGTTAAAACGAGACGTCGGGAGTCGGGAAAAAAGTCTTTTGGCATATAGTATGTATAAACTTGCCATAAAATTGCTTTGGTTGTACTCTATGAAACTGGCTGGTTTTGGTGTTATTAAAACTAATACTTTTTAAAAAAAGAAACAAATTACTATGATGTTTTATCCAGGTATTTTCATTTGTTTTACTTGCTACAAAATAAGTGAATCTAATGAAGAAATTCGATACATTTTAAAATTACAAAAAAGGAAAAATTGCAACGCATGCCGCGAAAAATTTTGCGTAGAGTATGGATAGAGTAGTAGTACAGTGTCAGTAAGAATAACCCAAAGTTGATTTAAGCGTTTTCAATCCGGGAATTTTGATGTCAAAGATGCACCGCGTTCTGGTTGCCCTGTTACGAATAAAATGGACTCCATTTTTGAAAAAGTGGAGCGAGATTGGCATATCAGTAGTTATGACGTAGCTGAAGAACTGGAAATTGACCACAAAACAGTTTTAGCCACAAAACTGGGTATGCAACAAAGTTCGATATTTGGGTGCCAGACGAGCTCACTGAAAGAAACCTAATGAACTGTGTACATTTGCGATTCTTTATTGAGACGTAATGATACCGAACCGTCAAAGGTCAGCCAGGCTCCACCAACCAAAAACCAGGCTCCAAAAACCAGGTTTAAGTCGCAATAAGCTGATGTTGTATGTGTGGTTGGATTAGAAGGGCGGTGTTCATTATGAACTTTTACCAGCGAGCAGAACCATCGATTCGGATCCATACTGCCAACAACTGATGAGATTAAAGCAAGCAACTAAGAGAAAAAAAGTCAGAATAGATCAATAGAAAGAATGTGGTCTTTTATCACGCTAACGCTAGACCACAAACATCTTACTCAATTAAGCAAAAGTTAAGAGAGTGTTACTGGGAGGTGTAAACGCATACGCCATACAGCCCACACCTTGCACCTCCAGGTTTCCCCCTGTTTCAGTCTCTGCAGTATTCTTTAGGCAGTGTCAGATTAACATCAAGAGAGGAAAACTAAAACTATTTGTCGCGTTTTTTAATCAGAAGTCCCAAAATTTCAACAGCAACGGTATCACGTCCTACAAGATGGTACGAAGTAATCGAACAAAATAGCACACAGAATTAAATGTAAATAAACTTTACAAAATGTCTTGATATTTTATATAAAATGCGAAGAGACTTTTTTCCCAACCTATTATATATACACTTACCATGCCATCTTATAAATATTATATGCAATTTCTACATTTAATATTAAGGATTATCAATACACCTTATTCTTGGTTATATAGATAAAAGTTATATCAATAACCTTTATCAATACAACTGTAAAAGTCAAGTACTAAACATTGTTTTTCCTCAAAGTTGAGGGGTGTTGTCGTAATCTCGACGCTTGGTAGGCGGATCGGGAATGATGTCCATCTACTTTTTTTTGCGCCCATAGTCATCTCATACAATACCCACGAGAAAGAATGGGATGGTCATATTTTAAAGCAGAAACCACACATAATGTATACTAATGCCAACACTACAATATATTACTGAGCACTTGTTAGGGCTACTGTGTTTAAAAACAACATATTGTTATGGTTATGTCAAAAGAGCAACATTGTTACACTGCATCGTTAGACCTCACGGCAGACAAAGGGCAGAGTTCACAATAAAAGTAGGTCGTCGCAAGTTCTAAACAAAGTTATACTATGATGAGGTTTAAAAATTTACATCAAAACAAGTTAGCAACAAAAACAAGACAAAATTCAATATGTCAAGGGTTGCAAAAACGAATGGATCTTAATCCTTAAAATAAATCATCATTATCATTTACAACATTTTATCTTGCAAATAAAAAAACAAAATTTTCAATATTTTACGAGTCCAATTCAAAATAAATATTTAAATCTTTGGTACAACAATGTTAATAAAATGCAGTCGGCGCTACGCCTACACGTCAGGCATGTTTTCTGAGGATGCAGCAAACTTGGTTAATAGGCGAAAGAGCAAGCAGGTCACCTGATGATAAGCAACCAGAGCCCATAGACATCTTCAATACTAAAGACTCTGCGGACGCCTTGCCTTCATGAGCGTAAGGACGTGAATAATGGGAGGGAAACAAGTATTTAATGGAAGAGCATAGAAGTAACTAAAGGAAGGGGAAAAATGTTGGCTTTCGGATCGCAGCACTCACGGTAAGCTGTCATCATTTAACGCCGATATTTTGTGAGGGGTGTACTACTTCTCTCTCTAGCTATTATTTTTACCCGCAGGCTATAAATATATTGAGTTACCTCGGGTCCGTAATGGCACGAAACTATATTTATCCAAAACACGACTACCTTTTAATAATGTTCGATCAAACCTATCATATGTATATGTGTGGTGTACACACATAAAAATGCGAGTCCACAAACTTTAAAAATATTTTCGGTTTTATCTATGGTCTCCAAATTGGAATATTATACCTGCTACTTGCCACTATGATGACCTCAAGCTTCATAAAATAAAATGCAGTAGCAGCAGTATTTTAATTTCATCAGAGATAAATTAAAATTGCCTTTTTATTATATTCATAAATACATAGAAAAATATTTTGAAGTTAAAAGTATAAAAAATATAAAACATAAAAACGAGTGAGTTACATATACACTTTGTGATGGCAGAATCACTAAAATAAATGTAGGTATTGGCATATCTCATAGCCTTAATGAATTATTCCGGTAAGTTATTTTTTTTTTAAATTTGAATGATAGGCTATTTCAACCGGAATCTCTATCCCCGATGGTAAAATTCTGGAAGTTTTCGAGTAATATATGTTCCTTTAGCAGTTTTTGTGATTATGTATTTTTATTGACAAAGAAGAAACTTGTAAAAAGAAGAAAAAATAAGAGCACAATTGGGTTCAGTTCGATTTTGTAAAGAATTTAATGAGGCTTCGTCGCATTGTCCTGATGCCCATTAGAAATAAGAGATAGAAAACTGCTTAATTCTTATCCAAATGCATTTCCATGTTCTTTGTGTTCCACTTCTAAGGAAATTGTATGAAATAATTCAGTTAAATCCTGAAGGCTAGTCTATCGCTTCAACAATTACCGCACGCTCCACGCAGAGGCTTCCGAGTTGTTCACGCAATCCGATTAAATACAGTATCCTCATTTTGTTGCCGCATTTACTAACTTTATCATACAATAAATGCAATAGTGTTGTATCCTATACGATATGTGATACGCTAAAATTTGCACAGCGCGTTAAGGAAAAGGCTCCTGAATTAACCTTAGATTATATTATAATAACATCTTTAATTTTTGTCATCCAAGAATTTATAAAAAGCACATAGGTGATAGAGATATTTTCTAAGTCTAAGTCAACTTTCATGTCTTTCTCGAATCCCGGATTTAGTTTATAAAATATGCCTAACAGTCGGTGTCAAAAACAAAATTATTATGTTCAGCAGATATCTATAAACCTTCAAATTATTGTATAATATGTATTTAAATAAACTGTTTATTACTTTTTTATATTTTCTTACTCAGGAATTTTATTTTATATCATTTCATCACTACTTTTCATTCGCTTTCATTCGCTTCTGCCTATCAAAGAAGACAAAATTTTGCTATGGCTATTAAAAAAATTTTTTTTATTGAACTTTAATAAAAACTAAATTAAGATAGGAGCAAACGTTATAGATAAAACATGTACTTATGCCCTTATGAAATCTTTATAATGTAAGATCATTAAAAACTGAATTTAATGTAGCAATTTTATGCACTTGGGTTTTCAATGACAATATGAAATAGCTATAAAATAAAATACTTGAAAGAGATATATGAAAGCTGTAGAAACAAACACAGTAAACTCGGCACCATTCACAATTTCAATGACCTGCCTTGCATTTTCGCCTTTGTCAAAAAAAACCTGTAAAATGTACCGAATTTTCTCTTTATTGACTGTTGTGAGTTACAGATGTTAACAATACATCTGTAACTCACAACTGAATGGAACAAACAAAAAATAGCCAAAGAATTTTTTGGTGTGAAATGTCACTTTGACAAAGGGCATGAATTTGAAATTGTTTGATCGATACTTTACGAGATATCGATCACTACAGCCATTTACTGAGAAAAAGATTATTTATCTACTAAGCACGTTTTGTGCTTTAAATGCTAGAAGCGACGATTTGCACGAGGCTGATAGCGAAGACTGGAAGCCGAAGATCGGGCTAGGCTGAGCGCTTTGGGCTTATGATGATGATGATCAAGCAAAACAATATTCAATAAATGTGAACATTAATAAGGAAAAATAATTATTTTAGTAAGCGCTCATTTAAATGAATAAGGAAAATCATTTGATCAAACGATTTCTGGCTTTGCGAACAAAACAAGAAAACTTAGAAGGACTTCACTTGTTCACCTCAGTGACCTTAATAGCTTTTGAATTTTATTTTTGCTATTTTTAAATAATTATGTTATAATTTGAATACATAAACACCATGTCCTCTGTATAGTCCCTATATAAATTTGGCCTTGTTTTTAACTTTATACCTATGAAAAGAGCAATACAATCTGTAAAATCAAATATTTAACGCTTAATTAATTCAACATACAACAAAGCAAAACATAATTTGATCTATTTCTAAAATACTGTAAAAACTTTTTTTGCCTTTGAAAAAGTCGCAGGATGAGTGAAAGAGACCGGTAGGGAGATAATAATATAAATAAATAAAGATATAAGAATAACAAACAAATAAAGATAACTTTTTCTGTCAGATGTTGGGTGCGATTTGCGATGCGATTGTTAATCAAACATTAACGTAATATATTTACAAATTACGAGATCGATCTCTCAATAACGCATAAAGGCATCGCAAAGATATTTGTAAAAGTGCACACAACTATTTGGTTATACGAAAATTAACATTAGCTATATAATTTAACATTACTACCAAACTATCATTATATTATATAGTATTTTTTATTTTTGTATCCAATTCGCACGCTAGTACTAATGCACTATGTTTAATGACAATAATACTAATCTTGTCCACTGTCCTGTATAGTCTTGTTATTGTTGTTGTTGTTGATAGTGATGAAAATCAAATTTTGTTTCAAACGGGGTTCGGATCCAGAATAATTCATACAGCCGAATCTAAATCTCGACATAAACTTTGAAGCATTTATATACGTACCATTTCTAGGGGGCAGAATCTTTTGGTATAATGGGTGTTAAGCTCGAACTGCAACCCACATATATTTTATTAAATTCTGAATACAAATTCCATCTTAATTGAAATGAGAAACGCATTACGTAATAAAATTAATTCAGTAATAACGCGAGCGCGAAATTCATTGGACGGGCGTGTAGATATAGCCTAAAGGCCTAGAAAATCCTATGGGTGCATATTAATTTCCATAACAAAATTAAAGCTCGTATTGAAATTAAATAACCAAGGTTTATGGATGTACACACATATATATACTCGTATTCTGAAATATTAATTAAAGTTTACTTATTAAAATGAATAATAGAAGCAGGCAGTGTATTACATGGCCAGAATCATCACGATGCTTAGCCATGAGCAAAATGACCCGAGGATGAAAAGGTCTTGTATAGCTTAACCATTGTATGCGTTTAACTCAAAATATCCATTTTTATGTATTTTGATTCTGTCACTACGTTTTGATAATTAATATGGGTGAATAATATGCGTTTTTATCGTTTTTAAAACACCAATTGCGCTCTTGAACCAGTAGGTATGCCACATAATGATACTTTTGAGATAAAATATAGGTTCTCACTGAAGTGCTACTACTTGTACCACACACGTAAATATGAAATTGATAAATACAGGGTTTTATTGTAGTGAGTCCCTTGTAACGATAAATAAAGTCAGGCTTCACTTTGCATAAATCCAAAATTGAAATGGAAAATTAAAACTTACTTTGTTAATCAACCAAAACAAATAAAAAAACTAATTTGTTAATCAACCAAAACAAATAAAAAATATGAATTATGAATCATCAAAATTGGAAATCACTTCACCACTGTCACTAACACCTAAAACGTAAAACACACAACACTACTTTTCAACAATATATACGACAATTGTAATCCACAAACAATTGCATATTTGCCATTCTGTTCTTTTTGCCCTGTCACTTTCTCAACAGATGACCTTATGATGGAAAGACGGAGTACAGTATACATCTGCTCGTTATACTACTATAGCTACGAACTTAAACGAGCTGAAACTTCCATTAATGGAACTTATTCCCGAACTAAGACGTTTGTATTTGTGTAGGTACAGCGTTCTCTCTGTTCTCTAGATATTACACAGTTATTAAACCTAGGCTATATTCACTTGAGGCGTATTTCAATTTAATTAGTCGTCTGGTACCTCGATTATGATTTTAATTCAAGAGGTTATAATGCAAATTGGCTTATGATACCAATCGCATTTCAGATGAAAAACAAAATATGATTTAATATTTTTTATGGCGCATCGGTACATGTATCGTTACGTGTACAGTTGTAGGTGAACTATTTTATTAGTTACATAAATTTATGCAAGTTATAGGACAAAAATAAATAAGATTATTAATGGAGTCAGGCGTTACTTTGCGGAAATCCATCACTATATGGACAGTCTAAAGTTTTACTTAGCTAAGATCCGCGACAAACAAAACAATAACAGAAAATT
>JASFAT010000193.1:0-273708 GCA_031353405.1 Baronia brevicornis
ACTGAGGATAGGAAAGGTTTTCTATTAAGGGCCTTTAGAAAAACTGTCTGTTGGGAGGGGTGTAACAATATACAAGGTTCGATTCACATGAAACATTTATCCAGGCTGCATGATAGGCGCACGGCTGGGTCGCGTACCTACCTTGTTTACAATGGTTCTTATTGCGCTCCGAGTACAGTAGATGCGGACGCCGATGAGGTGCAAGGCAGACAGCTGCCGAGATTGGGGGAGCTTTAGTTATGTGAACTGATTAAAAGGAACAAAGTTACGCGCGAGGGCATTGCCGTAATAATGCCGCCTACTAGTTGTGTGAAACATCGAACCTGGCAGCGAGCGGTCACCAGACGTTTTATTGACGGCGATACATTGTGGAGTGTGTGCGCGCAGGAGGAGTGGGCGAATGGCGGCGCGAGCGGAGCGCTGTCGTGGGCGGCGGACGGCTCGCGGCGGCCAGCGCAGCTGGTGGTGGGCGAGCTGCGGCGGATGAGCCGCGGCGTGGGCGTGGGCGTGGGCACCGCCGGGCGGTGGGCGCCGCGCGCGGGGCTTGTGTGGGCGCGCGAGGAGCCCGCGGCCGCCCAGCCGCCTGGCGACGTCATGACCAACGGCAGCTTCAACGTGCTCATCGCCATGGTGCGTCTCGACCTCACTATACTATAGAGATAGATGTCGATACAGTTGATGATGAGAGACGGTACCTCCCACGAGAGCGACATCACGAATTCCCATCAGCTTATATAGTGGAGCGACGTTGCAGATTACTCTAGTCTACAGTGTGTCAATTCATGTGAGAAGTACCACATATTTGCAAAAGATTTAATTTTGAGTACTTGTCATAGATATCATCCTGTTTCAAAACAAAGCAACATATCTTAAGGGAGTTTGTTGACCTGGATTCCCGGGAAGTTGCCGTTACGTCTGCAACGGCAGTCGCGATATACGATGTTGGATGTTAACAAGTATGCAACCGTTGTATTTGTTTCAGAACGATCCGTACGTGATGAGAAAGCAGTCGACGGCCAGGCTGACGGGGAACGACCGATACGAAGGTACGCGCGGACTCATAGAGTGCACCCACCACCCCCCAGGGGGCGCGGTGCGACGTCCGATAACTCGCCTCATGTTATATGACGTCACCCACTTGTCGTTTACACCCAGCATCCGTACCCCTTCCCCCCCAAATTGTAATGAGTGCGGGCGACGCTCCCCGCAGGCTACTGCATCGAGCTGATCGAGCAGCTGTCGCGGCTGCTGCACTTCAACTACACGTTCGTGGAGCAGCCGGGCAACGGGTACGGCAGCTTCAAGGAGGGCCGCTGGGACGGCATGATCGGCCGCCTCATGATCGACGACGTGAGTAACACCGCGCCACCAACACCGCGGGGAGTAGGGGCCCTCCCTCCTCCGCCTCACCGCCGCCAACGTGACCGGAGCGTGCGCGTGTGTTGCAGAGCATGCACTTCGCGATCACCGACCTCACCATCACTGCGGAGCGCGAGCGGGCGGTGGACTTCACCACGCCGTTCATGAACCTCGGCATCAGCATCCTGTTCCGCAAGCCCAAGCCGCCGGAGCCGGAGATGTTCGCCTTCATGCTGCCCTTCTCCAGCGGGGTATCCCACACTTTGTTCTATTATCCAACAAGTAATGTTCAACCGTTGTTCTGTATGGCCGAGATACGACAGGAGACCGGCGAGGACGAGTAGGTGTGCTGAGGAGACGGGCATCGTTGCATCAGCTGATGTAAACAGACATATTGGCATTTGTACGCGGGCAGGTACAATTTAAATAATATGATATTTTGGCAGTAATCCGCGTGTGACACGCTGCCTCCGAGGTTACTTTTCCCTTCACAGTAATGTAAAGTTTCAAGTTAAGGGTCGAACAACGTACCGTACTGAATATCCGTTGTGAACGCGGGCGTCCAGCGCCGCGACGTCACGCCAACAATTACTGAGTGATAAATATAGGCATTGAATCAGGATTGAAATCCAGCGCCGTGTTCCCTTTATCAATAGTAAAGGGAACGCGGCGTGTTGGGAGGGACGGGCGGGGAGGGGAGGGTGGCTGCGACCGGTGGTAGTGGGTAGGGCACGTGAAGGTCGCGTCGCAGCAGCGAGGGCGGTGATGTCGCAGGTGTGGGTGTGCCTCGGGTTCGCGTACGTGGGCACTTCGCTAGTGCTGTACGTGGTGGGCCGCCTCTGCCCCGAGGAGTGGCAGAACCCGTACCCCTGCATAGAGGAGCCGGCTGCGCTGGAGAACCAGTTCACGCTCGCTAACGCCTTCTGGTTCAACCTGGGCGCCGTGCTGCTGCAAGGCTCTGAGATCGCGCCTGTGTGAGTACACGATCGCGTTTTTTTTATTTGGCTGCCTGGGCCTGCCCAATTTGAAATAAAGTAAAAGGATCAATGACCGCTTTAAAAATAAAAAAGTGCAACAACCTTTACAAATAACAGCACTGCGCGGTTCATTGAATCGTATCCCGTGACACGGTGTCCACACGTTTGCAATCATAATGAACAAAATTTCTTTATTTTATAAAAAAGAATTATATACAAATTACTTTTAGAATACAAAACATATGGATTATTTTTTTGTTCAATGGATGCTTTGTATTACAAAAGTGTCACACAGCCAAACGTGAACGTGAGAAAAGTTGATAAGTAGCATTTCAAGAAATATGATATTATTGAATTTTACACTGGCATAATAGTTATAACTAATTGTCATCAAAGAGAAGCAAAGAGAGTGAAACGTAATGGTAATGCTGCGGTCTTTGGTCAGGGCGTACGGCACGCGGGCGGTGGCGAGCGTGTGGTGGGTGTTCGCGCTGGTCATCACCAGCTCGTACACGGCAAACCTCGCCACGCTGCTCGCCAAGAAGACCTCCACGGAGCTGTTCACCAACGCGCAGGAGCTCGCCGACAATGAGTACGGCATCACGTACGGCGCCAAGGACGGCGGCTCCACCTACACGTTCTTCCAGGTGCGGCCGGCTCACTCGCTGTACATGTGTGTGTGTGTGTATAGGGAGGCTCGCGGCGTGACGCAGCTAATGGTGCGCTCGTTGCAGATCTCCCAGAGCGAGCTGTACAAGCGGATGTACCAGAAGATGATCGAGCAAGAGATGCCGAGCAGCAACGAAATAGGCATACAGAAGTAAGTGGTGGTTTGTGACTCTTGACTTATGACTAGTGGCCTCCCCACGCTGACACAAATTTATCTCACAGTAACAATTAACAAAACATCGTAAGAAAGCAATGAGTAGCTGATAGACATACAACTTTCACGTTGTATGTCACTGCCACGCCTGGTATACCAGAGACCGAGGTGTGGCCAACGAAAATACCTAAAATGCCTCCTAAATGCTGCTGAGCTCCAGTGAATCCCTAAAAGTCGCTTAGATATATAAGGAGAGGACTACTCTGCTGGATATAATTCAAGACAATTCGCCGGAGAAGCACTGACGTGAGTCGAAAGGGAGAGAAAACTGAAGGGACTAAGATTGGTCGTGTGCCAAATCGAACCAAAAACTGTCGCAGTAAACGAGTTCTTGAGTGGAGACTGCGTCTCGTCAAACGCTTGTGAGACCCTGACGACGATCTGCGCAGGGCGGCTGCACAGAGACTAGATGCGTGAAGCCGAAGTTCTCACAAACAGCATGTCTTTATGTGGCGTATACCCACCCCGCCACACCGGTCATGTAGATGGTGATGGTGTACAGTACCTTATCGTTGTTAATATTAACTTGTTTCAATGAGCAGGGTTATGAAAGAGAACTACGCATTCCTCATGGAGTCTACTACCATCGAATACACCATAGAGCGGAACTGCGAACTTACCATGGTAAATGTGCGTTTTACTATTACACACGCATACACACACACACACACACATACAATCGATAACATAGAATCGATATTTTAAATACTAATTTTGTATAAACGTATTATTAACTCAGTTGACCGGATTGTGACCGGTGTCTGAAGTTGTCATTTATATTTTGAACAGTTAGATAATCCTAGCTAGATGTGCGTTAGATGAAAGGCGTTCAACTGGCGACTGAAGACGTAGCGAACAACAATTCCTTACTTATGAAACCGAAAATGAATCTTTTTATGCCGCTAGATGGAGCTTTCTACATAAATAAATCCTAAATAAAAGTACTAAATAAAAGTATTTTAAAATTAAAATTCGTCATTATTAAAACATTACATAGTAGCATACTTTTTAAATTAGATTTGTCTATGAATTTTTTAGCATAATATAATTATTCTAATCGGCTCTATGGATTATCTATTTTTAAGTTGTTTGCTTAAATTTATATTTCTGTTTTTCACTTATAAACTAAATTATAATATAATTAGTATAATATAAAACAATAAACTAAAGTAGAAAAGATATGATAATAAACACATTATTGTTAAAACAAAATCTTAAAACAAATTATATATTTATAAACGCAGGAGGCCTTTCACCAACATTCATCCTGAGAATCGTGAGCATAGCGATGAGAATCGAACTCAATGATACACTCACTGATAATGGATTATAATTTTTGTAGTACATTAGATATACAGCACTTTAGACACAAATCACTTATTAAATCGAACACTTAGCGATTCGTCGCAGACACGGTGCTCTGTCGGCACCTCAATTCGAACTGTCTGGAATATGTCCGTCTCACTTCCATATATACGACGCTCCGCTAGAGAGGCGCCACCACCTAAGACCACCTAAGACCACTCACTCTTTGTTTCCGACACAGAAAACGCACGCTTTGTCTATGACTAAAATGACTCATTCTTCATCGTTGACAAAGATAATAAATCACTCTCGGCGCTGAAGCGCCGTCAATTTATTATAAATATTTAAAAAAAATATTTTTAAAATATTATAATAATATAAAATTAAAATATAAATGTATTGAAGAAATAAAACAATTTGTTTATTTATTTATTTGTTTACTTGTGTGGTGTTGCAGGTTGGGGAGCCGCTCGACAGCAAGGGCTACGGGATCGCGATGAGGAAAGGTGCGTGCTCTCTGTTTGTTACCGCCGCCTTAGCGCGCGAGGCCTTTGTTCGGACCGCTTCGACGGAACGGCCGTACCCCCCACCCACCCCGGCTCTCCTGAGCCAATGGCGGCGTTGGTGGGAACAAGTGACGATACGAGAACACTCGCCAAACGTATATTTAGATGGAAGCTCATTCTCATTTACTGTCAACTGCCTGCTCTGCACGGCATGTATTATAGTGATGAGTGGCCGCCGCGCCTCATGAAGCGTCTGTTCGCGTCCGCAGGCTCGCCGTACCGGCAGGCGATGAACTTGGCGCTCCTCAACCTACAGGAGACAGGGGTGCTGCGCGAAATGAAGCAGCGCTGGTGGAAGGAGATGCACGGCGGCGGCGCCTGCCAGGTACTCTCCTACTAAGGTGGTGGACGCTGGTAAAGAGGTCATCTGCAATCATGATCATCGCTTGTGTCGATATTTGCTTAATTACTGTCATACCGTCACAGTGCGTGTACTGCGGACGGCCCCATACCCTGGGTGGCTGCAGACACGAGTGGGGTACGAAGAGGCCCGACTACTTCCTGATGACAACTTTACCTGCATACACTGCATCTTGTTTATGTATAGAAGAGGCACGTATAGGTGGTAAATGGTAAATGTACATCATCGATGTGCTAAGTCAACTGCCGGATCCGCATATGTCTATTCATTCAGTATGTATCAGCCGCTATAGCAGGTCGCTGCCTCACCTGACTTGAAGGTGTGCCGTACTTTGTTTCCTCAGACACGGTGTAGTCTCCAACACTCAACCTCTATAATTGATATGATGTAGCTTCAATTGTAGTGTGAAGTTAGACATAGACTGGAGCGGGTCGGCTACCAGAACGCTTCCAGCGGTTCTGAAGCACCACACTATGCTATGTCTGACCACAAGATTAAAGTCATATAACATTCAAAAAAGCAAAGACTATCGGAGTCATATGTGAGTACGACGGTAAATCAACCGAGTGTTGTATCGCCACCAGGAGACCGACGACCACGGCAGTGAGGAGCTGCACATGAACAGTTTCTACGGTCTGTTCCTGGTGCTGGTGGTGGGGTGCGCGCTGGGCGTGGTGGTGTCGCTGTGCGACCTCGCGTGGGCGGCCGCGCGCAGCACCCGCGACCCCAGCCGGGGCTTCGCGCGCCGCCTGTGGGCCGAGCTGCGCTTCGTGTTCGCCTTCGAGCGGCTCGACAAGCCGGTGCGCGGCCCGCTGCTGCCGCCCGCCCCCGCCGTCACCACTGCCCCCACCACCGACAGCCCCGCTGCCACCGAGCCCGGCTCGCTGCTGGCCGCCAACGGCGACGAGGAGGCGGAGGAGACTCGAGACGCGGACGATGAGGCCGCGGCGTACCGCGAGACGCGGCGCGCCCGGCGGAGCGCGCGCCGCTCCTCCATCCAAGCGGCCAGCGCGCGCCTCGCCCGCCACACCTCGCCGCGCGGCGCCCCCTCACGCCTCGCCTCGCCCTCCCCGCGCCACGCCTCACTCCGCTCCGCCGCCGCCGCACCGCGCGCCTCCCGCTAGACTCGACGACGAGACGAGGATAAACAATCGCGCTTGTTGTATGTTGTAACGTAACCCTTTCGGCCCGAGCGGTGACTATAGTCACCCAACGCTCGACGCTCGCTCTGTCCGAGCGGTGACTATAGTCACCCAACGCTCGACGCTCGCTCTGTCCGAGCGGTGACTATGGTCACCCAACATTTGACGCTCGTTATGTACGAACGGTGACTTAGGTCACTCGCGACTCTTCATAAGCAGAATATATATGTTATCTCCATGGTAATCCATCGCAAGTATTTTGCACTTGTTTTACGCTGCCTAATAATAAACTGACGAAATGAGCAAATATTTTCTATTGCATTATGTTATAATTTTTTTTTACGAGCGGCTGCACTCGCTCTGCGTAAGATAGCGTGGTATTGTGCGTCTGACGGGCGCTCGCAGTTGTTCCGCAAGTACGGACGCTTGCCGCGACTGCTCGGTCAGCGGGGACGGCGCGACGTAGAATACGTCCGTACCGAAAGGGTTTATAATAATAGCAAATGATTCACTCGATGCTATCTCTGGTGAAGTTCAGCTAAGCAGTGAGTTCAAAATTTGTAGAAAAAATGTTTTAAATTAGTTTAATTGTAGTGTATTGTTGTTGTTTTTTTCCAAAATAACGTCACAAGTGTTGTTGTATGAGAGTGTCAGATTGACTGTTAAATAAAATCTGTCGAAACTATCTGTTTATTTTATTTCCTGCGCCTGGATGATGGAGGGTGAGGACGGCAAGAAGAGAGGAATATAAACAATTTTATATACGATGTTAAAAAAAGCCATTCTTTTTATTGATATGTTGATTTAGGTTGAAGACGTGTTGAGGCTTCGAGTTGATGTTAAAATAAATTCAGATTCACTTGCAAACTTTCGATTTATTACTTGTACATAGAATTACTAACACGGACACATTAAATTGTATAAAGCAGTGATATAAATTGTAAACAATAGTTATATTAAAATTGCGCGGAACAAATACGATGCGTGTTGTCGCTATTCGAGCGGACGGAGAAGTGGACGAGGCACTGGGTGTGTGTGGTGTACAGACGCCACAAGGTGATCGACAATTATTTATTGCCTATCAATATAAATATTAAATTTTATAATGAGAAACTAGTTTATAATTGTCACAGAGTCACGGGTCCACTAGGCATACATTCGTTGGCGCCGAAAACTATTCAATGCACATCTTTGTCCCTGTCAATCAACGCCCCCCGTTGAACATTTTCTTCCAACTTTTGTATAAGGTTTTATTTTAAGTATGAAGAAAGTATACATTAAATTTTAAGTCAGCCGATGGATGGTAACATGACAAAGTACAGCATAACGTTTGGCCTGATTCCAGAGCGAGAAGCAGCGTGCCATAGAGTAGTAAAGACATTGACAAACGGCGTCGAATTAGGAGTGAACGATGTACGAATACATCCGATGTTTTGTTGATAACTCGAGGTCGAATAAACATCGATGTTGTTTATTTAATGCATCCAAAAGACAAATACTAAATAATTAGTACAGTCATCATAAAACCTATAATACATACATACGTTTTTTAAAAAATATATACTAGGCGAAACTGCCATATTATTACAACTTTAGATATATTATTCATTTTATATAATATTAAACAAGAACAAATTATGCAACATTATATTACAGTAAAACATATTTGTAAGACTATCACTTTTATCTATATTGGCGACATTTGAACATCTGGTTGGACTTAAAGAGAGTATTTTTTACTTTTAAGTGCATATTGTTTTATGCCTCATTCCTAAAATTTAAAAGAAAGTATATACTGAAAACATCAATGTATTTTTGATACATCGATATAACATCGATGCCTCCATGCGATAAATTACATCGATTTTTCTTCTGTCTGGCTTGTCTTCCGGGCTGGGCAGAATCTGTATCTCGCCTACGTCAAGCTGTGAAGAAAAATCCATTTACCGTTTCAGTCTAGTCTAGTGTTTTATTACTAATCATCCGTCTCACTTAATCTGCTCTTTGAAAAAATTAAATTTAGTTTGTGTCATTTGAGTTTTATTCGATTTCATCGATATGAAAATCGTCGATTCGTTTTGGAATACGAATAGTGATACATCACCGACGGCGGGGGACCGTTGGGTGCGCGGCGAGGGCGCCGGCGCGGCGCTATCGACTGGGGCGGCTCGCTGCCCGGGGCGGGCGGGCGGCCGGCGGTGGCAGTCCGCAGCATGGAGCCGCCGCAGTCGGCCGCGCCGCCCGCCCCCGGGGCCGCGCGCCCCCTCGTGCGTCCCGACGAGACCGGCGAGGTGGACACCTCCAGGTGCGTACCGCCCCGACGCGAGGCCGTCGACGCGCGTGGTGTGCGCCTGATGATGAGCATACTGAACCAACGTCGTTTTAAAAGTAAACAAGACTCCGTCCGCGGGATCTCGAGATAAAACAAGTTTCCGATCTCCTTCTACGTTTTACTTACGTCATTATCTCGCAGCCCATTCAGCGAAACGCGAAACATGTATATCTAAGCGATAACAAATAGTTTAACAATACACACGAGCGGGTACAAAAATCGATATGACAACACTGAATTAAGGCACATCCCCACACACGACCTCGATTTTGCTTTTTGACCCTGACCTATATATACAACGCCACCAAGCTGTTCCGTCATGTTTTGTACTGAACTTTTTTTAACAAACAGGTGTATATTGATGTAGTCGCTCGGATGCGAGCGATGTTATGCGACTGGCGACTGAGCGCTGCAGCTGGGAACAACAAACAACTGGTTGTTGTTGCTGTTGTAGGTGTCCGTTGTACAAAATTACGTGTTAAGTACAATTGCGAACGTTGTGAACCTGTTGTGAGGACTCGCCCCCCTCTTGCTTATGTTCCCCCCCCCCGCGGAGGGTCCGGCGATCTCAACAACATTTACATTTAAATCAAATATTAAATTGCCTTGCCGATTTCTAAATTTATCTTTTGGTGCTTTAAATTTTATTTTACTTATTTTATTTTTATTTGGGAAACATACAATTTTATATTACATTGTTACATTATTTGTAATTACAATAACTGAAATCAGTCAAGTTTCCAATATTAACTAATACATACAATAGCACTATAAGATTGTGTGAAACGTATTTGTAAGAAAAAAAATTAATAAATTTGTTAAATTCTTTGAGAAAGAAAGAACCCTTAAGAATTCGCTAGAACGTTTCCGTGCTTTCAAAGACCACCGCACAGCGTGTGTCCGGCCCGGGCCCCGGCTGGAGCTGGTGCTGCCCGGGCCGTATCGATTGCGCCCCCTGCGCCTGGAGTACAAGCGCGCGCGGGCGGAGGTGGTGTTCCCTCCTCGACGGCGGTTCTTCTTTTAAGACTCCCGTCGTCGATACAGCATGCGAAGGCAGACATGTCTTAATATGTGAAATCGAACAATAAAAATGACAATTTAGATTCTCTTGTTTTCAAACATTACATTTTTTCTTTTTATGAGACAGGGAGGGATGGGCAAACGAGCAGGTGTAGCATCTGATGGAGAGCAATAACCGCCGCCCATAGACATCCGCAACACCAGAGTCGTCACAGGTGCGTTTCCGGTCTATAGGATATGAGCATACTCATGTTTTCTGAAGGTTTCAATGTCGTATCAGTTCGAAATTACCGACATTAAAAATATCGTGTTTACAAAAAACCTATAATTCCTGTCTTTATGGTGGCCGTAGGACAACTGAGATTAAAATAGAAATGGGCAGGACACATTGAGCGTATGACAGGCGAAAGATGGACCAAGATGACCGAGAAGAAGATGACCAAGTCACAATCTGACTTAGGTTGTGACTTGGCAGGACTGGCCCCGTTGGAAAACCAAAAATAGGGAGACATTTAAAAATGTGGTCCGATAAAATAACAGACAGAAAAAATGGAAGAATATCGGAGGAGGTGTATACTCGACGAGACGTTCATAACAAAAAAGCATGCCGTGTGAATGTTGTAGATATTTTAATTTTTTAAGGAAGTAAAGCGCTTTATTATTTATTAATAACTGTAAGTTGTCTCATGCGAACGTGCCGCAGCGCATGTGCGTGTGTGTGTGTGTGGAGATGTGCGGGTCGCGGTGGTGGCGCGTGGTGACGCAGTGACATGATGACGTGTGCGGTCGGCAGGTACCCGGAGCCCAAGGACGCGACGCACAAGGTGCGCGGGCGCGGCGACGTGCTGGAGCTGCTGTGCGGGCCCGGCGCCGTCGACCCCGAGCTGCTCACCGTCAAGACCTTCTACTTCTTCTTCTACTCGGCGTTCGGCTCGCTGTTCCCGCTGATGGGCGTCTACTTCAAGCAGATGGGCATGAACGCCGGCCAGTGCGGGCTGCTCATCGGCACGCGGCCCTTCGTCGAGTTCCTCTCGGCGCCCTTCTGGGGCAGCCTGGCCGACCGCTGGCAGAAGGGGCGCACGCTGCTGCTCGCCTCGCTGGGCGCGTGGATCATCTTCACGCTGCCGCTGAGCTGGGTGCAGCCGAGCGCCGTCGCGTGCGTGCGCCCCGTCAACCGCACCGCGTACCGGCTCGCGGCGCCGCGCTACGACGACGAGTGGAGCCCGGGCGAGTGGCGCGGCTTCCACCGGCCGGCGGCCGAGCACGGGGGCTCCCCGCTGCCCGTCGACGACGCCGCCGACTACGACCCCGCCGCCAACGGCAACTGGGTGACGCCGCTGCACTCCTTCATCGTGTACAGCACGCCCGACATCAAGAAGACCTTCTTCCTGCTGCTGCTGCTCGTCGTCATCGGCGAGTTCTTCAGCGCGCCCGCCATCACGCTCGCCGACTCCGCCGTCATCACGCTGCTTGGCGAGGACGCTGACAGGTGAGTGCCCACCTGTCGCCCCCCACCAAGCTCTCACCTCCCGTCGCCTCGCCTCGCCTTATCGCTGACCATAAGATAACAGTAGTTAGCTTCATCTTAACATTAATTACATATTTTTAACAAACCATTCGTTAAGTTTGTAAGTAAGCAGAAACTGGACGCGTGTAGCCGAAGATCGGGCTAGGTGGCGCTTCATGAGGGAGCTCTATGTCCAGCAGTGGACTGCCGCAGCCTGTTGATGATTGATGATTCGTTAAGTTTAAATGTCACGACGGGTCACAGAGTCCATTTTCCTTTTAATTGTTTCTCACACCATGCGGATGGAGTGCAAACGTTAGGCGTGATGGGACGCACGGTGGTGATGGTGGGTGTTGCCGCAGGTACGGCCACCAGCGCATGTTCGGCTCGCTGGGCTGGGGGCTGGCGATGTTCTTCGTGGGCATCGCGCTGGACCACAGCACCGCGTTCAGCACTCACCCGTGCGGCGGCCCGCAGCGCTTCGAGAAGAACTACACGATCTGCTTCGCCACCTTCTCCGTGCTGATGGGCGCCGCGCTCGTCACCGCCACGCAGGTACCCGCACGCGGCCCGCAGTCAGACGCCGGGACCAGACTATCCATCCCCACAACTCATACCATGTACAAACATGCCGTTGAAATTCACTACCGCACAATTTGCCAAAAAGAAAAATTTCCTTCCCAGCATCTGGATAAGTGACCATCCATACGGTGCATTTTTCCCGAAACTACATTGCACACACCTCAAGCCGGTGGAACCAGCTACCTCCAGCGGTGATTCCGAATCATTGGAACCTTCAAAAAACAAACATACACATATCTCAAATGTCGGCCACGCATTTGCAATGCCTATATGCGGCGTTGATTGCTTTCCAGCACGTGACACGCTTGCTCGTTTGCCTTCCTTGCAAAAAAACATACAAAAAAACACTTGAGGATTATCTGAAGTGCACCGACCCTTTATATTTTGTGTAGTATGTAACACTCTCATTGAAGCCGGTGTGTTTTGAACGTTTGAGCCCGGTCCGTCATCCGGCCCGGCCCGGTCCGTCCGCACCGGAGCCGGAAGCTAGCTCCGGCGTGACTCGTCTATAACCATCGAGTTAGCTATTAGAATCATTGAACTTTGGAAATCTTTCAAAGAACTCTTTTACGCTTCACTGTTAAGAAGCTGGGGCTGAACACGCTTCACGACATACATTTGTTGTATTTTAAATGGTTAATACTGCGCTTCAAGCTGTTAGAGTAAACAAACAGTCACACCACGAGCGCTGGGTGTGTGACGGCGAGCGTGTCGCGCAGATAAACTTCAAGTACGAGGAGCTGCCGCCGGAGGAGGAGGCGACGCCGCAGCCAGCGTCGCCCACGCGCGAGGAGAAACTGCAGCAGCAGCTCGCCGAGCAGCTGCAGCTGCCGGGCCTCGACACCAGCGCGCCGCTACCGCCGCAGCCCGCCCAGCCCGCCCAGCCAGAGATCGGACAGGCCAAGGTACGCACCCGTCCGGTACACTGAGATGCTCTAAGCAAATTTCTTTTAGCACATTGTCTATGATCCAACGTAACACGAGTTACATTCGCTCTTTCTAAACAACCCGGTCTATATACTATCTATATATCACATCGCATACTTAGTAACTTTTGAGTTTATCTCTAAATCATTCGCCTTACGGCCATAAAGCATTGGAACGACATCCCTCTTGACATTGTAAAAGCCTCAAACAGATTCATTTTTAAACTCAAAGTCCGACAATTGTTTAAGTCCTGCTCATAAGAATGAGGTTACTTGCTGCGAGATGAATATTTCATTTTTCAAATTTTTATTTTGTTAAGTGTGTTTAAATTTATATAATTAGTTTTGTAGTACAAGCTGTACCAACTTCAAACCAATTTTCTCAGTTTCGCCCGCAGGTTGGCTGATAGACAATGGCCGATGGCATTAAGTCTTTACATTTTGTTCAAAAACAATTAAATAAATAAATAATTTTTCTTAATTTCTAAATTAATAAAATATGTAGTATATCGATGCAAAAAAATGGATGTGAAAACGGTGTATATGACATGTATGTCAAAAACATTTATTGCACATTTGGATCAGACACAGATAGTGCCTGTCAACTGCTCGGAGTCTCACAGAAAATTGTGTACAGCGTTGAAACATTTGAATGACCGGATACAATGTTTTGAGAAAGTTTTTTGTCTCTGTTGGTGAGTTCACGTTGTGCAGCTTGTTACGTTTTCGCTTTTTTTGGTCGAAATGTAATAATTGTATTAATATTTACGTCGAAATGTAAAATAAATTACTTATTCGGTGCCAAGAGGGAACCCTGCGGTACCCCGCACTTAAGCATTTGCCGTGTGCTTTGACACATCGCAAATGGCTGACTTTAAAATAATTGTTGGATACATACACTAATAGTTTAAACTTTGCATTCATTCAGTCATTGTACATATTAACTAGTATACTCTTAACTTAGTATACAATAAATCTTGTATATTATGAACCAAATAGACGGTTGAGCTACCGCAACGTTCCTACCTCGTTATATAATCGCAATAACTGTAAAGCATAATGATAAAGTAATGAGGTGTGTGTGCGCGTGTCGGGCGGCAGGTGTTCGCGCAGACGACGCGCGAGATGCCGGAGTGGGTGACGGTGCTGCGCCAGTTCCAGAACGTGAAGGCGGCCTCGTTCCTGCTGGTGGCGTGGTTCATGGGCTTCGGCATCGGCCTCATATTCACCTTCCTCTTCTGGCACCTGCAGGTGCGCCCTCCAACTCTTGTGTTCTTCTCACGCTAATAAAGTAGGCAACGCTCAGCACTGAGCACTGATACGGTATCGTTGCGCGCTTCGCAGGACAAGGGGGGCTCCCCGACGCTGTTCGGCGTGGCCTCCGTCATCAACCACATCTCCGAGATCTTTGCCTACTTCTTCAGCTTCAAGCTGATCACGCAGATGGGTCACGTCAAGGTATGCGACATTCAAAGGAGTTATGAGTTAGGAGGTCGCGTTCTCGTCCTCGTATTAGCTCACAAGCGGTGCGTCGGTGTGCAGGTGCTGTGCCTGGGGCTGGCCGGCAACGTGGTGCGGTTCCTGTACATCGCGTGGCTGCCGGAGCCGTGGTGGGTGCTGCCATTCGAGTTCGTGCAGGGCGTGACGCACGCGGCCGTGTGGGCGGCCTGCTGCTCCTACATCGCCCACGGCGCACCGCCGCGGCTGCGCTCCTCGGCGCAGGGCGTCCTGCAGGGTCTGCACCACGGGCTGGGGCGCGGCTGCGGCGCCGTGCTGGGCGGGCTGGCCGTGGCGCGCTGGGGCACCACGCGAACCTTCGCCGGCTACGGTCTGCTGTGCGCCGTCGCGCTCGCCGCCTTCGCCTTTGTCAACTTCCGCGACAACCCGCCGCCCGCCCAACACCGCCCCGACGAGGAGGCGCGCGCGCTCGCCGAGGCCGGCGTGCTGGCGCCTCACGGCGTCCCGTCCAACCCGTTGCCGCGCGCGCTCTCCTCCACGCGGCTCGCGGACCTGGCGCACCACGACCAGTACGGCGCCACGCAGGTACCCCTCGCCGCCCGCACCGTCACCCAGCACTTTATCCACACACGCAAACCCAAGAGTTGTGCCGGCACCTCGTCGCCTCGGCACCTCGGACCACTACGTTAGCTTCACACACTGCACTTCAACACACCGTTCCTACAATTGTCGTTTGATTTTTTATTAAAAAAATAAAACATTCTCTTACACTCCTACACTCGCCAAACTCCTACGTTTGACGGCGAGACGCGCTCGGTTTCAGCAAACTGACTAACTGCTGTACATATACTAAGTTTTGAAACAATTACTACTCAAATCATAATTCATTGAAAAATAACTTGAGTTATGACTTCAATACATCCTCACTGAGTTCTGAACTTCATCTCAACAGTTCAAGTTCATTAAATATCTTGGTAACTGGAGATTTGGATAATCTTTCTCCGTAATAATTGGTCATTCTGGGTTTAACAAGATTGCTGGTGGTATATCCATGTAGAATACGAGGTTAGTCCCAAAGCCCACTAATAGGGACCAACTTTCGCAGCGAGTCGCCTGGCTCCATGATTATAAATCCGCCCACGTGTAAATGGACAACTCCTTCCCGTTCGGGAGAGGAGTGGAGTCAGCCGTTGACTGGTGTGGGTCAGTCGTAGCTCGTCTACACGTTGACGTTGACGTGTGGTGTGGTCTGTTGCAGAGCTACGCGGGCGCCGACAGCCTGAGCGTGCCGGGCGCCGCGCCCCCGCCGCCCCGCCCCGTCAACCCCTTCGTGGCCTCCAGCGAGCACACCGCGCCCGCCTACAGATAGACGCCGGGGGCGGCGCGCCCCACACCGCGCGGTGCCTTCGGCGGCACACCGACGGGCGCTGTGCGATGACGTCACAGTTTTTCTCCTCAGCTCACTAATCTGTGTGCGCGCGGGTGTGCCTGTGTGTGTGTGTTTGTGTAAAGTATGTAATAATATTATATCTCGTGGGGTGCTCGTAGTAGTGGTCAGTGCGTGCGCTACATAAGTCACCGACGCGCTACACCATCGATTGTTGCTTACCTTACGTGTTCCGTGTTAAATGTTATCTAGGGCCACGCGACCCTCCCCTCCCCCCACGTCTACCGCTTCACCACGGGGGGCGGGGTGAAGGGGGAAGGGGGAGGGAGTTTATGCATTATCTACTTGCATATGTGTATTTCCATTCGCAGCATTCGTTTCTATTCATATCGTAAAGACAATCTATTCCAACTCCTCGTATGTAACCAACCATTGTGAGTCGTGCATCTGACGCTTGTGTAAACTTCAAATATGTAAACGTCAAATTAGAAATTCACTGTGTTGATATATTTCATTATTTATGATTAACGAAACCTTTGCGGAACCATTTGACTTCCGTAAAATCAAATACACGTGACGATGCCTCGTGTTCGTTGTTGAAGAGAGATGTGTGTGTACACTGTACTATGTGTATACCAGTTTGTGTACACACAATATAATTTTTTGAATTTGTATGTTTGTCTGTATATCATTTAAACAAACCTCGTGTAAACGAAAACAATTGTGTTATTTTATTCACTTATTGCAGGCGTCGCGTCGAAGGGAATGAAAAGTAAATGTAATATTGTGTACATTCACATGTTGTAGTCACGCGTCGCGTCGGCCGATGTACGAAACGACTGGTTGCTTCGTAGCCACGTCACAAGATAACTTGTTTATTTAAATGTATTGAGCCATCGTGTACCTTAATAATTTTCATATATTTTATTTTAACTATAATGTAACGATAACAACTTTTGAAACTTGACTTCGTTATAATTTATTTTGTTTTTCAGTGAACCAATTACTAAAAATTTTTAGATAAAGTAGTCAACACACACGTGTCTGATTGTTTGTCGTTAATATGAATGGTTATTTTCATAAGAGGCTAAAAATATTTATATGTACGTATATCTACATATCAGTAGTTCAACGGTTTTTTAATTATCACTTGTCGCAAAACATAGGGTATTAAAATATGTCCGGTGAAAGGACCTCCCTGTCGCTGTGTCGACGTTCGTTCGAGCGGAGAGCGTCGGTCGGCTCGATGTGGACGTACGCAGATGTCAACATCTGCTGGTTTAAAGTAGCCGGACGTGGTTGACTGAGCAGAGAGAACACGCACAGTGACTACAACATGTGAACGCGTTCCCAGTGTCGGGCTGGACCGCGCCGGTTCGCTCATTGTTAGTTATTTATTACTAAACATCACAATCGTAGATGTGTGTGTGTGTGTGTGTAAGTTGTTGTTGCGCGGTGATTCATATCAGTGTGCAATGGGATGAGTGAGTGGTGCGCAGGGCGGGCGGGGCGAGGAACGACAACGCAACCGCTGCGGTGTGAGCGGTCGCCACGCACGCGGCTCCGAATACGTGCCGGGTGCGATGCGGGTGCGGTGCGGGTGCGGCGCGTGTGGCGACCGCTCGCACGCACCGACGGCGGACGCGAGCTGTGTACACCAGTCGAGCCGCATCCGCTCGTCCTGCGTCCTCGTCCACGTGTCTGTACTCTTCGTTAATGTAGATGATAATCCACAGATCATAGGTATATATTATATAAATAAATAGATACATATATATATATACATACATAGAGTTGTTGTAACATATACATACGTACGTATGTTCGCGACGGAGCACAGTTATATATTTTTGCACGGTCGCGGCGCGACTATTATTTCTGATGTAATAAACTCAATGTTGATCTATCCGACTTGTATTGTGGTTGTCTCCGCCTGGCTCCCTCCACGCCTCCCCCACCTACCCTCACCGGTTCATGTAGCCGGGTGTGTATGAACCCCTCACTAAATAAATACAAAGTCACCAGCGTCACCACCAACAGTGAGTATTGTACATGTTATGATGATGTAGTGGATTGCGGCGTCCTGATCCTTGAGCTTCAAGCAGAAGGAAACAATAAAGAATAATTCCTTAAGCCGGTGCGATGTTTACCTCCACCACGCCAGTCTACCCTGAAGTAAATGGTTTCTAGAAATGCACCAGGTGACCATAATTTCGGCCTAATTGGATAACTGTTGCAAATTCTTTGATAAAACAGTATATCACTGATTACTATTGACATTTTTCGCTAGAAATCATCGCTTTGCGTGGATGACAAAATAATTTTTCCACGAAATGTCGATAAAAATTGATTAATTATTCAATGACGCAAAGTATAGGGAACAGAGTCATCGACTGTGATTCAGACATATACATATGATAATTATAACTGCCAGTATTGTTGGTGGATTGCTTCACTCGAACTATTGACCATACTTTAAATTAATTAATACTTTATTGAATTATTGAATTGAACTGAATGAATAATTTCAATACAAGAAACTAGTAATTTACATCGCGTAACTCAAAAACTTACGTGTTGCTAGGGAGATAACTTGTTTACAGCGCCATCTAGTATGACATCGCTATACTACGTACTCCAATACAAAATTTGTATGGACAAGTATATTACGGCCGATGTTGGGGTCGTGTCCCAACGTCGGGTGTGCGATTTACTTCCCCCCCCACTGACACAGGGTGTGCAGATTGAATGAAAACCCCATTACAAAAGTACAAAAATATATTAAAGACCATCACAAAGTATAATTATAACTCCATACACATATCAAATGTCTTTTAGGGAATGAGTAATTGTAACACAGGTAAGGCATCCCATTGATAACTCGCTGCTGCGCCCGACGTCCGATGTCCGGGGGGGAGTCGCTCGGCTGCCCGGGGACGGTTTGCTCCTACTTCTAGTCCAGCAATATCACTCGATAGTCACGCTGGCAGTCACTGCGGTCACCGCATCACCAGCCGGCCGCCGCGGTACACGGCGCGCGGACGGCGAGGCCTCAGGGGGGACCCCTCCGCGACCCCACCCCTCACCGCCAACACCGCCGCGCTGGTCGCACACACACACACACACACACACAGCACACGTTATATGATGACACGACAAACTAACAATCGAAATGTGAATACAGCCAATAAATATCCACTATCAATACACACCGCATCGCACCACAGACATCACAAGTGCCGGCAACCATTTGTGATGCCTGTGGTTATGAGGATGTCTACCTGCGGCGTCGATTGCTTTCCATCAGACGACACGCTTGCTCGTATGCCTCTCTATCCCATAAAAAGAAACATCCGGCCAAACGTTGAGCAGTGAAGTTTGGCCTGCAGCAGGTATCATATATAGCAGATCAGTTCGTCCGATAAGTACCGCTGTCTCGCAGACAACCCACAGCTGAGCATTAATGATGTCAGGAGCTTGCGGGAATCCATCATTATATACACACATACATATCATCACGCCGGTCTCCCGTAGGGGTAGGCAGAGACCACAGATCTCCATCCGTTACCATCTCTGCTCACTTTCTTGGCATTATCCACACTCATCACTCTGTTTATTATATGGACAGTAGGAATTTTACTTGGTTAACTCCAATATCGGGCTTATTTTTCGCGGATCTTAGCCAAGTAAAATTCTGACTGTCCACGACACCGGAGTGTGTTTTATTCGAAGATCAGTTACACTCGAAGACCTGTCATCCCATCCTCACCACCGCTCCGACAAACACACACACTCATAATATGGAATACGTGAGTGGCCGACACCCACAAAAATCCCGAATGCTATCTCTATGTGGAAGTCAAACCGAAGCTCCTTTACTGTTCTTTTTTTATGGGACAGGAAGGCAAACGTAGCGAGCGTGTCACCTGATGGAAAGCAATCGACCAAATGCCAGCCTTTGACATATGAGTAGGATTGTTTTTTGAAGGTTTCCATGTCGTATCTGTGTGAAATATACCTCTGAAGGCAGCTGGTTTCATAGAGTGGTGATGCGTGGAATGAAGTTTATCCAGATGGTAGGGATAGGAAAAACGAGTTGTTTGGAAGTACAATTCAGTGTCAGAAATTATTACGAACAATTCCTCGGAGTATTCCCCGTGGTAAAAGTGAAAAAGATGCTGAGAGATGAGATACCCGTCCGCAAAACCAAATATACAAGTCGTTGGGTGAGAGGAAGAAGCTAATATTACAGTGACTCGGCCCAGAAATAAGAGTATTGTTTCATATGTGGCTGAACTTGGACGTTGGAGAGTTGAAGCCGATGAGCCCGGGGTGAAATATTTTCAGGTTTTACTACGCGCGCTTAATTTAATATAAAATATGATATAAGTGAGGTGGGGTGCGTGGTACCTGCGCGGCGAAGGTGCTGCGAGCGCGGCAGCCAGGGCGGCGAGCACGGCGGCCGGCTGCAGCACCAGCAGGCAGGCCGCCGCGCCCACCACCACGTGCAGGTTGCGGGGCGCGTCCTCCTCCGCCTCCTGCACACGTCAAAACAATCATCCAACGCGGATAGAACATCACTAACTAACCGCCGTGTATACTCAATATGCACGGAACGGTTATCCCTGTTATCCTGACCACGATAGGAGTAGCGGCCGCGAAACCCACCCCTCACCACCAGTATGTAACCACTCGTTGCTTCCCTTGTTGTCGGGACAGTTACCCGGCCGGGAGTCAGCGGCGCCGGCCTCGGTTGTTGTGCACGTGGACGAGCCGCGTTTAAACCCAACGACAAAGAATCGGTTGTTCAAATCAATGGGAAGGACGTGTTACTTTATAGCAGTGCAGGCAAACCAGCGAGTGATCACCGCCGCCCGTAGACATCCGCAGCGGTGACAGACACAATGCAGGACTTCAGGGTAGCATCATTGGCCCTCATTGCAAGTAGCAGGCTATGGAGAGTGGGTTGGTAGGTAAGTACCTGTACGAGGGCGTGCAGCCGCTCCGGCAGCGGGTGCGCGTCGGCGAGGAAGCGCAGCAGCGGCTCCATGTGCTCGCGCAGCTGCAGCATGAAGTGCAGCTGCCTCGCGTCGTCGGAGCGCAGCCAGCGCAGCACGTGCACCGTCATCCACGCCGCGCTCGCAGCCTCCGCCGCCGTCAGCGCCGCCATCAGCGCCGCGTACTGACACACACACACACACACACATACACACGAGGAGCGATTAGACACCAGGCTCGAGTCAACGACACGTGTACAAGTATTTATTAATAAAGCGAAAACGTAGTTGACCGCAAAATAAAAACGTATCCCACCAGAGCCGAAAAAATCATGAAGAACATGTGTCTGATCACTCAAGAACAGTCAGTTTCAACGCTCTACAAAGTTATCAGTATTGGACGCAGAGCCGTGAGACTCGGGACATTCGACGCGGTATTTGTTTTTCATCATCATCACATCTGTGTCATTTACCGCGTTTTCGCTTTTATGTGTCGATGTGTACGCACCCAAAGCCGCCGCCAAAAGACGAACACGATGATAATAGACCGTCTCAGAAGTAACACGGATCGCGGGTTGTGCAGTCGTCACCTCGTATGTTTATCTTGGAGCTTTGATATTGCATAATGGTGGATGTGCAGACGAAGTCAAAAGACGCACGGCTATTGCTAGGTCTGCCATGGATAAACTAAAGCGGATTAAGAAGAGCTGTGACATAACAAAAGCCACCAAAATGCGGTGGATGAGGACGCTTGTTTTCACTGAGACATGGACCCTGCGATGAGCTGGCAGAGAGAAGATAGACGCCCTAGAAATGTAGTGTTGGCGGAGAATGCTCGGTATCTCTTGGACCGAGTTCAGAACACACGTCTCCATTCTCCAAGAATTCAATGTTAAACTAAACCTGTCTTCCATTGTATAAGGTCGCATGTTTTCCTTCTTTAGGCACATGTCTCGGCGCGACAACACCTCCATCGGGAGCCTGGTAGTGCGGGGAAAAGTGGAAGGGACCCGAGCGCGTAGTAGATTTCCAATGCGGTGGACGGATCGGGTGAAGACCGCTCTCAATAGCCCCCTACATAAATGCATGAAGAAGGCAGCCGTGAGGGATGCATAACGGCATCTGGTTGAACAGGCCACAACTATGTACAAGGATCACGACTGCTCTCCTAAGAGCATGACGACATAGAAGAAGATGTATGTACATGTGTATATCGATCCGCGAAGGTCTTTGGTCACGCGATGAGATCCAGGTTCATCCACTTTTTATCAAGTATACTTGTGACACTCGTCGGCTCCTCGGAGAGTGTGCAGTAGTTTACGCGTAGCGAGGGAGTCTGCACATGGCACGGGGTGCGCTGCACGTCAAAGTGTACCGATAATTCTCGGCATCGTCCACACGTGGGTGTGGGTGGGTTGGTGTCACCATCACTCACCAGGAGGAGCAGCGGGCGTCGCGCGCAGCGACGCACACTCAGCGCCACCACCGCGAGGTGCGCGAGGAGCGCGGTGGCGACAGCCGCCGTCACCAGCATGGCGTCGAGCGCGCGGTACTCCAGGGGCAGCAGCTCGCGCAGCGCCATGTACGTGGTGGGGTCCCACGTGAGCCGCGCCGCCGTCGCCAGCGCCGCGCCTGCGTACACCTGCACACCAATATCCTCAACTGGATTACCCTCGCCACCGCCATTGCCGGCGGAGAACATTCAGACACGTGCATCAGTCCCGCCGTCGCTGCAACACTGTCCGATACATCGCACTAAAGCCCGTAACACACGGACAGCTTGAAGTGGCTATCGACTAAACGACCTCGAAAAGGACGGTGGTTCCCTATGACAGGGATCACCGGTGAAGCACCGCGAGGGTGTCGAGGGTCGCGAACACGCGCAACCCTCGAGACGGGCTTAGTGAACCAGGCGTCGGAGGTGCTTCGGCAGAAGCAGTTCTTTAAGAGATACCGGGACTCCTTACTGGCGCCGATGGTTGCCGTCGTGGGGCTTCAATCGGTAGACGCGCACACGCCGGAGTCCGCCATATCCCGCTGTCCCCCCTCTCCCCAGGGCGGTAGGGTATCGAAATTGTATTTAGATATATATAATTTTTGTTGTTATTTTATGTAAATATATGTAATATTAACAAAACACATGACGAGCGGCACGCCATGGGGCGGTATGTGAGTAGCACTCGCTTCCCGAAGTGTAGCACCATCGTTGTCCCCATTAATTCACCATTAACTATCGTCCACTCATCGTGTTTGTGTTGGAATCAGGTCACACGATGCACGCGTCGCGCGTCGGATCAGCGTGTACGATAAGATAAACCCTGGCGGCGTGTCGGTGCTGTGACGCTGCGGGCGCTCGTCGCTGGTGTTGTGCGCGGGGGCGGGGGGAGGTGAGGAGTGCGGGGTGCTGCGCCCGCGGCGCTGCGTGCGCGCGCACCACACGTTTGAGTATCTCCTCAATGGAACGTATTCTCGAGGAGTCGATGAAACAGGACACGACGAATGTAAAACAATAGTAATGCTGTCCATTGTCTGCTCATTGACATATACTGTATATCTTCATAGGGTACTGAAGGATCTTCATTAGACGCCTCTCTATTAACGGCTGCTACCATTTTAACCGCACAGCCGCACTGAGTTTCGATGGAACGTCACTAACACACAGTCAGCGTTAGAGCAAATCTGAGATTGTACCATGAGGATCATGTTGAGATGCAGCAGAAGCGCCGGCGCCGCGCGCGCGCACCCCATCTCACCACCACCACCACCACCACCGTCACCACGTCACCGCCGACGCACGCGCTCGCGACCACCAGCCACACGTCGCATCTTCGTCGCACCGTCGTAACTGTTCGCCGCGCGCGCCGCCCGCCGTTATCGCGAACCTTATCTCCACACGCCGCTATCTGCGCGTCGCCGGAACACATACAGTGAGCCCGGCGCCGACGCTCCACCTGCACGGATTCGACGTCACCATACACACACACACACACACAAATTCCAATCCTTTATTTCGATGTAACAAATTACATTTCATTTATCGAACGTCAGCCCATTAACAATTAAACTTTTACCACTGTTTCACAATAAAAATCCTCTGGAGGAATTCTCCATTATATATTCCCCAGGTATCCGCTTGTTTGTATTTTCATTTTATATTTTTTTTACAACACGGCAATATATGTGTAAGAGGTAGTATCTTAAATGAGAAGTAATGCAACTGGAGTCTGGATTAATACTCTTTTTTGGACAAAAGCGGACCTATTATAAACACAACTGATGAATGGCGAAAGAAGAGTGCGGGGACGCGGGAGACGCGGTTGCGTAGTATGAAAGCGCGTTCCGCGAATGCGGAGTATCAAAGCGCGTTCCGCGAATTTGTTCTTGAAGTATATATTCTGTAGTAGGTAATTACATATGCAATTCAAACTTTATAGTCCCGCAGATAACCAGAAAAACGTTCGTTATGTATAACTAACATTCAAGTTACGAAAATTAAATAGAAATGATCATACTGACACTGATTTGACTTTTATTTATATACACTTACATCACAACTCAACCGCTCACCGTACGAAGCGCAGTAGCTAAGCTACCACTCGGACGCCGGATTTCTGCGGGAGTGTGGTACTTCCCCGGGCGAGCCGGCCCATTCATGCTACCGACATATATTATGCCATTCTTGACAAAGTATTCGTCTGCAGCGTGGCTCTACCGCTTCTGAATTTTTAATTTAAAAGAGCGATGAGAGTGGATGAAGCAAAGAAAGTACACCTAAATCGTAGCGGATGGAAATCTGTGGTCTCTACCTACCCCTACGGGAAACAGGCCTGATCACACATATGTTAATATTTAAATAAAGTATTTAAAAAAAATTTTAAATAAATATTTGTAGAACAATCGTTGTTTCTTTTAACTTAAACAGTAATGTTTTTTATACGAAAGAAAAACACCTGAATACATGAGTTGCTTTTTACATTCGTGTAGTTTCCTTTATGATTTGTGCAAATATGAAAAATATAAAATTCAAACGCGTCCAGACAGCTGCCGATCGGTGCGTGGCTCCTGAAGACAACAGAGTCACTAATTCTAGTTCGAGTTGGTTATTATTATGTAGCAAATTTCCATCGATATTCGTTATCCTTCTTTATTTTTCAAAAGAACATCACGTACAAAACTGTGAGGTATCTGTATGAGTTAGCGCAACATCTGCCGTTGGTTAGTTACTCTCCACTCTTGGACATCTAGTCTATTAGTTTTTGGGTGACGAAGGCTAACGAGCTAGCGTGTCGCCTGATGAAAAACATTAAACGCCGCCCATAGGCATCCACTACACTACATTTGAAACTGCGTGGGTGCATGGAAAGAAGTTTCGAGAAAAGTGCTCCGTACTGAATCAACACTAGTCCAAACGGTAGGGACGAGACTCTACTTTTTGGGGAGTTGTGCGACAGTGGAACACAGCGACCTGAATAATTCCGAACAATTCCTGGGAGCGACTGCTCCGTAATAAAAAAATGCTGAGATGAGATATCCCTCCGCAGCGCTAGAGAATCAAGCCGTTCGGTGAGATTTTGGTGATATGCACGCCAGATTCACTGCAGATCCATTGCCAGCATCTATGGTTTTTAGAATTCTCATGATAAACAGAAATGAAATTGGGAGGAGCGATACTATGTAGGCAATGAAGTGATACATTGACTATTATAAAGAAATTCATAAAACCTTTTTAGATAAAGTTACATTTAGAACGTTCATAATGTTGGGATTTGAAACACAAAACAATCGTTTTTTCAAAACAAGAGAACAATATAGAACGTCACCTCCTTTACTGTAGGTATGCAAGTTGTGATCTTGGTTGAGTGAAGTAGAAGTAAGTGTGTTTGTGTGGTCACAGTCAAGTTTGAATACGGTTCTATTTAAGTAACCCCGGCAAGTTCCCGGAACGTCGTGCTATTACGTCGACATTACGACTCAGCAGTGGTACTTCCCCGGATAAGTTGGTTTATTTGTAAAAAACATTCGTAACGTGGCTTTACACCTGGCACTTCTTTTTTTGTTTTAGCCGGGGCGGCCATCCAGGTGACTATCGCGACATTGATGACCCTGAGATGATGAGAATACTATACTCCGGGAACAAATTCTCGGAACGCGCTTTAATACTGCGCATTCGCGGAACATGTTTTGATACTAGGCATTTGCGGAACGCGCTTTGTTGCTCACACGTGCAGGCATAACCACGTCTCCCGCACTCTTCTCGCACCGTTCATCAGTTCTGTATATAGTAGGTCCGCTTTTGTAAACAAAAAAAAGAGTATTAATCCAGACTCCTGTTGCATCACTTCTCAGCTAAGATTTACCTCTTACAACCCAAAATACAGCGTCCTTTCGCTGGGAAATGCAACGCAAAGAATCATGCGTACGACTGTTTACAAGAATAAGGACTTTTTTGGATTTTCACGGAAACTGTTTTGAACCTTATTGACGCCGGTGAAGCGTACAGTATGCTCGACACGTGCAGCGTCTCACCGCCTCGACGCGAGACCCGTCGTCACCCACCACACTGCGACATCTATCGGGGTGGTAACAAGACGCTCGGAATACAACCTCTAGATGTCGCTGTCACAAATATATCAAGAAAGATTTGTATGTATGGCTGATCGTGCTGTGCGTACATGCGTGTGTGTGCATACACTTTTGAAATTGGCAAGGTCTCGGTATGGTGTCAAATTTTACGGCATTTGGATGTTTCCCAGTAACTATTAATCTACCTGGAATGACATATATCGTATGTGACGTACATGTTTGCGTCCAATAAGGATGTGCGGGAAATAATTAAAGACGGATTAGTACAAAAATATCATTTTATTGCTTCAATGAGTCTTACGAGCTAAGTTAGGTCAGTGCGCCGTCAGGGCGCGCTGTGCGTCGGCTTCTTATTGTCTAACGGCGGCCGGCGGGGGCGGGGGGGACACGCGAGCGCCCGCATCCCCCCCCTCCCGCTCCGGGCAGGGCGCGCGCGCGCAGCAGCAGATGGCGAATAACAACGGATTACCGGCACACAAACCAGAGCCCCGCATCACACAGCGACCGCAGCCGCCGACTGCCCTCGGGGACGCTTCGGTACCACGTGCGATTCGAATGAAACCAACTATGAACGACGTCGGGTGGTACACACATACTTATTTTGTCTGTCTGTTATTTGTCACCTCAGTCATGGGAGTGACAAATATCCCATCCCGTTAAAACCTCAATCGACGATCCGTGAGCTAGGCGATAAGTAATATAGGTCACAAATTGCAAGTGGAGGAAATAATTCAATTATGAGTAAATTGTGTGTGTGTGTGTCTATAAATAGTACACACAGACACACATAACGTTCCCCCCCTCCCTCTGTGCGTGCATACGTTAATTGCGAATGTGTAACGAAGTACCGAAACATCCCCCCACCGTACACTGAATACATCATAACAACAAACATGGCATAAGTAATATGTTCTTAAAGCTATTTGGCACCAAACGAGTGGACACAGGCGGCCTCGTCCCGCGCATACATAAACAACATATATCACGTACGTACTCTACATTCTAATCACAGAGAAATGGAATTACGTAGGGTGCGTTCCACTTGACGCTCACAACGTGAACACACATCGAACTGATATACAATTTATATTAACTGTTTTGCGAAATAACATAATTTGCCTCGAAAACAGGCTCATAATTAGTGAGAACGTAAATCTTAAAAAGGTGAATAATTTATTTTATATTAGTAAATGTTGCAATGAATTTTATTTTTGTGTTTTTAGATAATATTTATTTAAAAACTACTCGCCTGGCGACCCCAACGACGGGGAAGGCGTAGGCTCGACAACACCATCACAACGATTAATATTGTCAACTATTCGTTTAAAAGACATGAACACTTATTACATGTATCATTTGTTTAATCAAAATTGTACAATCTGAGCTGACACACGCGCGTTGAACGAAGTATGCGAGGTGCGGAAATAATCGGAACCAGATCAATAAGTGTTGTGAATAATTGGATTTATCGTAAGCAAAGCCGATAAAACGTGACTTCAGCGAAATGTGTGTATGTGTGTGCGTAACTATACAACCACACAGTCAGTATTTGAGATGAAATTGATGCTTATCTGGCGAGTCTCACAGTGATTTAACAATTACATTATAAATTGAACACTACACTGAACCGACCCTTACGTAGGAACTAACATATAAGATAGTACGAGTATATATTTCGCAATACGTATTAGTATAGAGTATCATTATATTTTAACAACGTTTCGTTGTTTCGCTAAAACAATAGGAAATATATAGTACCCGGCAAGTTACGAAGATTGAACGATGTGAACTTGAGACGCTCGCGTTTCGTCCACTAGTATTCCATGACGAGGCGGCGCGTGGCGGGAGCGACGTGCTCGAGCCACAGTCTCAGACGAGACAGCCGACAGAGCCGGGACATGTAGAAATCTAGTTAGGAGGTAACAATATAAAAATCGTGTACAAAAATAATCTACTAGGGGGAATGTACTAAATAGCCACCGTCGTAACGTATCTACAACAATTTATTTTATAAATCTGATATGATTCATCTCGTAATTGTCACTGCTCAGGATTCGATTCGATTGAATCCGCCGTGAGATGACGACAGATTGTGTGGCGCCAGCCATCGGGGCTCCCGGGGGAGTGCGCACAGGCGCTGATTTGACTTTGGAATTTCTCCCGAGCCAACGAGATTCACGAGGTTTGACAGTCTCCCCTTACAGCGCCGCAATTAATTTACATTGCGGACAGGGAGGCGGTCGCGTTTGTGCAAAGTCCGTGAGAGTCCGCCGGCTAGAGATCGGTTCGCAGTATGAGCACCGTCGCATGTGGTTGTGGTTGGAGCTGGGCGGGCGGCGGAGGCGCGGAGGGCGGGTGGTGCGAGAGGCGCGAGGCGAGGAGCTGCGCGTGCACGGCGTCCCAGCGCGCGTCCCGCGGCGGCGCAGACGCCCTCGCGTCCCTCCGCCCACTCCGCCTCCTCGTCCTGTAACACCCAACAGCCATCGGGTCACACACAAAACAAAACTACCGCCAGAATATCTAAGCTAACAAATCAAATTTAAAGATAGGGAGGCAAACGCAAGCAAGGAGGCACGCGTGTCACCTGCCCGTTCGCGAAAAACGCACCGTGCCGGATCCCGGATATACAAAATAAATGATTAAAAACATTTGATTTATAGATAATCTACATATTGTTTAATATATAGAGGGCTGCCCCCAAAATAATTGGGCCCCGCGCTTATTAGATCCGAGCCTAGTCGAAGTACACCCTAAGTTTATGTTTTTCTTATATAAATTGGAGACGGAGGCCGCGCGCACCTGCTAGAAAATCTTGTCGAGGATGGTGTACATGCGAAGGTTGGCGTTCTTGCGCCAGCCAACCGGCGGCTCGTGCGCGCCCTCGCCGCTGTCACTGTCCTCCTCTAGCGCGGGCTTCTCACTGCGCGCCCCGCACCCCTCGCACCCACCCTTCAACCCCTCCTCTGCAACCCCCTCCCGGGTGCGAAGCCGCGCCAAGCGATACGCCATCACGAATGCCGCTATCTGTAATTTACATAAAGCATACAAGGCATTATATTTCGTGCTACGCGTACGTCCAGCGGTGTGCTGATAAGGAAACAAATGCCGCTCACCTGCAGCACCATCCCCACGGCGCCGAACACCACGATCACCACCGCGTTGTTGGGCGCCTCACGTTCCACCTCCTGCGCACAAAATAACGGCTCGTCATGTTGCAACATAGTTTAAGTGGAACCGAGCGTTAGACGGAAGCGAGCCTGTGAAATGATTTTAGCACACGTTTTTTTATTAACGCGACGACATGATTTATATTGAAATTAAAACAGAATATTAGTTACTGAGCCAAAACACGTTACATTTAAAAATTATACGTAATTTATGTGTCTGAATTCAATAGGAAATAGGCAGGTGATAGGTGTAGCAGTTGCCATCGCTTTCCAATGAACGTAAATTCTACAAGCTAGAGTAGAGAGCAGCATGTTCCGTGTTTAGTTACGAGTCGGTTCGGTTCGTTGTAGAATGTATTTTTGCGATTTATTTTTAAACCTGTTATTTTTTTAACCTGTTATTTTTAACAGTTCCGTTATGAATGCTCTCGCCACTAGTAGTTTGGGGTAAGCCCGAGAGTGAGTGCGTGCCCACCTCTAGCATGTCGTAGATGGGGCGCGCCACGTCCCGGTACCGCTCGACGGCGAGCAGCGCGGGCTTGAGGTCGTGCACGAGGTCCATTGCGCGCCGCGCGAGCTCCGCCTGCGGCGCGTCCCGCCACCACGCCGCCAGCGACACCGCCATCCACGTGCCGTACGCCACCTCGCTCACCGCCAGGCACGCCACGCCGCCCGCGTACTGCAACACACGCACATACACTTTAGGCCCTCAACACCTGGAGTTTGAGAGTAGCAGCAGTAGTGAATAGTCGCGGAGCCCACGCGGTAACTTCTGTAACATCGTTTTTTCCATGTCTTCTATATACTAAATAACCAATTTACAGAAGACATGGAGTAACTAGTTTATGTCATTATAAACAAGTTACTTTTTAGTCAGTCAGCGGACACAGCGTATACACCTATGCCTTTGGTAATTGTCTACGAGCAATGTTATTAGTTCTGTCAACAAGCCACAGATGTCGCTCGTTAGTTTATTGAGCCATGCTAGCGACGTGCTGTAACGATTCTATACAGTCAAAAATTAATTTTGCCAATAAAATCATCTTTCTACTGAACCAAACATGGAGTTTTATTTATATGTTCAGACGACCGATTGGCTCAGTGACGGGGCCCTCCGCCCGCGGAGTCAATGGTCGCGGGTTCGATTCCCGCATCGGAATAAATATTTATATGAATTTTTAAATGTTTATTCCGAGTCTGGTAACCTCCCCAATCCACATTTCCTTTCCTGCCCCTTCCTTTCTTCTCTATCCTTTCCCTTCCTCTCCGCCAATCCACGGTCTGCCGTGCCAATGGATGCGTGGCCAGGGGCGAGCCTAGTCTTAAGCGTGTCGATCGTTCCGGGGTCGGGCTCCCCCGGGGACTATGGTGCCTTACCTCAGCATGCAGGGCTCTGCTGGGGCTGACCTCCATCCTCCCTTGCGGCTCGTGGGATTCACTAAAGACGAATTTAATATACCTAATTTGTCGAAAATGACGGCGACGTGGTTCGCCACCCGTCACGTCCTGATTCTCACGAGGGCGAAAAGCGACCAATGACGAGCCGTTGCGCTGCGATGAATGGCAGCGGATGGAGCTCTGTGGTCTCTGCCGACCCCTGCGGGGGATAGGCGTGAATATATAATAATAATAATAATAATGTTCAGTTCATAATTCAACTTAGTGCCTGCGGGCATAGTAATATGCAGACATTTAAATTAGTCACTGGTAGCTAGCGTCAGCGACATCACGATTAAATCACTCGCGTGCACACGTGTCCACGTGCGTCAGGTAAACTCTATGTTGACACAAAGTAACCCCGAGTCGCGCTCCAACGCTAGCGCGCGTGTGTACCGAGTGAGGTTAATTTGATTAACACTTTTTGATCCGATTTGGAAATGTTACAAAAGTGAGAAAACGTACGAGGCTGCCGAACCAACGCATCGTATGTGTGTGGGGGGGGGGGGGGAGACCAACCGTAGAGACACAGTGGCACGCAACTCTGCCTGTGGATATTAAGGGCTGAATAAACGAAATCAACTGAGAAAGATGGTAGCGCTCATCATTTCTATTTCTATGAAACATTAAAATGTTATCACAGACAATAAATATTCTTTAACAGTACACAACAAGTAGCCGATCGACAATTATTAAGGTATGTGGGTAGAACAGCACACGTACCAATTCTTTTGTAATAACTACCCGCAGGTTATCATACCTGCCGTTGCACAGTTATAATCTGACAGTAGAACCTCATGGCTACATCTGCGCGATATTTTATATCTTCTATAACCACCACAACTCGACTGGTGGCCCTTGTATGTCGTTACAGTTATCGTTTTCACTTGCTATTTCTCCTTAACCTCTACGTCCAACGAACTGTTACTTCTAAGTATTGTGCTTTCTTTGTTAGCTCTAGAACATACAAATGCCACCAGTATCATAAGATAGAACATCTTGTTAAATCGGCCTTTTATCTTAGTGTCTGTTAGTACCAATTCAAACTTGTTATCTCAGTGTATGCAGTAAATGCAGTGTAAAATAAACTTACGTTGCAGATGTGGACGGAAGGGTCGGTGGGGGAAGACCAAGGAAAACATACCTTGACCGAATTGTAAAATATGTTACGAATATTATGTGTACGATAGTTATGTACCATGTTGTTGAACTCGTTGTTGAATTTTGAAATTCACATCCAATACGACCGGGTCCCTCAACACTTGATATTCTCAGAAGAGGTTACACTAATCGCCAGCTTACCCTGAATACAGGGGATGAATGGGTGAAGCTCGTTCTTCACTTGCATTTAAATGGAACTCTAGTTCGGGATAGTGATGCGGTATTCACTTCCGAGACGACCTCGTCCCACTATATCGATATTGTCGGGAGAGGTTAGCTTAAGCTCTAGTCCTACTGGGTTACCCCGAGTACGGGGTGAGGCGGTCTCACCAGTCGCAGGCAGTCGCGGCGGGTGTGCGCGGCGGCGGGCGGGGGTGTGCAGGCGGCGAGGTAGACGAGGGCGGCGAGCCAGAGGCCGGCGGCGAGCACGTACGCGGCGGAGGCGCGGTACTGCGCCGCGCACAGGAACCGGAACCACGTGTAGGTGCTGGGGTCCCACGCGAGCCGCGCCGCCGTCGCCAGCAGCGCGCCGCTGTACATCTGCACACACGTCAATAGACACGCTTTTTTATGAGATCGGAAGGTAAACAAGCAGGCGTGACACCCGATGGAAAGCAATCAACGCCGCCCATAGATTTCCGCAGCGCCATAGGCAAAGCGGAAGCGTTGCCAACCTTTAAGAAAAGTGATTATAGGAGTGGGAATGGGTGGAAGAGGGGTAGAGGGAGGGGGGAAGGCGTTGGGCCTCCAGAACTCGGCCGCTCACCGTACGAAGCGCGGTAAGTAAGCTACTGCTACAAACAAATATTACGCCTTTCTTGACAAGGTATTCGTCTGCAGCATGGCTCTACCACTATTACACGCTGTGAATCTAATAACAGCGATCTGTTTTAATGTTTTTATATTTAACAGAAATAACAATTAAATATAAAATAGACTGTTCCCGCCAACTTACATCGTTGATGTTGCGTTTTTATATCATCAGTATGTTATTAACAGTTATATTGTTTAATTTTAGTGGCATATTTTTGATGTATATGCAACTAGTAGTTGACAATCAGAAATAAACGAGTGGCTCTATTGTATATTATAGACTAATAACTTATCTATATTTATTTTTCTCACAGTATATTTATGTCGCACTACTGGGCACGGGCCTCTCCAATTTGTGGACGAATGTACATTTACTTACCACGCTTATTTAACACGGTATAATGGGGAGAGTTCATATAAAACGATATTATTTAAAAAAAAAACATGTCGTTATATTCAAAACGACGTTATTTTAAAAAAGCATGTCGTTATAATTTATCTTTATAAAAATAACTTGTCGTTATTATTCGTCTAAATAAAAATAACATGTCGTTATAATTCGTCTATATAAAAATAGTACATAGTTATAATTCGTCTTTAATAATAATAGCATATCGTTATAATTCGTCTTTATTACAATAGCCGAATTTGTGAACACTGCTATATACACTCATGTGCCTTCTCATTTACAATGCCAAACGGAACGCAACCGCTATTTCGCGGCCACATAACGCACAACCAAAAAAAAAATTAAAGGTGCCTAATAATACAAATTATCTCCATGATACAATGATAATGATCTCATGCAACTTATTTTTTAATTTCTGCTATAAGTTTCTACAAAACATATAAAAGAGAGTGTACTCTTTTATATGTTTTGTTCAAATTTTTAATCGTTAATAAAATACTTTTTATCCATCCGCTCAAGTTCAAATACATTTTTTAAATTTGTAGTGGATAACACTTGATGTTAATGCAGTTTTTTCAAATATTAATTCATTTTTCAATAGCCCATTTATGTCCCACTGCTAAGCACAGGCCTCTCCATTTCTTGAGGAACAGACTTGAACCCACCACGCTTGTCCAATGCGGATTGGCCGGATTACCAGACTCGGAATATATATCTGTAGGCCATACATATATTTATTACGATGCGGGGATCGAACCCGCGAACATGTACTCCGTGGGCGCCTGAGCAAATTGATCGTCAATTAATTATTCATTAATTAATTTCAATGCATTAAGTAATTTTAATTCATTAATTAATTCAGTCATTAATTATTTTAATTTTATATGGGACAACAAAGTTTCTCTTACATATTTAGCAGGATATAAATTTATGAATAAATACCGTCAGTGGCAAAGCGTGTAGATCGCTGGAAAAAAGTACGAATTGACTGTAAAATATTTTTTTATATTACTTGGTTTAATTATTTTTAAATGAGTTATTTTATCTATTTTAAAATATTTCCTATTTATGTTTTGTATATTCTAATAATAGTCTCGTCCCAGTTCGACATGTTTTAGAGTTGAACACGTACAAACGGACAGAAAAATATTTTAAGTCGATGTTTTTTAAGTGTTGGTGTCGTGCGGAGAGGTGCGTGAACTCGGAGAGAGGCAGCTGTTTCAACATATCACACACACACATACAGACATAGATTTGGTTGATGCTCGTATGTTATGGATGTATTGATTTAACACGAACCACATTCGGTCCCGAAACGTGGACACTGACGGTCCGTCAGCTTCACAAGCTCAAAGTCACTCAGAGGGCTATGCTCGGAGTTTCTCTGGTGGATAGAGTTCGAAATGAAGAAATTCGCCAGAGAACCAGAGTTACCGACATAGCTCTACAAGTTAGTAGACTGAAGTGGCAATGGACCGGATACGTTTGTCGGAGAACCGACAATCGTTGGAGTAGACGAGTGCTGGAGTGGAGACCGCGACTCGGTAAACGTAGTGTGGGGCGCTCCCATCTAGCTAGATAGAGCGACGATCTGCGCAAGGCGGCTGGCAGAGACTGGATGCGTGTAGCCGAAGATCGGGCTAGGTGGCGCGCCTTGAGTGAGGCCTATGTACAGCAGTGGACTGCCGCGGGCTGATATTGATTGATTGACATTCGGATTACTGTCGTAAGGAGCGCGGAACCCGACACACCGCCGCGTACTGTTGTCGGGCTACCACGTGGCGGTGGTTGACGCGACGGTGACGGTGTGCAACCACCAGCCACCAGCGCAGTGCGTTGACCGTTCAACTTCCCCGGGCAAGCCGGCCCATTCACGCTACAGACAAATAATTAGCTATTCTCGACAAAGTATTCGTCTGCATAGTAGATCTACCAATAGCTCTCTTTTATTTATGAATTTGCTACAGTAGCGTGGTTTGGTGTACTGTTACGATCCTACATTATAAGAATAAATATCACATTTTTAAGAGCATGCATTTTATTTGATTACTATTATATAACATTTGGCATGTTTTTTAATTATTTTTTTTATAGATTTGATACTGTCTAAATGGTTTCAGTATAAACCGTACACCACAGCTACAGTACTAACCGCTTGTGGTTCAGTCGTAGCAAGTCACGGGAGAGAAGTCATCATTGTATCAGTACAGTACACTGTAGTGATACAATTATTAATGTAATTATCAGTTATTTATAAAAACTTTATTAGAATACAATAAAACCTGTTTATAATAATACTCGTTTGACATTGGTTTTTATATAATTTAAGCCTTTTGCAAATTATTTAAAACGTATTTTAAATAATTTACAGAAGACTCTAGATTTCCTAAGAGTCGAGTACAATAGTTTCAGTATGCTATTGGGGCTGTCGTGGTTTTGCTCGGCATCCGAAATGTTTGCGTGTATCAGAACGAAGGCTTTCATAAGGAATACGTCCGCATCTTTATTAACAGGACTGCGGTATGGCTCCAATGGCATCCTGAGGACGTCGATATGTAAGATGAATTGTCCCCCACTACAGCACTTCCACAAAGTGCTAGTGTGGCATTCTTAATTGTAGTTTTAGAATTATTTCATTTAAGTTGAATTGTAACCGAGTTGTGGACTCGATTTGTCTGTTAAATAAACATATTATTATTATTATCATTTATTTACATATTTTTCTCTTAATAACAATATTATTATTTTAAAAAAAATCTCTATAAAATAATATTATTACTAGGGTTATTAATCCTTCGTGGCGGGATAAACGAAGCACACGAAGGACTATGCATCCAAGGAAAGAAACCTCACGATCCTAGCCGTGCACAATATAGCTGCTTTTTGAATTTTGAATTTAACCCACTTACCTAAACCTAACTCGGACAGATGGGCGTCCACATTTTTACCGATAAGTCCATTCACAGAGACCACTATGGGTACAATGACAGTTGAATCGACGTGCCACATGGCGGAAATCTCATGCACGAGGTCTATGTATTTTATTTGTTTATCTTTTTCCGCTTTAATGAGGTTCTCGTCATGCGGAACACTAATATCAACTATCGTTGCCTCGCGTGTAGTTCGATCCACTATCACAATCTCAGGCTTATTGGCAACAATGTGCCGGTCCGTGATAATGGATCGGTCCCAGTACAATGTTGCGCGACTTTTTTCGAGAACTGACTTTATATTATTATTATTAATAAACAATGGTGATATATTGCGAGGTTATACCGCTCTGTTAACGTCGCGCTGTGAACCAACTCAATATGAAACGTACAATATGTTTGAATGTTTTCTTGTATAAACAAATAAGTTCGGTTTAATTACCTTATATAAGCCGAAGTCGCCGCGCTAGGCCTTGGCTTGTATTAGAGCTAAACACTGCTGTTCCCTATATACACGTGACTTTTTAATTACCCGAGAAAACTAAAATCCGCTTTTGTAAAAATATGTATGTCAGTAAGTAACATTCAAATATTATAGCGTTCATACAAAAATATTGTTTTATGGGACTTCAAAGAAATCCTGTAAATGCATCAAATACTTGTACGCCATCTTCGTAGTATTTGTTTACTACTATGCATGAGACGCATGTATTCATAAGTATGGCAACAGCGCGTGCGAAAGAGAAAAAACGTCTTTTGTCGGCAGGTTGCGCAAATTGTTTTCATTCGCAGTTATCCCTTCCGTAAGTAAATATTACGCGACCAAATTAGGTTGGTTTGGGTGCAGTTCATATTGGAATGATAATGATGTCTATTTGAATTAGCAAGATTTTTTGTTGTATAATTTTTGTTGCATTTTAAGGACATTTTTAATAAATATTATATTACTATTATAAAATTGGAAACATAAAGAAATTGTTTTTTTTCCATAGATATAGAAGACATAATACATCTCGCTCTTCCGCACACAAATAAATAAAATGTAAAATCGTGCTATATGTATATGAGTGACCGAGAAATCCTACTGATATTATAAATGCGAAAGTTTGTGAGTATGGATGTATGTTTGTTGCTCTTTCACGAAAAAACCACTGGACGGATTTGGATGAAACTTTACAGTAATATAGGTTATACATCGGAATAACAATTTGCAACAGGCTACAATTTGTAATGATTTTATGTAATTTTGGTCGTAATATAACGATACATACAATTAAGTCGGAAAAAATCTGGCCTCTGAGAGCTATCTTGGCGTACGCTGCCTAAACCATTGGAGTTACACAAAGATGATGTACCGTAGGATTGTTTGTATTGAATAGTTCTAAATAAAAGTCCGCGACAGCATATTTCTACCTATTATATGGAAGCCACTATGGCCAAAACTGTGAACCATGAATTAAGTGAAAAAAAATATATTTATTTGAAATGATCTGTCACGAAACTTAAAGTGGCAGACTAAATTCCACGCCGCGAAGCCGCGGGCAAAAGCTAGTAAATTAATAATTTTGGAAGAGTTTTATTCGAAGACGAAGCATGGAAAGATTTCAGGTCTCCGTACTAGTGCGGGCGACAGTACAGTAATGCCGGGGGGGAACCGTTTTCTTCAAGGGCGCGGCTGGCGTTCGCGTGGGGCGCGACACTCGCCATTCACCACACGTCACCACACGTCTACCGCACCCAGAATCGGAGTGACTGCCGTCACGCCGTGGGCATAGTGACTTCGATACAAGTGTCCAACCAGCTCTCCTTGATGAAGATTTAAATGAAGTATGGTTAATGTTGATACATACAAGCATTACAGTCTACTATTCGATATATTGCTCCACAAAAGGTTGCATAGACAGTGCTGTGCATACACAAATATTTGTGACCAATGTCTTCACCTGGATGGCTGACTGACTACCATCGTGCGATTTAGTCGCACTTTTGTATTTTGAACTGTCCAACTGTGGACCGATTTACCACCTGTTGCGTTTCCATATAGGTACGACATAGGGGTATTTAAGAGACGAATGTTTGTGTTCGCAAAGGTCGGCAACCCATCTGAGAGGTTGCAGATGTATTTTCCCTTGGACTCCTCAAGGGAAAAAGGAAGCGAGGCCGACTCAAACACACCTGGAAGCGCTCCGTAGCGGCCGTGATGAAATCCATAGGGTTGACGTGGCCTGAAGTGAAGCGCGCGAAGTCGCTCAAGACCGATCGCAACGGAGAAGCACGGTGGACGCCCTCTGTCCCACCTCGGGGACGTAGGACGATAAGAAGAAGATGTCTGATGTCTATGGCACCACCACCCATCCGCAGTCGCCGATCATTTACCACCAGGTAACCTGCGTGCCCGTTCGTCTACTATACTATATTGTATATTGCCCGGCGGGATGTTTGGGGCAATGCTTGCCACCTGAGAGGCCCACGTCCAGCAGTGAACTGCTATGCACGGATGGCGATGATTTGACTCCAATAACAAAGGACATTGTGACTCTCTGCAATATCACCACATTGATATAATTGTCCGAGTCACAGACGCGATTAATTTAATAACAATGGCGTATCGATTTGTTTAGCAACAACATCGCTGATACAACATTACAATAAATACACCTAGTCATTCCACAAGTGCATCGTGTACTACTATATATACATACAGAGAGATATTGTCGTATTGAGACCACCAATGTGTTGCACAGATATATATCACAGTTTAAATAGTATTCAGAAACAATGAAAACCTTTATTCTAAAACCCACAAATCAGCACAGACGATCAAAGATACATATAGAATAAAAAATAGTTTATATACACTAATAACATTGTAATGCAAAGATTCCTTGAGAGTCGACTGTGGTGCTCACAGAAAACTAAATTGTACTCGTGAGCTGTCGCCGAGCGGGAAGCTGGTGTGACGGACCTGATTCCAGGCACCGCGTGGCCCAGCCTCCCCACCCACTCCCCCGCTCCACCCCACCCCCTCGGTCGACAAGCATCACTGGTTTGTTTGTAAACATCGTATTTGTGTTTGTTTGTTTTACATTCCGCGTTTATATTCACAGCTGTCACATGTCCCACTGTTGTGCACGAGGGCTTCCCATTTTGGGGTACACGCTAAGCCCAACAAAAGTTTGACAAATTAATTGATTACATCGCGATGACATTTCAGTCAATTCGACACCAGCGACCTCTTCTGGGGCATCGTAGGCTGCTGTACAGATGATTTTTGTTTATCTTATACAGACAAACACAAGAGGCGCTGTTTCATCCTTAACCCATTTAATAGAATATAATGATTTTAGTTTTGCGATGCTATTGGAGGATATATGAAAGGTATCTCCGAGACACCAATGGATAAACAGAAATTACATCCAAGAACCAGACAACTCATTTTGTTTTAGAAAAAAGATAAATCAATTTCAACCGGTATTGGAACAATAGTTCAGGAATTCAAAAGAATTGATTTTATTTGATCTGACATTGAATATATTTCTACGAATACCAACCATCGAGTAAACCTGAATCATGTGGACCGTCTTAGTCAGCGACTCGATGGACTGCGTGTTACGGACGGATAATATGAATGTTGAAAATAGAATTATAGGCAAGACTTGTTATCGTATTTCGTTGTAGAATACTTGAGAAACTTATGATTTACAAGGAAAACTTAAGTATCGTCGGTGAGTCACGAGCATCAGGTGTTCTGATAGAAAACTGACTGACGGTGGTGACGTGTCACCGGGGGAAGGCCCCCCCCCCTTATAGCTGATAGGTTAAAAATAAAATTTGTTGCATTTTTTTCTCTTCATTTTGGAATGTTACAAATAAATGAAACATTGAAAATGACAACCAATTGGCTCAGTGACGAGGCTGTCGCCTACGCAGCGAATGGTCGCGGATTCCATCAGGCGGCATGCTTGCTCGTTTGCCCTCCTATACCATACAAAAAAAGCCATTTCTCGGTAAGAATTACACTTGTTATTCTCTATACACCGTGTTGTAACACGATATTATTTTTTTTTCATTTGTGTCCGAATATCTTAGTTTTATAAAAATAATTGTTCATCTTCTTAATGCATTTTCCCAAAGTACATAACGCCTGCTGACTCCATTCATCCATTTGTTCTGTACGACATTACAAAACTAAAAACAAACCGTATTATACCCGTAGTGAATTTTGAAAGCATATATATATATATATATGACAAACAGACATGGTAGACAGACAGATACGTTTATTTCATTCTACAGTAACATATTACATATTAAATAAATATTTAATGAAATTTGTACGCCATAAGTGGCGATGTGATGGAGCTTTTAAATGTCTTTTTTCATCTTGTTACACCTGACATTATGCAATTAAAGAAGGCATATGCATAGGAAGGCAAACGAGCAGGCGTGTCACCTGATGGAAAGCAACCAACGCCGCCCATAGACATCCGCAACGCAAGGAAAATGAAATCATAGGAGTGAACTCGGACCGGAACTCAGACCGCTCACCGTACGAAGCGCGGTAGCTAAACTATCACTCAGACACCGGTTTTCTGCGGGAGTGTGGTACTTCCCCGGGCGAGCCGGCCCATTCATGCTACAGACAAATAATATGCCATTCTTGACAAAGTATTCGTCTGCAGCGTGGCTCTACCACTAGCAACTTAAAACTTAATGGAGTTGATTGGACTAACAGATTCAAATGCTAATTCCCGACTGCCGTGATTGTGATTGAGCTCTGTGCTCTCCATTACAAAAGTGCTTGGCTAAGGCTAAGATAGAATAAATCTTGACGTTGACACTTCTAGAGGGTTGAGCGGGCATGAGTACATAGTACACAGTAAACAATAATACATACACAACTGATTTATATATGTCGCAGGGTGAAAATGGGCGATGGCTCAGTCAAAACTTCCACTAATTGCGCGGAGAAATTGATTTTCTACCTTATGGAGTGTGCCAATATGAAATCACAAACTTTGTAGCATCTGATCGAATCCACCAAAACCCTTACACAATCGAGCGTGAAACCCTTGGCGTACCGTGAACTTGCCCGAGTCACGGAACTGCTCGGCCGACGGCTTGATTCAATCGATTGAAGACCGCGGCGTTCGCGGAATCGACCTTCGGAATTCTCTCACAGGAATCACTGCGTGTACTAAATGAATCAGAAATATTTAACTGTGGCAGGCGAGGCTGACAAAGACAGACAACTTATCGCGGAACCTGATGACTAGTCACCACCAGCCGCGTACACTGCGACACCTAGGGCACATCACACGCGCTGCCTTCTTGTGGAGAAGATGGAGAAGAGAATGAAGCGCTTTACGGAGAGCATTCATATGGCTTGTACTCACAAATAAATCTCCAGCAAGACTACGGGTACAGTACGACGTTGACACTGACAAAAACAATTTTGCAGTGCTAGAGTCACGCTGCAGACGAATACTTTTTCAAGAATGGCGTACTATTTGTCTGTAGCACGAATGAGCAGGCTCGCCCGAGGAAATACCACACTCCAGCAGAAAACCGGCGTCTGAGTGATAGCTTAGCTACCGCGCTGCGCCCGGTGAGCGGTTGAGTTCCGGAAGTCCAACTCCCTTCTAATTCCCCCTCCAGTAGTGACACTTTCATTAAATGCTGGCAACGCTTCCGCACTGCCTTTAGCGCTGCGGATACCTATGGGCGGCGTGGATTGCCTGTGTGGAATTTTAAGGAAAGTTTCGTTATGGGAGGGAGGGCTGAAGGTGGCTGGCCGAGGGAGTGGAGGTGGAGAAGTGGAAAGGAGGAGGGAGTTTGGGCCTAACTCAACCGCTCACCGGACGAAGCGCGGTACAAAGTTCACGGTACAAATAAATAACATGCCGTTCTTTATAAAGTATTTTCCTGCAGCGTGGCTCCACCACTACAAAATTCTTCTTGTGTCCCTTATCCACAAACAAAAAAGTGATAATCAGTTCATCATCAGAATAAAATTATATTTCTCACTGTACAGCGTGACGCGTCGGTGATTCAACAAACGGTGTCTCTGTTTACATGTTGTTAGAGAGATTAGATTAGATTTGTTACAAAAGCGATACACCGGCGCAAAGGTTGAGGTGTCTCCGCAGCCACACTGCGCACGTGCCCATCCCTCTGCACACCACGTCCGTGCAGAACGGCAGGCCAACCAAGGTGACATTCCAACTGGACAACTTGTAAACAATCAATATGTTCACATACACACGCAAGCACACACATGCATACACGCACGCATATATGTATACACATGCACGCACTATCACACAAGCATAGAGGCTAAATTTTTCCAAATAGTTTCAGAGTTGTATCCGAGTGTGGTATCCTCCCCCGGGTACTGTAGCGCTCTGTTGCAGCATGCGAGGCTCTGCTGGGGTTGACCTACATCCTCAATCTTTTAATTGTATTTAAAAGTTCAGTTCAAGTCGATCATCCGCGCGTGACACTTGCCTTCCTAGTTAGAGCCCTTTATTAAATAAATATCCTTTTTAATCATAATTTCGTATTTTTTAAAAGGCCTTCGGCTAAATCTTTATAACAGTTCGCAAATACAAACAGACAGATCGATGAATTACACATACAGGGTGGCCGGTGGATCCGGATAAATATAATTCGACAACTTTCACGAAGGGTAGTGCGAGTTTTAGTTTTTTTTTAATTATTTCGTCTAAATGTTGAGCATCACGTCGAGCATACTCTTGGAATCCAGCCGCAGTATTCTACGTCTGGTGACAAAGGGAGAAAAACCCGGCTTCTGTGTCATTCTCTTGCACTCAACCTGCGGGCAAAACTGAGAACATTGCTTGGGAGACATCTAGCAATAAAAATACACTATAGACTACTTGTGTAAATTTAAATATATACTATACATATCACCAGTGGAGGAGTAGGTATATTGATTTAGGGTCAATGATCTCAAACGTATATGTTAATATGGACATGCTTCCGGAACTACAAATAAATTCCGGAAAAAGTATAAACTTTACTAACTGTAACATTCAAATGCAGTCAGGTGTTACTTTACGGAAATCCATTATTATGTGGACAGTCAGAAATCTTACTTAGCTAAGATCCGCGACAAGCAAACAAAAATAGACAAAATAATAATAGTGACTTGAGTGACACTTAACGGTTGTCTTCCGTAGAGTCTACTGTACCTGATGATGCCTCGTGTTGAGGCGAAACACGTGTCGTGTACGTTGTGGAAGAGTGGTGTGTGTTTGGTGTTGTTGATGGTGGTTGGGAGGTGGAGAGCTGCTGACGACTGTTTTTTCGGTAGGATATAGTTTAAGTTCCCCGTTAATCCACATCTTCCGGTATAAAACAGAATATTGTTCTTCTATTTCTGTTTGCTTGTCGCGGATTTTAGCTAAGTAGAATATTTGACTGTCCACAAAGTAATATTCAACTCAATTCAAATTAATGAGAAAATTTATTTCAGTATAGACTTTAAATAAAAATAAATTTTACTAGGTTTTACAATTTCTACATTTAAATATTAAATGGAGCCTATATAGCCTTAATTGGAAATAGAATAGCATCTTCTTCTACTAAGAGTACCTCTCCGACTTGCGAAGGTTGGCAACCTTGGTGCAGCAGTTCTGGAGCACTCGCTATCCCGGTCCACTCCCTGACATTACATATCTTTGTCTTTTGCCCGCGATTTTTCTTATCGTGATCAGTTGCAGCAAGTTGTACCTGTCATGTCTCATGATATGACCCAGGTAAGCAACTTTATACACAATAGAATAGAATGATTTATTTGCAAGTAAAACAATTTTAATAATATTTATCCCAACTAACTCCCAGAAGTACCGGAACTGCTGGTATTCATTTTTGCAAAAAAAGGTCATATCCACGTTATGACAGCATTTTGCCAGTTCGTACAATCAATATACCTAACTCCGGTCACTGCGTATCACACACACACATGTTCCATAAACAAGTATTGGTCATACAGAACAATAAATATTGCTTTTGTTAAGTACAATGTTGCCATCGAATGGCGGTCGAGTGCCAGTTACCTGGCGTGTCGTTTTGTCGTAATAGTGGGTTACTAATGGTGCAGGGGCAGCCACGACACCTAGCGACCTCCCACCGTGTGAACCCATCGTCTGTTGTCGTTATAACTTGATCGATCGCCAATAATAACAAACCATTGGGTCACAAATTGTTATATATACTAAGAAGATTTAAGATGATGAATGGAGTCTGGCGTTACTTTGCGGAAATCCATCACTACGTGGACTGTCAGAACTTTTACTTTGCTAAGATCCGTGACAAGCAAACAAAAACAGAAAAATAATAATGTGTGTTTTCCCGCTGGATGAAGTGGATTTACGGGGAATTAAAAATAAATCTTATATAACAATAAACACACACCAGCACTCTACCACAATACACATGACACGTGTTTCGCCTCAACACGAGGTATCATCAGGTATAGTAGACTCTGTGGAAGACAACCGTTAAGTGACTTAACGGTTGTCTTCCATAGAGTCGGTTCACATAAGATTTAGTAAAAACTTATCCAAAAACTTCAGGACGGACAAACACGTGATAAGGGACAGAGAGGAAGACTGGACAAAAATAGCCTCAGAGTGGAATTCAAGGGATGGAAAAAGGAGTAAAAGAGCGATAAACAAAGTGCTTGGAAAATGATCTAACCTAACCGAACCAAACAGATAGAGCGGCGTGAAAATCTTTGGAGGAAATTGTCCATAATGCAGGCTTTATTTTATAAAACTACCTGCGATATTTTGGAATCTATTGAAGTTTTTTTAATCACTCGCTTTCTTTGCGCTCCCGCGTTGAAGGTATTCTATTGCAAAAACCTCCTTCGAATTTGCTCTTCACTATAATCTGTATTTAAAAAAAAATACAACATGTATTGACGCATAATTTTTTTTTATTGAAAATGTAAACACATGCAAAGTTATACTCGGTGCGGTAATGTACCTCGGTACGTGACCCCTACATCCAATTGTATACCGCAGCCAAATTTCAAAACAAATAAATGTAAATTATAATATTTCAGGGTCATCACAACTCACGTACTTTTGAATTATCGACTGTAATGTAATATTATAATCGATAATTCAAGAAGTTAGCGGTCGGAATTATTCTGAACATAATCAGATAATGGCAGCCGAATTGCTAAAAGAATACATGTCAACAAAACGGTCCAGGGTCATCACAACTCACTTGTACTACAAATCTTGAATTATCGACTGTAATATTACACTATAAACAATAAATATTCAATAACAATTGTTATTACAGTTCATTACACACGAATCACTCACACAATTGTTATAATATTGATTTTATTACGAAAATAAGAAATAAAAAAGTGTTTCTTGACACCCCTATATTCAGGTAATAAGATAAAAAATTTTGCTACGTTTGATAACTCCTTCCAAATCATATTCCAGTCATAATAAACATGCTTGTCTTTATTTTGTTGATTTTTACTTTTACACCCTAAATGTCTATTGATGTTGATTTGTTTATGAAGATATTTATTTTATAATCTTATACGGCCCACGTCAACTTGCTCTACCAACTCCCTACTAGACAAAAGACGGGGCTCTGGCCACAGAGCAATGGCGGTATAACAATACAACGAACCGGAAAACCGGCCGGAAGAGGCTTCAGCGAGCCTTGTGGTCTAAATAACTCCAAAAATACATCTGGTGCCTTCCAACGGGAAACCACTGCACTAAATTCCCAAAAAAATCACGAAGAAACAGCAAATTTGTCATGAAATGGAAGAGCATAACGAACCACTGGGTGAAGTCTGGTGATCGCGATCTTCAAACTTGAAGGATCGACTTGAGAGAAGATTTATTAATGTGGATTCGATGATGAAAACATTTATTTAATAATCAGTCTACGTATGAGGTCAGTATGTTCTGCAGTTGGTTGTATACATTTTAAACTAGTTAGCCAGTCAAGTTTTGGGAGCGGTGAAAATATTTTTTAAAAACATTAATTAATTTTATTTTAATTCTAATTAATATTCTTATCACTATGCTGAGCGATTCGGTGGATCTTAATTGTTCGATACAGTTGTTTAAAACTAACTCAAAGTACAGACGCATTCGCATCCCACAGGAGCACCCAGGGTACGGATACGCGTCACCAGTCTGGCCTCCCACGTGTGGATCATAACGATTACGTGGCACTTGTCCAGATACATAACTAGGTTGTCGGACTTTTCCCGCCAACTGACATCAGTGACGTTGTGTTTATATTTCATCTGCATAATCTTATATTATCAGTTATATTGTTTAATTGTGGTGGCGTATTATACAATATAGTTCGATTAAGACGTATAAATTAAGTGATTTTTAAGTTGACTGAAAAAGTCCATGGAAGGTTTTGGTAGAATAGCCGCCATTTTATCAAGCTGACTAGTTACATTTCAAAAGATTCGATATTGTTGTATTTAACTTGACACTGGCATAATAGTTATAAGTAATTGCCATTAAAAAAACGAAAAAAAAGTAGGTAGTCAATATATGCAGGTGGTCGGTTGCTAGGCAACGCCTTGTTATTAGTAATTCTTTTCGGAATTTCGCCGGCGTACAGTCGAATACATTTGTGTCACGCGGCACACGAGCAAAAGCACCGTGGCAGTCGATCTGTATATAAAAAACAAATCGCCCGTCGTTCCTCGTACGATCGCCACAAAAACCTGATCGACCCGCGGTCCCTGACCGAGCGGCCGATCAGCGCGCCGAGCGACCACGCAAGCTGGAACGCATCACACCGACACTCATGGTACACACGTGAATTATTTATGCATTTTATTTATCGCTATATTCCCGGCTTCATCGCTATATTTTTTAAGTCAATTCCATTAATTAAATTTATTTAATGAATTAAGGTTTGAAAAACTAATACAGTTTTTGTCATCCACTATATATAAATAAGTATTTTATTACTCACTAGCTGACCCAGCAGATTTCGTACCGCCTCAGATTCAATAAATAAAAAAGCTGAACGATAATTGCAGAATGTTTCAACATTAGTGAAAAATGTGGTCAAAACTTAACAGGAACAAAATGAAATCGTAATCAATGAAAAAATGACAAAAAATAAACTTCACTTTTGAATTTAATTTGATTTCTGAACGACGGGACGAACATCAAATATTTGACAGGTAGGAATAGTTTCTAAGGGAAAACGAAATTGTTGCTTTATTATATTCCTAATATTTTTATCATATTGTAATATAAGGTGAGTAACCTTTTAAACCTTCCCTGGACTTCCAAAATAATTTAAAACCAAAATTAGCCAAATCTAGCTTTAAGCTTTCCTGTTCGTTAGTCTCACTAAAAGTTTTAGCGAGACTAACGAACATAAAATTGATTTTTATATCTTTATATAATAAAATTTGAACAAGATATATTCAATAAATAAATATATGTATTTATATACGAAGTGTGAACTAAAAGTAGGAAATGAAAAATGTGGACCCCCATCTGTTTAAGTTAGGTTTAGGTAAGCGGGTTGAAATCAAAATTCCTTTTTTTATGGGATAGGCAGGCAAACGAGCAGGCGTGTCACCTGATGAAGAGCAATCCTGAGAGAGACCTTTAAGGAAAGTGTCAATATGAGGGTTTGGGCCTCCGGAACTCAACCCCTCACCGGACGAAGCGTACCGCGCTAAGCCACCACTCAGACGCCGGTTTTCCGCGGGAGTGTGGTACTTCCCCGGGCGAGCCGGCCCATTCATGCTACAGACAAATATTATGCCATTCATGACAAAGTATTCTGTGAGACAAAAAAGCAGTTCTAGGCTTCAGTCTACACAACTTTATATCAATTCGCTGCTGGCTAAGACACATGCTGAAAATAGAGCACACACATTACAAGATACACCAAGTGTCACCTTGGACAACTTGATACTGTAAACATGACTCGCGCATTACGTCACCCGGCGCTACTGTTCTTGGAAACTCCAGGAACACAGCGGTTATGATTCCGATCGAATTACTGCAGCACCTTGTACAGTGAACAGGTTTCATTTACACACACACATATATATATGGACTGGGGAAAGAAAACATGGCAGGATGATGGACCTGACAGAAATCAATCAACACCACCCCATACACATCAATATACAATATATTTGTCTGTACATTAGACAATACAGAATAAACTCTAATTTTAAATACATTATGTGTATGATGAGGTAAGTGCTTTTTGTAAAAGGCCGAGAAAAACCACGAGTCCGGCTGCATTACTGCTTCGTAACGGTGAGTTGTACGAAAACCACAGCCCGCGGTCGATTGCGGTTTGGTTTTTAGGGCCACTACCGCATACCTCGACTCATTAAGTTTCATCCCCACCGTCTGGGTGAGTACGGCGGGCACTACGGTGCGTATTTCCCGAACTTTCCACTGAACCAGCTACCTTCAGCGGTGTTCCCGAATACGACATTGGAACCTTCCAACGATTAATATAATTTTTTTTAAAGTCACTTCCTACTTTTATTGGTCGCTTCTCGCCTTCGTGAGAATCAGGACGTGACGGGTGGCGAAACACGTCGCCATCATATTTCGACGAATTAGGTATATTAAATTCATCTTAGTGAATCCCACGAGCCGCAAGGGAGGATGAAGGTCGGCCCCAGCAGAGCCCTGCATGCTGAGGAAAGGCACTAGTACCCGGGGGAGCCCGATCCCGGGACGGTCGGCATACTTGCGATTAAACTTGCCCCTAGTCATCCATTGGCACGGCAGACCGTGGATTGGCGGAGAAGAAGGGAAAGGATATTGAATAAAGGAAAGGGCAGGAAAGGAAATGCGGATTGGGGGGGTTACCAGACTCGGAATAAATATTTATAAATCCATATATATATATATATATATATATATATTTCCGATGCGGGAATGGAACCCGCGACCATTGACTCCGTGGGCGGAGGGCCGCGCCACTGAGCCAATCGGTCCTCATACATACATATATTTATTTGTATTCAATAAATAAATATATGTATGTATGGAGAGTGTGAACTAATTGTAGGAATTGGAGGAAGCCGAAACCCGCGTTTAAGAGTCACATACGCTAACCACTGACCCACTGCCGTCTCGCGGATAGAGTTAGGCACTAGATTCCACCATTTCTAGTGCTGGGTCGTTGTCCCGACCGGCCGCTCTCCCCTCCCCCCCACGCACGCCGCGCGCCCCGAATACCGAAGTGTATCGCACGAGTACAGCGACCACGCTGACAACTCCACGTGGATCGATCCAAGTGTCCTCCGCGATGAGTTTCAAAACGAGCGTAAGCAATTTAAAATTACGATATTCAAATCCTACTAATCCTACCCTACTAATATTATAAATGCGAAAGTTTGTGAGTATGACTGTATGTTTGTTACTCTCACGAAAAAACTACTGGACGGATTTGGATGAAACTTTACAGTAATATAGGTTATACATCGGAATAACATACAGGCTACAATTTGTAATGATTTTATCTAATTTTGGTCGTAATATAACGATACATGTCAATAAAGTCGGAGAAAAATCTGGCATCTGAGAGCTATCTTGGCGTACGCTGCCTAAACCATTGGAGTTACACAAAGATGATGTACCGTAGGATTGTTTGTCTTGAATAGTTCTACATGAATGTCCGCGACAGCATATATCTACCTTTTATGTGGAAGCCACTATGACCAAAATTGTGAACGGTAAATTAAGTAAAAAAAAAAATATATTTATTTGAAATGATCTGTCACGAAACTTAATGTGGCAGACCAAATTCCACGCAAGCGAAGCCGCGGACAAAAGCTAGTAAATTAATAAAACTGTTATTATAATGTTTATTTATATATGTATCCGGTGACAAGAATAGATTTCCAACCGTCGCTAATACTTTGAAAAAAGCACATACGTTACAAGCCGGCAACGCGTCCGCAATGATTTGCATTAATTGCTTACCATCGCGTGACACGCCTGCTCGTTTGCCCTATAAAAAAAAAACAAGACGCAAATATATCTTCGACATATTGAAATGAGAATGAATACTTCAACGTCACTTTGTAAAGCGCTCTTCTGTAAATAAACCAATGGGGATCCGGGCGAATGGAAAATCTTTTTTAATCGATAAAATTCCCAGGTGCCCACGGAGACATTAATTGTCTCGGTACCACTGTAATCGTTTTCACTAAGTTGTCCCCGCCCGCGATCCCAACTCGCGAACAACAAGCGAACAGTAAATGAGACTTTGCCAATAATATATAATATAATACAACGCTTTGTGTTCTGTGTTGACTATCGACAGACAGATGGCACCACTGTCGTTCTAACTCGTGGTATAGTTTGCCTATGGACTTATTTATTTATACGTTTTCGGTTATACGTATTAAATAAATGTTTTTATTTAATTTATACATCGCTTCCTCTATATGTAATGAAATTAAAAGCTTTGATGTGTTGCCCAGTACAAAAAATAGAATTATAGGGATATTCGTAACTTTCACGAAGGTACTAGAGAGCTAAATAAACAACAGAAAAACCAGACCACTATACATATATGAAAAGAAAAAAACGTTCTAAACACCATTGTAAATAAAAGAACAAAATGACGTGAAGAATAATTATATATTATTTGTTCGCTTTACTCGTATAGTAAAGCGAACAAATAATATATAGAACAAAATTTAGATTACCGCTACAATAATTAGATAATCTCTTTTTATAGTCATGTGTCAAATCTTGTTTTTGTTTACTTTTATGGCAATTAGTTATAACTATACTGCCAGTGTCAAGTTAAAAACAATACTATCTTTTGAAAGCTTGTTACGTTACGTTTTCAATAAAATGGCGGCTATTCTACCAAAACCTTCTATGGACTTTTGCAGTCAACTTAAAACGTCACGATACACGCTCATTTATTTCATATCACTTCACTTGTACGCCTTAATCGAACTATATTGTATAATACGCCACCACAATTAAACAATATAACTGATAATAATATAAGATTAGGAAAATTAAATAAAAACACAACGTCACTGATGCAAGTCGGCGGGAAAAATCCGTCAAATTTATTTTAAATTGTTTATTAATTATCATCTATGTAAAATCATAAGGTTCTGTCCTCCTTTACATGTACGTATGTATGTGTATGAGTTATAATAATGTTAAACTATGAACATCAGTCGGCACGGTGACGGATGTGGGTCACACGGTCGCGGGGGTTGTGTGCGAGCGTTGAGACTGACGTAAAGTATACCGTAACCGGATTCAAACCGTATGGTAATCGGAAGCGATTAGCGGACACCTGTGCGTCGAGTTGGCGGGCGGAGATCACCACACTACAACATTATCTGTGATACTCTTATACAGGGTGTGTGCGGTATTTAAGTATTCAAACATAAATAATTAAAAAAAACACTACATAAGATACAAATAAAATCCAATAACTGTCAGTCTAAGAAACGCAATGACGGCGACGTGGTTCGCGAGGGCGAAAAGCGACTAATGGAGTGCCGTTTCGCTGCGATGAATGGTAGCGGATGGAGCTCTGCGGTCTCTGCCAACCCCTGCGGGGGATAGGCGTGAATACATAAAAAAAAGAAACGCGGATATTATTTTTTAAAAATTATCTCTGTTGATTAATGGAGTCCTTTTGCGGAAATCCATCACTATATGGACAGTCAAAAGTTTTACTTAGCTAAGATCCGCGACAAGCAAAACAATAACAGAAAATTAGCAATGTGTGTTTTCCTCGTGGATGAAGTGGATTTACCTGGAACTTAAACCAAATCTTACCGAAAAACGACCGTCAGCAACTCTCCACCCACCAACTACTTTACACAACACCAAACACACACTACCACTTTTCCACCTTGCAAACGACACGTGTTTCGCCTCGACACGAGGCATCTTCAGGTATAGTAGACTCTACGGAAGACAACCGAAAAGACGCTTCGCTTTTCGGTTGTCGTCCGTGGATTCCGCGGATCTTAGCTAAGTAAAAGTTTTGACTGTCCACATAAAAATTATCCTCGTCTAAATGTTGACCGCACACTCACACTCTTGAGGTCTAAGTCTAGTCCACAGCATTCTGTGGCACTCGCTGAAGGTAATGACTTCACGTTGCTGTTAACCTCAAGAACGATATTTTCTTTTAGTGCTCAAAGTGGTTGTCAGGTACGCCCATAAATTTTACCATTCAAGCGTTCTGCCCTGTGGAACCAGCTACCTCCAGCGATATCCCCGAACCGAAACGACATTGAAACCTTCAAAAATGAAGCGTACATATTTATCAAAGGCCGGAAAGGCGGATGTATATGGGCGGCGTTGATTGCTTTCCATGGGGCGACACGCCTGCTCGTTTGCCTTTCTATCCCATAAGAAAAAAACGATGTCGATGTACAATCGCACGGTTTGGAGATGCGCCGGTTGTCTAGTTGACTCTACGAAGGCCGTGCGTGACGGCGGTGTCTCCTCGCGACTCACATACTCCCGGTGACCTTTGAGACAGCGCACTGCGCTGGGACCACGATTTGTGAACAAAAGACCGGGACGAGATGTTTTTGATGAACAACTAACCCTATACAATTCGAATTCTCTTCTTATATTGAAGAATAGTATACAAAAAATGAAAAGTAGTCAAATTGAAAACTATTTGAAGAGAGAATAGATTTTTCCCCGCCAACTTTTACATCAGTGACGTTGTGTTTTCATAATTTCAAACATTTTCATAGTCTTATATTATTATGAGTTATATTGTTTAATTGTGGTGGCGTATTATACAATATAGTTCGATTAAGGCGTATAAGTGAAGCGATATGAAATAAATGTGTGATTTTTTAAATTGACTCACAAAGTCCATAGAAGGTTTTGGTAGAATGGCCACCATTTCATCAAGACGTAATGTGATAAGATGACTAGTATAATACATTTCAACATACTTAATATTATTTTATTTTACTTGACACTGGCATAATATTTATAGCTTATTACCATCAAAGAGAAGAAGAGAATCAAAGAGAAGAGAAAAGCGAATACCAGCAGTGTTACTTTCGCCGTTTCTTCTCCATTCAGAGAAACCTCATTGTAAAATGGTGGTAATAGCTTTATGACTGACGTTCAACTAATGTAATGCAATATCTTAACTCTAACAATATGTAATGTGACCTTATAAACAAAATATTAATTCAGTATTTTGGGATCTGTTTTATTAGAATGTGACTGGATTTATTTATTGGGCGTATTAGACTGCTAGTAGAAGACCTCCCACCGCTTGGTATAAATCAACATGTCCGCGTCGAGAAAATAGGCAGGCAGGATTCCATTAGACGGTATGTTGGAACACTTTCTTATACCTACATAGTATATTTGATATGATATAATATAATATGAGGAAATGATCAATCATTTATTATATGTATATATACCCTATCTGTATTTTAAAATTTTGAATGCATTTAAAACATCGGAGGCAATCATGAAGACAGCCGACAGAAGTGAAAACTTAAAACTGTATTTTGAATTTTCAAACTAATTGTAATATTAAATACTGCTATTACTACAGCATGTTGCTGACGCGACTCACAAAACTTTATCCATCCATAAAGCGTCCAACGCACTCACATACAATCGGGTATATACAATATGTTGGCGTGATGCGTATACGTAGGCAGTTGCAAGTGCATTAACTGTTTAAAGTGTCTATAGCTATAGATATATGCTTAAGCATTAGCATGTTGCTGATGCGAACCTATAGATTTCTTCTTACCCAGAGTCGTGTAACGCGGCTATAGAAGTTTACACTTCAAAAATTGTGCAATTCAATCGTGCCTAAAAATCTTGTTATTAATCCTATTTAATGGAATTAAAAAAAATATATAGAAACCGTTTCGGTACGTAACATTGATTTTTAAAGACATATTAATGTTTTATATATAATAATAAGTTTTCATAGTGACGTCGAGCGACTGTAGCGTAGATAAAACCTTTTTTCTTATAAATGCATATTGACTCACAATAAAAATACACTGTTTATTATATTAACTTTTTAATAAGCAAAATTACAGAAGCGATGTCCGCTCAAACTTTATCAGAATTCTATTCTACAACCACATAACTCGCATTCGATGCATCCTCTTTGTATAGCATACGAATTTCCGCACAAAATCCACCGGTGTGGTTTACGCAATACTCCACTGGCGAGAATTTATTAATAAGATTGGAACGCGTCGGCGGCGGGTCGTTGGTTCGACTCACGGGCGGGACCGGCTGCGGCCGGAATGCTCCAGACTCACACACACACACATACAAGGCAACATGACTTTTAAAAACACTTATGATGTTAAAAAAAGACTAACTCTACACAATTTTTTTTACCAAACATATATGTCCCACTGCTAAGCAATGCAAATAATCTGCCCATTTCTGGAGGAACAGACGATAACCCACCACGCTTGCCCAATGCGGGTTGGTAGTGATGTGGAATTCGCTATCCACTGGTTCCTCGCGTCATTGTTAAAATCCAGGTGCAGTTAAAATAAAATATGTCGATTAGGAAGTCAACTATTGTTTTATTATTGATGCATGTTTGACCCAAATCGGACAATCCGGAACATCTTAAATAAAGTTTTGAATTTCACGTAAAAATAATGGATTTCTTTGTCCCCAACTTAATGCGGAACAAAACAACAACTGTCTGCGGAAAATATAATATAAGTAACTTGATATGCGAGACAAAACTTAAGATTCCGTAATAAATACATAGTATTGTCTGTCATATTCAAGTTTCTTATATTTTCCGCAGACAAGGTGACCAGACTCGAAATAAATATCAGTAGGCAATACAAAATAAGCAACCCCGCCACTTAGCCAAATGGTTAACATTTATACATACAGAATTCTCTTTTAGTTCATTTCGAATAGCAAATATCTATAGTAGCAAGTATCTCGCTCATATAAGTCCACGATCCAGTCGCGCAGGTAGCCAACGACCGGAGGGGAGGGTGCGAGCTTCCAAAGGTGCTGTTATTTGAACGCGCTGTTGTAACGGATCTGAATGTGATGACACTTATACAAACACTGTGTGTTTACAATACCGCAGCGTTCGTACACGTACGTACGTTCGCCGATCTCTGTTTACACTGATAAACGTGTTTATATATACATAATAACACGTGACCCTGTACAAACGGCAAAGATGACAACAATTATATATTTAGTTTATATCAGTAAGCTTAACGAAATGTAATAAATACATCGCTCGCGGCGGGTATATTCGTATTTTTAATTTACTGCATTCTGACGTCAAATTGAAATCGTACAATATTCTGTTAAAGTAAATATAAAAAAACAGCCTTTAATTAAATGCAAACATTTCGACATTACAAAAAAATTAGATTTTTGTAATTTGCAACAATTTTCATATATGTATAGTTTTTTCTTATTAAAATACATTTAAATTATTTAAATTATACAGTATCGTTATTAATGGCTATTTATTCAATCCAATATATAGTATTTAAATTGTAACAAGTAATACAAAAAAACAATTTTTGTCTATTCCTACTTTTACATCCTGCTAAATATCGCATTTAAGATTTTTTTTTAAATAATATTTGAATAATCTGTATTAACATATAGTGTCATCCACTGCAAGTTTTAATGTATTCGAACTTGAATGGACGAATAAAGAAGTATTTTATTAACGGTTGAAACTTTGAATAAGATATATTGGAAAAATATAATATTAATATTTCAAATTGCATGGACCTCTCTCAGGTGAAGGCCAGCTGAAGTATAAAAAAAAATACATATCACGGACCTCAAAGGGTGTCCACGAATTTGGGACAAAACAAAACGAGGGCAAAGCTACATCCTTACCGCGAACGCGATGTTGATGAAGATGAAAACCCTCTCGGCGTTGCAGGCGCCCCGCGCGCAGCCCATGGCGGCGGGCCCGGCTGCAGGCTGCGGCTGCCCCAACTAGCTCAGCATGTGTCAGCCCAAGCGATCGGTGCACGGGACAACAGCAGTCACGACATCGACGGCGGCGACGACACACAACACACAACCACTCACCCGCACGCCCGTTAAGGCACTGACATGAAACTGACGCGGGCTCCAACCGCCGCCGCGCCCCTGCGCTAGGGATGCGCCCCAATTATCGACGGTCAGGTAACGAACTTTTGACAACATCAAGAAAAGTTTACTTTACTTATCGTTATGTAAAGTAGATTAAATATTATTCTAGAGTAACTTTAGTACAGGGAGTCCGGTGACAGGATTAGATTTTCAAATAATAATTTTATTCAATAACTTTTACGAAGAAGAGAAGTGTAAATTTTGAATGAATAAATATGAATGAATGAAAATGAATGTAGCCTATTATTCAAATGCATTATATTTATTTCTAGTCTAATCTAATATTTATTTTTATTAATTTCCAACCTTTCCTAATCAATTCTTTCACGAGCCACCCTGTTCCAAATGACCCTTACCACTTGTCTGATGCGTGTGGATTATATTTTTTTTTAATTATCTCGTCTAAATGTTGAACCGCCAAGTCGGGCACACTCCTGGAATCCAGCCGCAGTATCCTGCGCCATGTACGTGAATTGAAGGCAGGATGTTCTCTTAATGAGGAAAATAATCAGTGAGGTGTGTATGTCCCCGTTTCGTTCTGAATTCATTTCGAACTGATTATTCGACTATTAACCCAATTCTGCCATCGGACACCCTATATATCAAAGCAATACAAGTGTAATCGCTGTCACGTGTGACGCATATAGTCGTATCTTTTCCATAAAATAGAATAATATAAGTATTTCATTTATATTCGTAATAGTTGTCGCACAAAAACATTATAAAATCATTTAACATAAAAATCCTTGCGACAAATGTAGCTTAAGAGAGAATATTATCAATTCATTTTGTTAACGTCTCTTTATCTAGAAAAACACATTTAAAAATAAGAAAAATAGGTAAGAAACTAGACAAAGAACAGGCAGTTGCTTTGAATAATCGTCTTGGTATTGAATACCTGTTTACAATGAGATGTGAAGGTCGCCGCAATTGTATTGAACTTTCAATAACCCTTTTATATAATTTATTGCTAATTAATATCGCTCGAGAATATTCCTAAGCAACTTTGTCGTGACTGTGTTCGTTTTTAACTTCATAAAGTCGCCATTGGACATAAACCATCTCTAAATGTTTATATTTTTAACTTCGTTGGAATGGCTAACTAGTAATTTAGTGAAGAGAAGACAAAACACCCTGAAACATAGACTAAGGCCGAACACTTACAAATCTTTGATTAAAAGCAGTTTTGATGGCACCATATGACTATCTCTGCGTTGGAAGTAGGACAAGCCTTCACCTCCTGGAGACCCAAATCCAGACTGTTGACGAGACTGCTTATACCGTATTCATTGAAACACTAGGTTATTTAATAAGGTGTTATATTTGTTGAAGTGTTATCGATAACCAAACATGTTTATCGATACAGCATAGCATCCTTCCGACACATCACTCACAAACGCCTGTTAAAGCTTCTATATCCAATACTGCGGCCTTGTGATGTTTTTTGATCTGCCAAACCATACCCTTAATATATTCGGTGGCCAAACTGTTTGTAGTTAATAGGTAATATACAGAATATATTAGAATGGGCGAAATCCAGAGAGAGGTCTGGCTATGGATGGGGGGTGGGGGTGAGCTAACATTTTCCCACCCCATCTGGATGGAGATGGGGTTATTTGTCGTCAAAGTTCACGGAGGCCTACATTAGAAGCGTCTCCGGGTCACAGTCGCTTCGCAGACTCGCATATTCACAGACTATGGTTGAGGATCTGCTATTTTTATTAACCTCATCACCACGCGATTCTTCCTACCAATTAGCACACATAGCTTCAACAATATAATGCTACATGATGGCTAACTCATAGACTGGTCATACGCGGGCAGCGTGAAGTTGCTAGCATCGACTGCTTCAAGCTGCGACCGCATAGAAAAACTACAGTCTTATATGTACACACATACATTCGAGCAGTTGCGAATGTCATCATGCGGTCCAGCAGTGAATGTCATCATGCGCTCCAGCAGTGAATGTCATCATGCTGCCCAGAAGTCGCCAGGCATACGCTGACTGCTTGAGCTTACGACTGCTGTCGTATTCCAATATGGGATGAACCCACAGTTTTCTATTTATACGCCACCGCCGCTGTCGTCGTCTGAGCAAAAGTAACTCCTGAAGTGGTAGAGCTACGCTGCAGACGAATACTTTATCAAGAATGGCATATTATTTGTCTGTAGCATGAACGGGCCGGCTCGCCCGGGGAAGTACCACACTCCCGCAGAAAACAGGCGTCTGAGTGGTAGCTTAGCTACCGCATTTCGTCCGGAGAGCGGTTGAGTTCCGGAGCTGAGTAGGTCTAGGTCAGCTAATATGGTGCCAAATTTTTCTTTGATCTTATAGACATTAAAAAAAATTGGAGGCAGCCATGAGGACTGCCGAAAGAAGTGAAAACTTTAAACTGTATTTTGAAATTCCAATGATGCTGCTATTACAGCATGTTGCTGACGCGACTCGCAAAACTTTATCCATCCATGAAGCGTCCAACGCACACACAATCGGGTATATACAATGTGTTGGCGTGATGCGTGTACGTAGGCAGTACTGCAGACGCATTAACTGTATTTAAAGTATGTCTATAGCTACACTTATAGCTATAGATATATCTCAAGCATAAGAATGTTGCTGACGTGAGCCCATAGATTTTTTACCTACCCAGAGTCGTGTAGCGCGGCTATAGAAGTTTTCGCTTCATATTATATAAAGGTATTATACAACTTTAATGACGTAATTAATTGAAAATTATCGTCATCATCAGCCAAATTGTCACTAGATAATTGAATATATTGTTTTTAAATTGTAGTAATCGCAATATAAATTATTTAATTACATTTACCGAATGTACATTATTGTGTGATTCGTGTGAAGGCATACCTTACTGACTTCTTAGTAAAGTAGAATGTGATCCAGCTTACATTAGACCAGAAACTGTTCCTTGTACAATCTTAACTTAGTCGATGTAAGTAAAATTAATCTAGGAACTGACTCATCGATGCCCAAGTTCACATTAATACTAATTACAGGAATCGGGTGATGCAATCGTGACGATAGCGCACATAAAGTCATATTTATTACCATGATGGAGGAGAATAATGAGTGTGGAGGGAGCAAGGGAAGTATGCTGAGATCGTAGAGAATGGAGATCTGTGGTCTCCGCTTACCCCTACGGGAAATAGGCGTTGCGATATGTAAAATTGTGATTGTGAACTAGGTGTGGGTAGGGGAGAAATTTAGCTAGCCATACAGCCATGCACCTAGATCATTTACCACAGCCTGGGCCTCCGGAACTCAACCGCTCACCGTACGAAGCGCGGTAGCTAAGCTACCACTCAGACGCCAGGTTTTTACAGGAGTATGGTATAGCGTGCTTGCTGTTCTGCTTACCGCGACACCCGCGATCTTTAGGGGGTTTCTTCAAATAAAATTCTTCCAAACGATATTAATTTATATGGACAGTCAAAAGTTTTACTTAGCTAAGATCCGCGACAAGCAAAACAATAACAGAAAATTAATAATGTGTGTTTTTCCGTTGGGTTAAGTGGATTTATTTGGGACTTAAACCAAAAACTTACCGAAAATCGGCCATCAAAAGTGACGTTCGGACAAACTTTTCGGTTGTCTTCCGTAGAGTCTACTATACCTGAAGATGCCTCGTGTTGGGGCGAAACACGTGTCGTGTACAAGATGGAAAAGTGATAATGTGTGTTTGGCGTTGTTTATAGTGATTGGTGGGTGGAGAGTTGATGGCCGATTTTCGGTAAGTTTTTGGTTTAAGTTCCAAATAAATCCACTTAACCCAACGGAAAAACACACATTATTAATTTTCTGTTATTGTTTTGCTTGTCGCGGATCTTAGCTAAGTAAAACTTTTGACTGTCCATATAGTGATGGATTTCCGCAAAGTAACGCCTGACTACATTAATAATATTAATTTATTCTTCTTGTCTCAAATCATATGTACATTTATATTATATCTGTCACTTTATCCACACTTTATAAATATTATTTATTTGTGTAATAGAAGGCGATATGACATTTGAGATGTCCGTCCATCGAATGCCTTTTTGGTATAAAAACAATTTATTTCATTTGCATTTTAAATTTGAAAATTATAAATGTAAAAAAGTAATATAATATAAAAGGTTTTAATGCATTAGTTTACGCATGCATTTATGAATGTATCACTACAGTACTTCCCCGGGCGAGCCGGCCCATTCATGCTACAGACAAATAATATGCCATTCTTGACAAAGTATTCGTCTGCAGCGTGGCTCTATCACTACTACATTTGTTTCTATAAAAGATACAAGAGGCAATCTCAAAAACACACAACAATCTCGAAGTAATTAGAAGGATTTAGAAATTCAGTACCCACGGCGCCATCAGGCGATGCTTGCTCGTTTGCCTTCCTATACAATAAAAAAAAATCGAAGACTAAGGTTCGGCCATGCAATCAATATTTTATGAATTAGCTTTCTTTTAAACATTACAATGTTTTTGTATGTGTGTGCAATCACAACGTGATGATGATGATGATGATATACTATATAACGATCGAGAAACCTTCGACGCGCCGTCTCGCCTTGACCTATTTCCGTTTATGGAATTAAATGCTTATAAACGTATATATAATATATTATACATATTTCGAAGTAACATTTGTTTGACCTAATTTACAGCAAAAACACGCGACCAATTGCTTAGCACGGTGACATTACGAAGCAATCTAGCTTTTACCACCATATCGCAATGAGGTTCCTCTGAACGGAGAAGAAACGGCGCAAGAAACTCTGCATGTATCCTCTTTTTTGTATTTTTGCCCACGTTTTTACAACGCGGCAACGTGTGGAGACCAAGCTTTATAGTGCCACAGATAACTAAGGGAACTTTCGATTATGTTTGAGTAACATTTTAGTTCTTACAATGGTAGAAAAAACCGATTATATGCGAATTTCTATTATCTATCTTATCGAATATGATTTATTGTTGTTAACAAAAGTGCATTTTTCTGTTTTACGTACTGCCTTATGCGAGATAAGTACGATAAAATAATAAAAAATAAAAGTATTTTATTTGCCCGAACAAGATAAAAAGTAGCCTTATATTAAACTTAGATTATACATAACTATTAATAAATAAAATCTAATATATTTATATACAAGCTTATCCTATGTAAAGGAAGTGACTCAGCTTTTACTAACAGGGTGAGGGATTCCCCTGTAGCGCTGATTTTCAGCCACTCCCCGCAAGATGTTATGCGGAAGTTGGCTTGCGTGCGTACGTGTGTTTGTGTGTGAGTTAATTTTAAAATAGTTTTTTTTAGGTTTAATAGATTTATAGAGGCATATTTTTTACAGCAAGTTGTCTGTTAACCAAATAGATTTGTATTTTTTTAAAGTAACCGTGCTTAGGATCCCCTCACCCTGAAAACCCTCGTTAGTGAATTAATGGCTTGACGTCGTCGCTCTGCAGTGACTTTGCCCCATGTGTTTTTGCCCGACATTTCTTTCCATTTGGAATATTTGGAATTTTCAAAAAACAGGCGTACACGTTTTTCATAGGCCGGCAACGCTTCCGCATTGCCTATGGCACTGCGGATGTTTATAGGCAGATTAATTGCTTTCCATTAGGTGACACGCCTGTTCATTTGCCATCCAATCTCATAGAACAACTTTTGCCGACCTAAATTGTACAAACAGGCACCGTTGCCGAAGTAGCTTCGTGGAGACTGTAAAGTTTCAGCACATAGAACATTCTTCCATGTGAGGGAGGCTTTATTTAGTATAATTTCCATTAATGTACTGTAAAGGAACAACAACACGTCGAGAGTGAGGCAGAGAATGTCCGCCGACATTAACCCCGCCCTGTGTATCGTGACTGGACATTAAATATCGATAGAACAGACAATGGGAATTGTAATCAATTTGAATGCAATTCTTAGATCTTAAATTTGCTCGACTCCAACAATAGCGTCACACAAAATAGTCCGATAAGCTGAATGTGTACAAGCTATAATTGTATATGTGCTCACGCAGATATTTTTAACATTAGTTTAAATTCTTTTAAAACTTATCTTTATGGTTTTACATATTTATCTTAATTTTTGTTTGCGTCTTAATTCTCTTGTGTTTGTCTACCTAATTGTACATATAAATGAAATCATAAGTCTCTCCATATTGTTATTGTTATATATTCATTGTAATCGTTCTGTATAGTTGCAACTGGACTTCAGGTTTACCTTAAATTCTTTCGCAAGCTCTTTATCTTATATTTTATTTAATCTGTAGTCTGTAAACCTTTTGTAATAAAAATAAAAACAAAATCTATACCAGCGCGCACACTCGTGCGGCTGCGGTGACTTATAGCTTTTTTTTATAGAAGACCATATGCTATGCTATGATCGTTATTAAAATTATCTATTTAATTTCACCAACAAGTTGCGTATTGCTTCTGATAACAAATATTGTTCACATCATTATACATAATATTGTGTCGTATACAAGCAAAATACACGCGATCCAAGATATATGTATGTATTTTATTATATGTGGACAGACAGAATTTTGGTTAAGCCACGTCTAGACGAAGCGAAGTCGGTAGCATTCATGTGGGGTTCATCCCTGAGGCTCGTTGTCTTCATTTCGTTCGTACGTTTCGCTTGGATGCTGCAAAAGCCAGGAACAGGGGCGTCAATGAGCGGGCGGTCGCCCCGTTGAGTTTCGGCCCGAGTAGTGGGACCTGTGTGGGGGTGTGGATGTCCCCGTTTGATTCATTCAGAATTTTTACTTAGCCAAGATCCGCGACAAGTTGGCCACGTAAAAACTACGACTGTCCACATCGTAATGGATTTCCGCAAAGTAACGCCTGACTGCGTTAATCATTATTTTATTATAATTATACCGATAACGATAGTTCTAGGTGTACTAGCTGATCACGTTTTCTTTGAATCACGATCGTTGTTTACTTCGACAAGTAATGACATAACAATAACATTGTACTTATAGCTGCTTTGCTCATGTAGATAATCTGTTTGCCTTTTATTTTTTATTATTTTTATTGATTATTAATGCAAGAATGAAAAAATTTTATTTTTTAATTCATTTTATTATTTTTTTACACAGCTTAAGTTCGTTAGCAATTATTATCCGCCCGCGGAGTCAATGGTCGCGGGTTCGATTCCCGCATTGGAATAAATATTTATATGGATTTTTAAATGTTTATTTCGAGTCTGGTAACCCCCCCAATCCGCATTTCCTTTCCTGCCCCTTCCTTTCTTCTCTATCCTTTCCCTTCCTCTCCGCCAATCCACGGTCTGCCGTGCCAATGGATGCGTGGCTAGGTGCGAGCCTAGTCGAAAGCGTGCCGATCGTCCCGGGGTCGGGCTCCCCCGGGGACTACGGTGCCTTACCTTAGCATGCAGGGCTCTGCTGGGGCTGACCTCCATCCTCCCTTGCGGCTCGTGGGATTCACTAAGACGAATTTAATATACCTAATTTGTCGAAAATGACGGCGACGTGGTTCGCCACCCGTCACGTCCTGATTCTCACGAGGGCGAAAAGCGACCAATGACGAGCCGTTTCGCTGCGATGAATGGCAGCGGATGGAGCTCTGTGGTCTCTGCCAACCCCTGCGGGGGATAGGCGTGAATATATATAAAAAAAATATATAATATCACAGGTTTGAATATTTATAATAATGTTACGCGCTGGGGTTCGGGGATCGGAAAAATGAAATCCGCTGCTAGTTTCACTTCTACTTTAAGTACTTCCACTTCTTCTCTACTAGTCTTTTCTTCCGATTTTTCTCTTTATTATACTTGAAAACTCCCCTTCGACGCACCGTCGCACCTTTATATAGGTAAGACAATCGAAAGTTCTAGCATTCTCAAAATTCGAAATTGTTCCAGCAATGTGTAGTGTATTCTGTACATCTTCCTGTCTCTTTTCCACGCATTGACTGACCTTTTGTTAATGTATTTTTAAAAGTTATTTTAATTATATTATTAAGTATTAATCTTTCGTGGCGCAATAAGCAAAGCCGACGAAGTATTTAGGCATCCAATTAAAGTAACGTTCTCACGATCCTACCCGTTCACAATACGGCTGCTTTTTTAAATTCACTCATTTACCTAAACCTGACTTGGAATCTATCCAAATTTTTACCGATCAGTCCATTCACAGAGACCACTACGGGTACAACAACTGTGGAGTCTACATACCACATGGCGGAAATCCATGCAAGAAGTATATATACTTTGCTCGTTTACCTTTTATGAGGTTCTCGTCATGCGGAACACTAATATCAACTATCGTTGCCTCGCGTGTAGTTCGATCCACTATCACAATATCAGGCTTATTGGCAACAATGTGCCGTGTCCGTGATAATGGATCGGTTCCAGTACAATGTAGCGTGACTGTTTTCGAGAAAAGTATTAAATCGATACGTTAAATTCAGTAAAGACATAAGTTTGGCTTTATTTGGGTATTTGGCATTAATTTAAAAATTTTAGGACGTCCATGTGTGAAGTTTGAATCCCAAACTCAAATTCTGAAGAGCAGCGCTGGGGCGATTAGGGATTATTATTATTGTGTTTTTGTTGGTTTGTGATAATTTTAATATGTAGACACACGGAAGTAACCGTTAAGAGTTAACGGCAGTCTTCCGTAGAGTCTACTATACCTGACGATGCCTCGTGTTGAGGCGAACACGTGTCATGTACATTGTGGAAGAGTGGTTGTGTGTGTTTGCTATTGGGCGGTGGAGAATTGCTGACGGCCGTTTTTTCGGTAAGATTTAGTTTAAGTTCCCCGTACTTTTCCCAGTAGAAAACACACATTATATATATTTTTTTGTTGTTGTTCGCTTGTCGCGGATCTTAGCCAAGTAAAAGTTCTGACTGTCCACATAGTAATGGATTTCCGCGAAGTAACGCCTGACTCCATTCAATCAAAATTTTAATATTTGTTAAATTTTTGTCTCTTTTTTATCTTATTCCTTTCATATTCGTATTCCTTTTCTCCGTATTGCTTCATGAAATCTCAAACAAAGTAATTCTTTCTCTCCTCCTTATCAAGTAGCAGACAAAGGTCGCGTGTCAAATAACTATGCACAGTGCTGCGTTGTTGGTGAATACAGTCGAGTACTGTACGGCTAAGTCACCTCCGCGGAGATGGAATGCCGACGGGGTCGCGGCCTGCGGACCCCACACACACACGTGCACACACACCGGCTCTTTGTGCGGTTATCATTATGCTATTGCTCATAATTACAATTTATTTCTGGCGGTGACGTCGACTCTCGTCTCTGATAGCGCAGAATTCGCCGCCATTGGTACATACATAAACGAAAGTCTTGGCTACGTAATATCTGGGAGCGGACCGGGATAGCGAGTGCTCCAGAACTGCTGCACCTCGCGGAGGAGGAGGAGAGTTGTGCTGAATTGTCTGCCAACCTTCGCAAGTCGGAGAAGCACTCTTAGAAGAAGAAGTACATACAGTTGTTCGGACTATAAGACAAACTAGGCGATAAGGCGCACTTCATGTTTAAATCCATTTTTCTGTGTAAGAAGGCGCAAATATATCGACGCGAAAAAGCGAAGACCTTTAGTAAACCGTATAATCAAAACTTACCCCCAATCAAAAACACATTTAAGAATTCTGAAAAAAATGTATCTGTACACTCGAAAACAGTCAGTTTCAACGGCGTACAAACTTTTGTATTGGTAGTGTCTCGTAGAGGTGTGACACTCAGAACATTGGACGCAGAATTTTTTTCAGATCCGAATATGTAATGATTTATTCTACAACTATGTCATTCGCGTTTTTGCGTTGATTTAGTTTTTTTTATGGGATACGAAGGCAAACGAGCAGGCGTGACACTGGATGTTAATACAGTTTTTTTTTCAAATATTAAATAATTTTAGTTTTATACGGCAGAAAAAAATTCTCTTATATATTATATGATATTTAGCAGGATATAAATTTAGGAATATATACCGTCAGTGGCGAAGCGAGTAGATCGCTGGAAAAGGTAGGAATTGACTTTAATTTTTTTTTTGATGTAATACGTTTTTATTATGTACAACATGCCTCTTTATATAAAACAAGTGATCTATAATAACTAAATCGAAGCGTAAAAACGCGAAAACGTCATGTCATTTACACATAGATATAGAATAAATTATTGCATATTCTCGGATCAGAAGAAAATTCTGTAATATTCTATATAAAAAAGCGCGTCTTACAGTCCGAAAAATACATTAGTTGTTTGTGAAATACGAGCCGCCATGGCCGCATGTCGTACAGAAGTCTCATCCAGGTCGTTAAGCTTCTAATTGTCGGCAATTACTCAAATAAAGCTGCATAGCTCCCGGACAAGAATAGAGAACTCACTCACAGTTCTGTGTGGGTGGATCTCTATTGTTTTGAGTCACCCCATTGCATGCCGGAAATTAAGTTCTTTGCCAGTCACCTCGATTGCTCCCATGTGTGTTGATGGGGAAATAGATCTACCTTAGTATTAATTCCGAAGCGACATCTTCAATTACCAAAGAAGCCAATACTCAGCGATGGACTGTATGATGTATTACATACATACATACATTACGTCACGCCTGTTTTCCGTTAAGGTAGGCAGAGACCACAGCTCTCCATCATTCATTTCGCGCATTCATCTTTTCATCCATCCTACCTCTCACATTCATCGTAGCGAAACGGCTCTCCGTCGCTTCTCGTCCTCGTGGGATTCAGGACGTGACGGGTGGCGAACCACGTCGCCGTCATTTTTTAACAAATTAAGTTTATTAAAATTCATCATAGTGAATCCCACGAGCCGCAATGGAGGACGGAGGTCAGCCCCAGCAGAGCCCTGCATGCTGAGGTAAGGCACCATAGTACCCGGGGGAGCCCGATCCCGGGACGGTCGGCACGCTTGCCATTTAGCTCGCCTCGCTCGCAAATAATGGCTCACCGGAGATCCTGTTCTCCGTACCCTGTCACCTGCTCAGCAGATGACCTTATGATGGCAACCGAATTATAAACAAATAAATAAATAATTAATAAAATTTGTACGCTATAAGTAGCAATGTGTTGGAGCTTTTAAACGTCTTTTCTCATCTTGTCACATTATGCAATTAAATAATAATTATTATTGTTATTACAGTGTAATTATCGCTCGCTCATACCGGCAGATAAGGTGATGCCTCTCCAGCGTCCTTTTGACATGCATCCTATCGGTACAAGTCGAAGGAATTCGTAACCACCGCGCTGCGACTAATACAATGCCCTTCGCGATGTCAATACATCCATTAACAGGCCGCGATAATCTACAGCTGCACATAACCCTCACCTGCCTCAGGTGGATCATTTACGTCAATATTCGGCTTCACACATCCAGTTTCTGCTAGCCGAAGCGCAGATCGTCGCACCAGCTAGCCGGGGGGCGTCCCGCACTACATTTAACGTCGTCTCTCCTCGTCTACACCAGCGGTTGTCGGAACTCCGACAAACCTCAACGGCCCATTGCCACTTTTGTTTTGCTAATTAAAAATACCATATCGGTGAGTTTGTTTAGTAATTTTTAGTAAACTACTTACCCCCCCCCCGCGTCTTGTGTTCATCGCAAGAACATGCCGCCGATGGGTCGGGTGCTGTGACCCATTCGACCCCGAGGCATAGCGACGTTGCCCAATGTCCACCGATCCAATTCATTGATTGTGTTCAATGTGGATCGCAGCCAGGGCCGGACTGCATGGTGCTCTGCATGCTCCACTGTTTACAATTAATTAATGCTTTGTATCTCTGTGGATATCCGGTAGAACTGTAACGTACTTCGTGGAGAATCAGCAAAGAGCACCCAATAGATGTCCAGATACGCCGACAAAAATGGAGAGGCTTCGCGCACCACGCGAGCCATATCAAGCCCTCGAAGGGAAACACAAAACTTGGCGACGTACTGTGACGGTCGAAGTGCAAAAGATGGGCTTATTCTGGAGCGAAATAAAGCGTATAGCCTCCGACAGGTCGAGATGAAGAAACGTCGTGTCTGTCCTATGCCCCACCAGGGGGACTTAGGACAAATAGCTTAGCGAATCGATACCGATCGTACCAAATATTTATACAAGTAACACAAGTCTCTCTAGCAATGTAATACAAGTCTCTTTAATTGTAGATTCAGACCACTTCCTGGTAATAAGCCACACTAGTGGTCTGTTCAAAGGACGGAGACACCTGCCACGATAAACCGAGAGAGTATTAGAGAGAATTAAAAATTAAAGAAAAACAATTGAAGATGTGATCTGTATGTGTATGTGTGTAAGTGTGTAAGGATTCTGTGGTATAAGTTTTAATTTATCGTTCCGCAAAGCAGCCTCTCCGTGTAATACATTCAATAATATTAAAAAATATACAATATATTGCTAGAAATCTTCTTACATATGCAACTTAAGTATAATATGCCTATTTAAGAAATTTCGGAAAATCGCACCGAACTAGATCGCCACCTATCTGGATGGTGTTGTAGCGGCCGGGATTATTTCGAAACATAATCAGATAACAGCAGCCAAATCGCGAAAACAAGAAATATAAACACACCGTTTCAGGGTCATCACAACTCACATGTACTAAGCTTTTGAGTTATCTACTATAATATTACACTATATATAATACATTATCCCATAACAGTTATTATTACAGCTCATGTACCTAAGACCTTCCTATATTCAGGTAAGAAAGATGTTTTTCTTTGCTAGTTTTGATAATTCCTTCCAAACATCACACATTGACATTCAATGTCATGTCATAATGAACGTGAAATGTTTCTATTATAATCGGTGTATGTATGAACACGTTCTGCGGTCGGTTGGTTGTATACATTTTAACCGACCGCAGAAATTACTATAATACAATTATTAAGGTCCTCAATTGCTAGGCAAGGATTTGTTTATTACCGTTATTTTATTGTATATTGTTATTTTATTATGTTGTGTATTAACGTTATTTTAGGATTTTGGCATGGGGCATGGTGTAATAGTAGTATAATTTCATTTTCCTAATAAATCGTAAGCTGCGCCTGCGCGTTCAGATGCCCGCCCCGAGTCCGGACCTGGCCGCCGTCGGCGATCGCTAATCGACGGACCGTCCGCGTCCGCGGACTCAATTGGGAGCTCCTCGACGACAATGAGCACAATTACAGCAAGTGGTCGCCCCCCCCCCCCGCGCACCGCCCGCCGTCGATCTCACGACTCCGCCGGCGAGATGCGCCGTGACCACGACACAAGAGTCATCTCTCGCATGATTCACTGACCGCAGCCGCGACCGATTGAGATGAAACAATAACAGACTCAGAACGTAATTTAACGTAACGTAACACAAAAAAACCATGAGTGAAACCATTTTTTTCCCAACAAATGAGTTTAAATATGCACAAAAAAAAAATGTACCGAGTTTGATTTTTATGACCAGGAAATGTATAAATAAATTTGCACTCGTTACTTATCTATTGTTTGCAAATAACTTTGTCTTCTTTATATTAATGTAGGTGGAATGAAACGCAAAGAAGTATGAATGAGATAGTTCAATAAGGCGTGCCTACTAATGGGAAGCGATGCACACGGTCACAAACATCCGCAATACCATAGTTGTTGCGGAAGCATTGGCAAACTTTGAGAAATGTGTGGGGTTTTTAAAAATTTCCAATGTCGTATTATTTCGGTCTCTGGATCGACAGGTGGTGAGCGGTAAGAAGTTTCAGGAAATGCGCACGGTACTGGATCCACGCTGCAGACGAATACCTTGTCAAGAATGACATAATATATATATATATATATATATATATATATATATATATATATATATATATATATATATATATATATATATATATATATATATATAAATACCGTCAGTGGCGAAACGTGTAGATCGCGGGAAAAATATAAGAATTGACTTTAAAACAAAACACTTTTGTATTACATGTTTATCTTTATTACGAACGTAACTCAGAACACGTGTGGTGCAACTTGCTGGCCGGTAATGATGCAGAGGAGCGGCAGCGGGCGATTAGGGCCACCAGAGGTTGCGACAGCGGGTGCTAATGCGTTATTGATGCGTGGTGTCTCGCTGGCGGCCGACGGTGGTGCGTCACCAGCCGCTCCGTGGAGTGACGACACTCACACTCCGCTACCACCAAATCAATAAATGATTTGCGCGTGATACGGGTGTTCTATATCGAATCTTTTTTTATGGGATAGGAAGGCAAACGAGCAGGTGTGTCACCTGATGGAAAGCAATCAACGACGATCATAGACATTCGCAGCGCTATAGGCAGAGCTGAAGCGTTGCCGACCTTTAAGGAAAGCGTCATTATGGGAGTGGGAGGGGTAAGGGGGTGAAGCAACTCCGAAGTTGGGCCTCCGGAACTCAGCCGCTCACCGTACGAAGCGCGGTAGCTAAGCTACCACTGAGAGGCCAGTTTTCTGCTGGAGTGTGGTACTTCTCCAAACGAGCCGGTCCATTCATGCTACAGACAAATATTATGCCATTCTTGACAAAGTATTCGTCCGCAGCGTGGCTCTACCACTATTAATCGAAGCGCTGTATCGAATTCGAGACTACCTCAACATACCTCTCCGTATAACAGTATTCGACTCGTTAGTATTATCGAAATTTAACTACGCGGACACTGTATACGGACCCCGTCTACTCGCTCGAACATAAAAACTTATACAGCGCGTACAAAATGCATGCGCAAGATTTTGTTTTAATATAGCTCCACGGGAACATGTTACGCCATACATAAATAAAGTTAATATAATAAAAATGAGACACCGCAGGGAACTTCGTTTCGCTACCTTTCTATTTGGTACGATTGGTTATGAATATCAATCATACTTATATAATAAATTAACATGGTCCCGTAAACGAAATAGCGCTGGCGATACCAGAGCGCCTAGGTCATTGCTGGTTGTTCCTCGCCACTGCTCAGCTGCGTTTCGTGGTAGCTTTAAATACACCGCAACCAAATGTTGGAACAACTTGCCACCACTTCTTCGTGATTTGTACTATAAATATGTTTAAAAATAAAATACAATATACTACTTTTATGTGCGCTAACGGGGACTTGATCTCTTAGTTGCGGTGGATTTATGACATAGCATAATGTAGTTACTTGTAATTCATCATTTTATTGTTATTGTTATGGGTATTTCAATGTCATTCATCAATTTCATGTGGTCCGTAACCTGACTACATTGGTTCTTCATATAAAACCACCGCCAGGTGTTTCAACGGCGCGCCTCGCTTACGCTAAACAAGAAACATTTTGTGTCAGCAAGAACTAACGTGGTCAGATCGCGGACCACACAGTGATGACAACTTCCATCTACAGACGGCAGACTCACTGTCAGTGTTGTACAGTTTAAACACGTCATTCACACAAAAGGCACAAAAAACCTCTGTGTTAGCCTGACTGGCTAGATTGTTAGTTACTATTGCTCAAAACATTTGTACATAGCGCTGGACTGTTTGCTGAAAAAACTGACACGCAATGAAGCGAATTATCGAGTAGGTACGGTTGGGACCTTCGAGCTAGTTCGCACGAATGAATTTGCATCGAAACCGTCGCCGTAGCGCCCGCCGGCCCGACGCGACGTGTGAAGTGGTTGCGACACCGGTCTGCAGCTCGTGTGATGAGACCGCGTGAATTTACGTTGGTAAATGAAGAACGAACAAAAATGTTCATTTAAATTAAACATATTAACCCCTTGCACTACAATGACGAGTTAGACTCGTCATGAATTTTTAATGTCAATCTGCCCTATGACGAGCTGTACTCGTCATCAAAATAAAAATATACATAGAATATTTAAATACGCGTGACGTGCTTAAACATGTTTAAAAACACACAATATTTGTTAATACGTACTCTGCGATAACGGTATACCGCTAGATATATCTCTCTTTTTAAATGAAATTTCGTGTGTAATTCTCCACAGAACGGTTTTATAAAATTTCTGGTAGAGTGTGGTGAATTTTGAAAAGTTTTACTATAATTTGTGAAGTAGCTGTTTTTCGTGGGCGTCCTTCACATGGTAACATACCCAGCAGTTTGAATGCTAAGCGTTGGGCACATTTTCCAGAACAATTCTAGAAACTGGGAAGAAGAAAAATCCCACTAAAAGATGTCGTGTATGCTATAAAAACAACATAAGGAATGAAACTACTCGGCAATGCAAGCAAGGTAAAATCCCTTTACATTTGCCACGATGCTATGAACATTATCATAGCTTGGAACATTATTAGCTAGCTGTTGTTTTTCATCTTTATTCGAATAGTATGAATTGTATTTTACATTTTGATTATCCCTAATAAATTAATTATATTTAAACTTATTAATGGAGTCAGGCATTACTTTGCGGAAATCCATCACTATGTGGACAGTCAAAAGTTTTACTTAGCTAAGATCCGCGACAAGCGAAACAATAACAGAAAATTAATCATGTGTGTTTTTCCGTTGGGTTTAGTGGATTTATTTGGAACTTAAACCAAAAACTTACCGAAAACCGGCCATCAACTCTCCACCCACCAACCACTACAAGATGGAAAGGTGATAGTGTGTGTTTGGTGTTGTGTATAGTGGTTGGTGGGTGGAGAGTTGATGGCCGGTTTTCGGTAAGTTTTTGGTTTAAGTTCCAAATAAATCCACTAAACCCAACGGAAAAACACACATTATTAATTTTCTGTTATTGTTTCGCTTGTCGCGGATCTTAGCTAAGTAAAACTTTTGACTGTCCATATATATTTAAACTGCTATTACACGTTTAATTTATAAAATGGACCGTTAAGACATCAATTTGCTACTTTATATCACTTTATTTATGCAATGATTGACTCAAATTAAATGGTGTATTGTTGCAACATGTTTCCTAATTAAATCGAAGCGCATTTTTACCACAGTACACAAACAACTCACACTTTCGACATGAAAATACTCCAAGTAAAGGCTTTAAAGGTTTAAGTTTCCTTAAAGATCGGCAACGCTTCTGCACTGTCTATGGTACTCCGGATGTCTATGGGCGGCGTCGATTGCTTTCCATCAGGTGACACGCCTGCTCGTTTGCCTTCCTATCCCATAAAAAAATGTACTTTGTTATCCATAACAACGGGTGACACGCTTGCTCGTTTGCCCTCCTATTCCAGAAACCCAGCGTGTCGGTCAACAAGATAGAATCAGGTAGAATAAAAAACGACAGATTGGATCACAGTATATTTAGGCCAGCTTCACGTTCACGTTGGGGTGCCCCCGCACTCCGAGCCCGGTGACCTGGAAGGTGGAGCCGCACGGCGGCTTCTGCTCCACGCCGCGGTTCATGCAGGCCGACGTCACGAATAGCACGTCCAGGTCCCGACCGCCGAACGTCACCGAAGTCGTCTGCAGCGCCGGTGTCGGCACCTTCTGCAGCAGCTTGCCTCTCTTCGGGTCGATTTTGAGCACCTGCCGGAGAATACACATATAACGATAATGTGCGCCAGACATAATTTTACATACAGACATATCATCACGCCTATTTATCATCGTAGGAGATGGAGATATGTGGCGGAGACCACGTATCTCCATCCGCTACGATCTCGCTATACTTCCCTGGCTTCCTCCACACTCATCATTCTCCTCATGCAAGCCCGCCGGTTAAGGGTACTCTTGACCTGGCCTTGCTTAAAAACTACGAAAGAAATAAGAATTTTAATTGAAAAAATTATGAACCACCGGAACAGCCTGTACTTATTTGAGGCTACGGGATCTCCAACTCCAAACTACCTCTTAGGTACTGAGTGTATTTTTTCATTTGGAGGCCACCTCGCCACTGGAATTACAATGAGAGCGGACGCGAGCCCCACCTGGTTGCCGTCGAAGTTGGCGACCCAGAGGTTGCCGTCCGTGTCGATGGTCATGCCGTCCACGATGCCGTCCAGGCCGTGCTCCTTGTAGTTGAACACGAAACGCGGGTTGGCTGAAAACATAACGCAAACTCACGTGTACTGCTGAGTGTATAAGTAAAGTTATTTAAATCATGTTAATTAAAACGCAAAGAAGCCATTGTAATGTTTTGTTTTCCTGTTGATGAGATACTATAATATTAGCGTTGAAACATAGTCGTCGGGCCTTGGGGCTTTGAATTAAAACAACTTTGACTTCATGGAACTGAGAAACATGGTTTGGAGGAATGAGACGATTTTAAATGTTCAATACATAATAATAAGTATATATGTATATATAAACACATATACATATAAATGTTCTCGTCGCCCATACCACAAAGTCTGAAGACAAGTCTTCAACCAGTGCGTCCTGCCCGTACTCTCTTACGGTGCCGAGACGTGGACACTGACAGTCCGTCTCCTCAACAAGCTCAAAGTCGCTCAGAGGGCTATGGAGAGAGCTATGCTCGGGGTTTCTCTGGTGGATAGAATTCGAAATGAAGAAATTCGCCGGAGAACCAGAGTCACCGACATTGCTCTTCAAGTTAGCAGACTGAAGTGGCAATGGGCTGAACACGTTTGTCGGAGAACCGACAATCGTTGGAGTAGACGAGTGCTGGAGTGGAGACCGCGACTCGGCAAACGTAGTGGGACGCCCTCCTGCTAGATGGAGCGACGATCTGCGCGAGGCGGCTGGCAGAGACTGGATGCGTGTAGCCGAAGATCGGGCTAGGTGGCGCGCCTTGGGTGAGGCCTATGTCCAGCAGTGGACTGCCGCGGGCTGATATTGATATTGACATATAAATGTAACAAATAAATATTCACCTTGTAGCGAATATTTTCATCCTTATAAACAGGACTATATATAATTATTTTTAGGAAGATATATAGTGTTGACAAAGCTATTTAGGAGCACACAGACACGTGTTATTAAGTAAATTTATATGTAACTAGCTGACCCGGCAAACTTCGCACCACTTCAGAATCAATAAATAAAATAGCTGAACGATAATTGCAGAATGTTTCAACATTAGTGAAAAATGTGGTCAAAACTTAACAGGAACAAAATGAAATCGTAATCAATGAAAAAATGACAAAAAATAAACTTCACTTTTGAATTTAATTTGATTTCTGAACGACGGGACGAACATCAAATATTTGACAGGTAGGAATAGTTTCTAAGGGAAAACGAAATTGTTGTTTTTACTATATTCCTAATATTTTTATCATATTTACTCACCTTTTAAACCTTCCCTGGACTTCCAAAAATAATTCAAAACCAAAATTAGCGTAATCGGTCCAGGCATTCTCGAGTTTTAGCGAGACTAACGAACAGCAATTGATTTATTTATATATATATATATATATATATATATATATATATATATATATATATATATATATATATATATGAAAGTGTATTAAATCTGTCTGAACAAAGGCTATATTATTATTATTGAGTGTTGAGTTTATATTGAAAATAATGTTTACTTCAAGGTTTGAGTATTTCCGTAATTCTACAACACTGTGACGTGCGGCGTATGTATTGTATGTATGTACGAGTATGTACGAGTAGGTACGTATGAGGCTCACCGATGTCCCCGGTGTCGGCGTCGTAGTCGTACCGGCGGATGGCGTACTCGAACGAGTCCGCGTAGTAGAACGCGCCGGCGGCGAGGTCCCAGCACAGCCCGTTGGAGATGTCCACGCCGCTGGCGACGCGGCGGGCGCTCCCGTCGGCCTCCACGCGGTACAGCGACCCCTTCTTGCTGTGGAACTTGCCCGGCTCGTACTCGTGGCCCATCGTGCCTGCGCAAAGCGACATATCAACGTGCGCATGTTGTATATTCTATTTCTGTTTCACACACACATTCGTATGTGTGCGACACAAAACGCACAAACTATGGCGCAGCCTAATTCCGGAAAGAACGAAAGCGTTGCCTAGCAACCGATGACCTTCATATATTGACAACATTTTTCGGACACTCAATTTTTTTTAATTTTAAATAAATTAATAGACACAACTTTTCCTCGTGATTATCTTCGCTTTGTTAGAAATGCTATTTGTTTTTATTTTTGTTAATTAAGTTTTTATAAATACGTAACTTGTGTATTACTTACTAAATATATAATAAATGCATTTCAAATGCATTATATTGATAGCTAATGAAGCTCATGTGTGTCTTACCTACACTCTCTTACGAAACGTGGACGCCGACAGTCCGTCTGCTTCACAAGCTCAGAATCGCTCAGAGAGCTGTGGAGAGAGCCATGCTCTGAGTTTCTCTGCTAGATATAATTCGGAATGAACAAACCCACCAGAGAACGAAAGTCACCGACATAGCCTTTTGAATCAGCAAACTGAAGTGGCAATGGGCTGGTCACGTTTGTCGGAGATCCGACAATCGTTGGGGCAAACGAGTGCTGGAGTGGAGACCGCGTCAGAATCAACAAACAATTAAAGATGAAATTTTGAAATCATCCAAAAATATTTATCTATAGCTTTGTAAGAATGTTTATTGCCTGAAGTTAGGGATGACAAGTTCATAGAAACAAAATTTTATTTCTAAATTTCGTCATAAAACAATATTATCACAGTTGTCGTGTGAATGATTGGTGTGTTATGGACTGTAATAAAAATTGTTATTGAATATTTATATATATAGTATAATATTATATCCGATAATTCCATATTTGTAGTATGTGAGTTGTGATTACCCTGAAACGGTTTATTTAAATTTATTCTAAAACGCCATTTATAGAATTGGTGGGGATGAAATTAATTATATAATACGTGGAAATTGATATTATAGCACGGCATCATGAGGTTAGTAGAATAGTTTAGACTTCCCCTATATTGTCTATCAGGAAGGACGTGACTGAAAAACCACCGTTACAAAGGTAACTCACCTGTGATAGCAAAAGCTGAGTCATTTCTTTTACCTTCACTATTATTTTACGTATAATTTTTATTGTAATTATTACTGTACGCTATTCTAATTATTACTGTACGCTATTGTAATTTTTTTTTGTAATTATTACTGTACGCTATTGTAATTTTTATTGTTATTATTACTGCACGCTATTGTAATTTTTATTGTAATTATTACTGTATGCTATTGTAATTTTTTTTGTAATTATTACTGTACGCTATTGTAATTTTTTTTTGTTATTATTATTGTACGCTATTGTAATTTTTATTGTAATTATTACTGTACGCTATTGTAATTTTTTTTTGTAATTATTACTGTACGCTATTGTAATTTTTATTGTAATTATTACTGTACGCTATTGTAATTTTTATTGTAATTATTAATCTACGCTATTGTAATTTTTATTGTAATTATTACTGTACGCTATTGTAATTTTTATTGTAATTATTACTGTACGCTATTGTAATTTTTATTGTAATTATTACTGTACGCTATTGTAATTTTTATTGTAATTATTACTGTACGCTATTGCAATTTTTATTGTAATTATTACTGTACGCTATTGTAATTTTTAGTTGTGCTTATTGTATTTTGAAACAATAAATGTACTGTTGTATTATAGCCTTCATATAACCGAGGCATCTATAGCAGTTGAAAGATAAGGGAGATTGCTCATAGAGCGATAATTTCGAGCACCAAAAACTTAAGGATGATTGGATCTACCAGTTGTTTCAATAACGTGCTAGAACGAATTACAAAAGTCTTAGTGAAACTGCCATAGAGACATATCGACAGAGTTGTCGTATGGTTGGTTGCAGAGCGCGTGATTACCAGCGAACAGCCTCCCTCTGGGGTCGGCCTTGGCGTCGTTCAGCCGGTTGTCGGGGCAGTGCTGGTCGACCTCGGCGACGGTGCGCACTACCCGCGCGGTGCCCTCCTCCCCGTCCCACCACACCTCCGCGACGAGCCGCTTCAGCCCCACCACGAAGTGGTGCCGCTTGCCCTCCACCGGGATGATGAACGTCACCATATCGTCTGGAAGCGAACGACCCACGCGATGTCAGACACAATCAACACAGCACCTACTTGCAAATAAACCAATGAAACCATTGCAAAAAAATTGAACGATATTTTCATGTAATAATATAATGACTGCAATCAGCGCTAAGCAGCGTAAGGCGCTTGCAGAAAGCAAAAATCAAGAATGATAGCAGATTTCGATAAATTAAGTCTATTTATCTATTATATTAAAGTGTGAATTATATAACAACACAATAACCTCTATTTCCACGCCTCATTTAAAGCTTCGTATGGTGCGCAAAGGCGTCAGAAAAAACCCAGTCGAAGAGATGGTTGTGCGTTGGAAAATGAATCACCCTGTCCCCCGAACTTTGCAGTTCAGCAAGAGAAGCTTCCGCCTTCTCTTGCTTCTGCCGATCTGCAATGACCTACATGGAGATCTCTTAACACACTCCGTACATAGGTAGCCGTTGCAGACATTTTTTGTAAACAGCCCATATATGTCCCACTGCTGAGCACGGGCCTCTCCATTTCTGGAGGAACGGACGTTAACCCACCACGCTTGTCCTATGCGGATTGGCGGGGTTACCAGACTCGGAATAAATATTTGTAATCCATACACAAATATGTGTGTAAATATATTCCGGTGCGGGGATCGAACCCGCGACCATTGACTGGGGGACATTGGGAGGGGAGGGAGGGAGGATGGGGGGAGCGGGTTGAGCATCCGGAACTTAGCCGCTCACCGTACGAAGCGCGGTAGCTAAGCTACCACTCAGACGCCGGCATCAGGCACTCACCCACTACAGTTGCTGGCTGTTGTTTGGACATAAAAAACGATCTAAATGAACGTGCAGTTCAAGGTACCACTAAGTTTTATTATTTAAAACTGTGAATACAATCTCTCACCAAGCACGGAGCGCGTGTGCCTCTTCGTCGCCGGCACGTACTTGTGGATGGACCTGTCGAAGATGCTGACGAAGTAGAGCGCCTGCTCCTCGGCGTCCCAGTGCGGGCCCTCGCCCAGCGTCACCGGCTCCGTCACCGCCGTCACCTGGGGCGCCATCTGTGGGCGGCGCGTCACTATGTGTCAGAGCGTTCGAGTATACAATATACATATATATATATAATATAATGTAACAATAATTATATACTCGCATCAAACTGTTTCTGATAGTAGTGATACATTAATAAATGTATCACTGCGTATACATTAAAACCTTTGGTATTTTATTACTTGTTTTTACATTCCTAATTTCAAAATGAAAAAGAAATAAATTGTGATATAAAACCAACTGCATTCGATCGACTGACGTCTCGAATGTAACATATCGCCTTTCTTAGCACAAATAAATAATTTTTATAAAGTGATGATAAAGTGTGTGAATATAATATAAATGTACATATGATATTGAAACAAGAAAAATAAATTTATATCAATTGGAGGAATTTTATTTGAAGATCAAAAACCCCTAAAAAATCGCAGGTGTCGCCGTATCAGTAGTGTAGTGTAGTGTAGTGATACATTTATTAATGTATCACTACAGTACCAATGGCGGATCATGCTAATCGACGCCTCTAGCCTAGGAAGTATAAAAAAATGTCGATTCATTCAAAAAGAGACCATGGACGATTAAAATCGTTAAAAAATGAAACACATCGAGACGAATAAAATTTGATTGTTATTAAATTTTGTTTATGTAATTAAAATCAAAACAGACGCGAAATTTTGGCAACCGCAGTTGCCAAAAGCGAGGTATCCGGTTATCAGATTTATTTTTTAAATTAGTAATAAAATAAATTACTTACTTATTTTATAATTATATATAATCATAATCTTAAGCAAAGAACCGAAAGAACAAAATACGACTCTAAGTGAAAATGCAATTAAAGGAAAAATCTTTTCCCGCCAACTTACATCAGTGACGTCGTGTTTTTATTTCATCTTCATAATCTTATATTATTATCAGTTATATTGTTTAATTATGGTGGCGTATTACACAATATAGTTCGATTAAGGCGTATAAGTGAAGTGATATTAAATAAATGCATGTATCGTGACTGTTTAAGTTGACTGAAAAAGTCCATAGAAGGTTTTGGTAGAATAGCCGCCATTTTATCAAGACGTAACGTGACAAGCTGACTAGTTACATTTCAAGAGATTTGATATATTTGTATTTTACTTGACACTGGCATAATAGTTATAACTAATCTCCATAAAAGAAAAGAAACGAAGAAAAAACTAAAGGAAAACAGTCTGTAAAAGTCACTGTATAATAAATAGGTCAACAAGTTTAAAAGGTATTATAACTATAATATATAACATACAAACAGTTTGCACTATTGTTGAAATATAAAGGGTTGCGCAAGAAACAAACTCTACTTTCTTATAAACTTAAAAATTAGTTCAACCATTTCCAATAAATTGATTAATGGAGTTAGTTATTACTTTGCGGTGATCCAATTATTAGATCTTAGCGAAAAACTGCACGTACATTAACAAGGTAATTAATCTCTCTCCATTTAAATTTAATATTAAATTATATGGGCCATAAATTGTATAATAATACGATATTAAATAGATTTTTTGATGTGAAAAATTCTATAGCCGCGTTACACGCCTCTGAGTGGCGAAAAATATAATAGTATCGTTTCGCGTTAGCAACATGCTCATATTTAAGTTATATATTATTAAAATATTAAAACTATTTATACATTCTTTATTTATTCAAAATATAATTAATTAATATTATTGTCTTTTATTTACATATTTTTCTCTTAATAACAATATTATTAATGTAAAAAAAAATCTATAAAAATAATATTATCATTAGGGTTATTAATCCTTCGTGGCGGGATAAACCAAGCACACGAAGGATTATGCATCCAAGGAAAGAAACCTTCTCACGATCCTAGCCGTGCACAATATGGCTGCTTTTTGAATTTAACCCACTTATCTAAACCTAACTTGGACAGATGGGCATCCACATTTTTACCGATAAGTCCATTCACAGAGACCACTAGGGGTACAATGACACTTGAATCGACGTGCCACATGGCGGAAATCTCATGCGCGAGGTCTAATAATATTATTATTAAATTATTTATATATTATTAAGAATTCAATTTTTATTTACTTGTATAACAATTAGTTTGAAATTTCAAAATACAGTTTTAAGTTTTCACTTCTGTCGGCACTCCTCATGACTGCCTGCGATTTTTTTTTAGTTTAGGCTATTTGTTTTTTAATTATGTTTATGTTTAATTAAACATTACGTTAATTCGAGTCTTTTCAAATTATTTCAACGAAAAAGACCGAAGCAAAGCATGCAAACGACTGTGAAGATATTCTTCACGCTTGGCACGTAAATATTTTGCATTTGAATGGTTACGAATATTTACGTCACGGCTAAACGGGGTCGCAGTTAAGATGAACTTGTGTTGAATCTGTTCGTGCGACCGCAGCTGATGACCACTGACCTTGACCGCGAGTCGAGTGTGATAACTGGTCACCTGTTGCGGGGTGATGGTAGAACGCCAGCGCCGCGGACGTGCGCCAGCCTCACCACCACGTGGACAACTAAACACCACGCTCATACTACACACTACGAACTAATATATAGGGTGTTCTGTGTCAGCTTATTGCTATAGGTCGAATAAACAGCAAACGCGTGCTTACTGCTGCGATTATTTTCTGCTAATATTGAGAGAACATCCTGCCTTCACTTCACGCACACGGTTTCAACAAGATAGCGTCACGCCTCACACTACTAGAGAAACCATGGAGTTTCTTTATGAGTTCTTCCCTAGCAAATTAATAAGCCGTCTCGACGGTATTCCCTGACCACTATGAACTTTTCTTATGAATTTTTTTTCATAGGGTAGGTAGGAAAACGAGCAGGCGAGCAAACGCGATGGAAAGCAATCAACGCCACATATAGACTTCCGCGACACCACAAGTATTACGGAAGCGTTGCCGACCTTTATGGAAAATGTCATTAGGAGCGTGTCAGGGGAAGGGGGAAGGGGAGGGTGTTGGGTCTCTGGAACTCAACCGCTCACAGTACAAAGCGCGGTAAGTAAGCTACTACTCAGACGCCGGTTTTCTGCGGCAGTGTGGTACTTCCTCAAGCGAGCCGGCCCATTCATGCTACAGACAAATAATATGCCATTTTTGACAAAGTATTCGTCTGCAGCGTGACTCTACCGCTATAAAAAAGTTAACCTACTACCTAGGTACCTCAAAAGTAAACTTCATGAAACAAATCCAATGACCATCTCGTGAACGGCATCCCGACGTCACTACTTCAGCGAGCAGCACAGAATACTGTGACTAGATTCCAAGAGTGTGCCCGACGTGGCGATTCTCTACTTCTCTACTTCGTAAAAGTAATTGATTTTTTTTCTGCAGCCCATATATGTCCCACTGCTGAGCACGGGCCTCTCCATTTCTGGAGGAACGGACAATAACCCACCACGGTTGTCCAATGCGGATTGGCGGGGTTACCATACTCGGAATAAATATTTGTAGGCTGTACATATATTTATTCCGATGTTGGTATCGAACCCGCGACCATAGATTCCGTGGGCAGGGGGCCCTGCCACTGAGCCAATTGGTCGTCAATCGAATTTTATATATATATATATATATATATATATATATATATATATATATATATATATATATATATATATATATATACTACCGGACATCCTGTACGCGGACCAAATCGTCTGGTGACGCAACTCGTTAGACACACCTCTCTACTCGTCGTTCTGAACTCACCAAACTACAAACTAGTTTCTATAGTTACTGCCATAAAAATAGTAAATCAAATAACCGTAATCAAGTACGCACATTACGAGAGAGTTTAAAAATAATTACAGCAAAACACACGTGAAATACGTATTTTTCGGAATTCTTTGAGTTTCTTTGTATTCTTTGATGGCAATTAGTTATAACTATTATATTATGCCAGTGTCAAGTAAAATACAATAATGTCAAATATCTTGCAATATAATATTTAGCTTGTCACGTTACGGTTTGATAAAATGGCGGCTATTCTACCAAAACCTTCTATAGACTTTTTCAGTCAACTTAAAAATTCACGATACACGCATTTATTTCATATCACTTCACTTATACGTCCAAATCGAACTATATTGCATAATAAGCCACCAAAATTAAAAAATATAATTGATATTAATATAAGATAATAAAAATGAAATAAAAACACAATGTTACTCATGTAAGTTGGCGGGAAAAATCCGATCGCTATGATTTTAAATTCCTATCTCCCATTGTACTATTGACGTAAACCATATTGTTTTAGCATTACTCAGTATTAGTTTAGTTGAAATGATTAAAAAACTCTAATAATATTTAAACATTTGCTAGTCTTCTGTTTCCAAAAAAATATACATGTCTTGGTTTGGTTATTTAATTTTACCGAATTTTAAATAAATAAATAAAAGTATTTTATTTGCCAGAATAAGATAAAAATATAGCCTTACAATAAATTTACATTATATTATTGATAAATAAAATCTTATAATCTAATATGTATATTTACATACAATCTTCCACACCACAGAGCTCCATCCGCTACCATTCATCGCAGCGAAACGGCTCTCCGTTAGTCGCTTCTCGCCCTCGTGGGAATCAGAATTTAATATTGAATATAAAACGTAAAGTGATTCATTAACATAAAATATCATTAATATAAATATAATTAATATAAAATGTGAAGGGATTCATTAATAAATTAACTTCACTTGGAAGAGTTGCACTATGACAAACCCCCTAAAGACCCTGTATCGCCGTATCAGTACGACCGGCACGCTATAGTACCGATGGAGAGAAGCAGTGACCGCTGACCTGAGCGAGCTACGGACCAGGTGATAGGCGAGAGGCAACCCAACATAGTGATCAGCAGCGGGTTCTTGTATCGGAAGCCAATAAACAGGTCGTAGTAGCAGTAATATGACAACTGAATATATAAAACAAGTTTTCTAATTTATTTTTGCAAATCGCAACAGCTGACGTGACTAAGGATGTTAGTTATAGTCTGTTTTGTTATTTAAATATCTCCCGCCATTATATATTTTCATCTTTTGAATCTTATTCGAACAATACGGTCTCGTACATTTAACTAGAATGTTTATCTCACCTGTTGAGATCGTATCGAGTGTATCACTGACAACTATCGATAAAACTTGATGTATGTCAAACGACAATCAATAAATGTGTACGGGTGTAAAAAAATAATAATGTTACATCATTTTTACATCTTCAAACGTGTTTTACTAAAGTATAGTTACTTTCAAAGTTAGTTTTACTAAAGTGTTTCACTAAAGTATAGTTTACTATCGATATGTTCAGACACATCCCTTTCCAAAACCATATAAGCATCCCTTAGTTATAACTATTATGCCAGTGTCAAGTAAAATACAATAATATCATATCTTTTGAAATGTACTTATTCAGCTTGACACAGTACTACGTCTTGATAAAATGGTGGCTATTCTACCAAAACCTTCTATGGACTTTTCCAGTCAATTTAAAAAGTCACAATGCACACATTTATTTCATATCACTTCACTTATACACCTAAAAATATATATTGTATAATACGCCACCACAATAAACCAATATAACTGATAATAATATAAGATTATAAAAATTTAATAAAAACACAACGTCACTGATCTAAGTTGGCGGGAAAAGACTATCAATGTTGTAAAATTACAATTTAATATAACCGTAATTCACTTTGTCTATTGCTTTCACAGCTAAAGCCACCGCCGAAATTTTATTTTATTGTATATTTAAAGAAATCACCGTTTAATTTTTCATTTAATAATATTCTATGCTTATGGAATATGAAAGCAAACGAACCAATCATCGACTAATAGACCAATCAACGCCGCCATAGACATCACAACACCATAAGCATTACATGAGCGTTGTCGGCCTTTGAGATATATTTCTTATAGGCTTATAGGTTCCAATGTTGATTCTGAAATAATTTTCTATCATCTTTGATCTTACGTTTCACTATCTGAACCTACCTGTATGTGTACAATGTCACCCTACCGGCGTGTACTCGAAGAGTTTGTCTCAAATACGTGGATGAGGCAGGAGATTGACAATCAACACCTCACCGTAACACACTGCGTCGTCTTATTTCGCCAACGTCTGTTATATACGGCAGTGGCTGTGAGAAGTCCCCCCTGTATCTAATCTGGCTTGTATCGCGCGTCTACATAGAGATTACGTTTACAGCCCGCTAGATAATTCTCCTGCGAACTGTGGAAACTGATTTTGATGGTTTTTATACTATATATTGCGTTGTCTACATTTAAGTACATTTTAATATGTAAACATACGAGTTGGTGAATCTTCCGATAGAAATGAATCATTAATGTAATAATGCAGATGTTTTGCCTATTTTAAAAAAAATGTTGGATTTTATAAGGACGAAAAAGAAGTAAAACTTCGAATTTACTTTAAATAAAATATCGGAAGCAATCATGAGGACTGCCGACAGAAGTGAAAAGTTAAAATTGTATTTTGAAATTTCAAACTAATTGTGATATTATATAAATTATATAAGTAAATAAAAATTGAAGTCTTAATAATATATGACACGTCCTGATTCTCAAGAAGGCGAGAAGCGACAAATGGAGAGCCGTTTCGCTGCGATGAATAGTAGCGGATAGAGCTCTGTGGTCTCTGCCAACCCCAGGGGGATAGGCGTGAATATAAAAAAATATATAAATAATTTTTTTCTTTGTTGACCTAAGGAAGAAATGACTTTAATTTTGTTTTCGTTTCGTTGTTGGCATTTTTATTAATTTTACCTTTTTACAACATATCAATATGTGTGTAAATCAAAATTTATAATCTCGCAGATGACCAGGAGAACGTTCGGTTATGTTTAAGAATAATTAAGAATCTGAATTAATTATACAGTCGTTTTACAGATTCTTAAACACCTATTGTTTTTTAATGTTAATAAAACCAATCTCAATCGGGGACGTCCACACCCCGCGCAGAGGTGTGGGATCGAGCCTCGGGAATGAACCCCACTGCTCGTGCAGCAACTCCATGGGGCAACCGCCCCCCGGTCTTAGGTGCCGCTATTCCTAGCGGCTTTTGGGCGTCCTTTAATGACTTCGCGTCGTCGAGACATGGCTGAACCTATTCCTACGTTGGGTCCGTCGCTGGCCCTCTTCCCTGGCGGGAGCCAGGAGGCGACAGGAGGATTTCGCGTGGGAGTGGACGTCCCTCAGGTGGGCGAGCGTGAAGGGGAGCAAAATAATAAAACCTTTTAATCCAAAAATTTGTACTATCTGTAACAGCGCCATCTATGTCTTTCGCTTTGTACTACTAAATTGACAAAGCTTTTACTTGCGAAGGGATAGATGGCGCTAGTGGTCCATGCATTAAATCGATCTTCATTCACACACATTTTTTCATTTCTTTATCCGCCCAACGCCAACGGCTTTGCTTATTTTTATTTTCCAGTTTTTAGTTTCTTTTATTATCATCAAGATTAATGAAGTGAGCCCAAACTCGAGAGAGTTACTGGAAACTTTTGTATTTTAATGCTTTGATAAACCGTTTTACTTAGAAGATTTTTGAAGTGAAAACTTCTACAGCCGCGTTACACGACTCTGGGTAGAGAAAAAACCTAAAGGGTTCGCGTCAGCAACATGCTAATGCTTAAGGTTTATATTATTAAATTTAATTTTGATATAATTATATATATATATATATATATATATATATATATATATATATATATATATATATATATATATATATATATATATATATATATATAATTGAAAATTTTATAGATACCCTGTGGAATACACGCCTAGATAGTGGTGGCACTAAGCTTAGAAATCAATTGCAGCTAAACCCGAGATAAGCAACGCACACACACAACGAGTGCAAGTTGCACGGGATCATGCAATCTCCGTACGAAGATCTCGAGATAGTGCATCGAGATATCACAATATGACTTAAATATATTTATCGTACGCCGAGGTACAATGTTATGTCTTATTCGCCTGCTCACATTACTGTAAACATCGACACGTATGTAGCGATAATATGTCAAATCTGTTTCGTATGAAAACGTCTACTTACACACAAATAATATAATAATATCTTTTATTTTGATGATGTTTACATATGTTACAGGACACTAGATCCTACACTAGGATTTCCTGTGTTAAATTAGGCTCTTCCTTGTGTTAAACTAGTCTCTTCCCTTAGAAAATAATACATAAGTGTTATAACATAAATATCAAAACAGTAGAGAAAAATAAAAAATGAACAGATAATAAATTATTAAAAATGTGATGTGTTTGTGTGTGTGTGCGTCTGTAAGGATTCTGTGGTATATTTCATTCATCGTTCGAAAAGTTTCGAAAAGCAGCCTTTTTATCTCAGTGGCTCAAGTTACATTTTAGTAGTTAATTCCTAAATTGACTTAAGTAAAATTAAGTGTTAGATTCCTGCATCGAGATAAATATATTATAACCACAGGTACCGCACTGGACAAGTGTGGTGAGTGAAAAGAACAGAATGAAAAGAATGACTTTTCATTTATTTTTTTGCATTATTTGATGGAAAGCAATCAGTGCTGACAATAGACATCTGCGACCTCGCCATTGCAAAAACATTGAACTAATTAATTAGTTATTTGCCAAAGAAACAGTCACCAATACAGTTGGCAAACTAAAATGGCAACGGTAGGTCACATTTCTTGGAGATCCGTCAACCATTGGAATAGACGTGCGCTGGTGTGTAGACCGCGTGTGCAAACGTAGTGTGGGACTTCCCCGGCTAAATTTGCACAGGCCGGCTGTCAGAAATTTGATAGTTAAAGCCGAAGATTGTGCTAGATTACGATTCTTAGGTGAGGCCTATATCTAGCAGTAAACTGGCGCTGGGTATTGAATGATACTGTACCAATACCTATATTGATTTTCGATGATACTATTTATTTTAGCGTTAAACTAGTAACAAGTGGCAATTCTAATACGGTGACGTAAATATCCCACATACGTACATATGTACGACAGCATACAGTAAGATTACTCTTAACGAAGGCTCATCGGGTGATAACAATAAAGTTATATAACCTGATTATCTTTAAAAGCAATTGTCACAAGCTGGCTCGCCTCTAATCCCCAGGCCCAGCGTGCAGTGTATGCAACAATAAACTAATTGGGTTTAGTGTGTTTGAGGTGCGGCGTGTTGATTGTAAATATTTGTTGCGACGTTGAAACAAACTATAATTTTTTTGTATGATATAGGAAGGCAAACGAGCAGGCGTGTCACCTGATGGAATGACGGATGGAACGCAATCAACGCCGCCCATAGACTTCCGCAGCGCCATAGACAGTGCGGAAGCGTTGTCGACCTTTAAGGAAAGTGTCGTTATGGGAGTGGGAATTGGAGGGGGAGGGGTAGAGGGGGGAGGGTATTGGACCTCCGGGACCCGGCCGCTCGCCGTACGAAGCGCGGTAGTTAAGCTACCACTCAGACAACGGTTGTCTGCGGGAGTGTGGTACTTCCTCGGGCGAGCCGGCCGATTCACGCTACAGACAAATATTATGCCATTCTTGCCAAAGTATTTGTCTGCGACGTGGCTGTACCACTATTAGATTTATTATTTTATTATTAAAATGTAGGACAGCAACCGAAAAATTAAACGAACAACCAATTTGAAATGTTTATAACGGTCGTAATAACGATATTAATAATCATATGTACAAATTCATTTTCCCTTAGCGTTCTTCACATCCTAACCCCGAGGTGGGTAACACATCTGCCCTTGGTGCTGTAGTGTGTAAAACCGTAACTCTCCCCGCCACTGACTGAATTTATCAAATCGTCTGTAGTGAAGGTAACTCTGGCGTGTTGTCAACAACACACGTCTATTTGATGGTAGGTTATTTGAATTGTCCAAATGGCTGCCCGTCTCCCTGGAGCCAACCAATGGAACTTCACTCGGCATCCGATCACTGCGATCACTGTGTTCACTAGTCCTGGTTGTCCTTCAAGAAGAACTCAAGCTCAATCTAGAATGTTTGTCGACTCGAAGCAACAGTCTTGAATCGTTTTTACTTCAGGTAATTCCTTTCCAAATCCAAACGTCGTGACACGTCCCAACCTATATCTGGCTATATACCTGACTCCGCCACACGTGTGGTTATCGACGGCATCCACGCGACTGAAACAAAATGAGTCTGTATATACATACATATCGTCACGCCTGTCTCCCTGTAGGGTTAGGCAGAGACCACAGATCTCCATCCGCTACGATCCCTACACACCTTTCTTGTTTCCTTCACCCTCGTCCACCTTTTCATCCATCCTTCCTCTCACATTCATCGTAACGAAACGGGTTTCCGTTCGTCGCTTCTCGCCCTCGTGGGAATCAGGTAATATCAGGTCAATCAGTCTGTCAATCATCACGTATATACCCGTATACGTGCACACGGGCCCCATCGCATTCTGCAACTTCACCTGGATATGGTACCCACGCTTGCTGACTAACCACCAAACGATGAGGGTACGTACATTCTAAAAATTTGATTGGCGTTATATTGACGCCCGGCCTGGACTAAAACAGCCGTACAAAGGACGACCTGAGGTCATCACAAAAACAAACACGGACCACCAGGTTTTTTCCCGTAGGTAACGAGTGAGTGCGAAAACTCAGTCGATATCCAAGCCGCTTGCCGAGCTTTTGGGTTACTGGCGAGAGTAGCGACGGTTACTGGTGTGGGAAGCCAATAAAAATTGGACTGTCGCCGATGTTCTGACGATCATCGAGAGGAATGTGACGATATAACCACCCCCAACATTGATGTTGCAGAGATGTCTAGATGTTCTTGTGAAGTTTACCATATCCTCACCAGATAGATAGATAGATATCTGTCTGTCTATCTTCAAAACGTACTCACCAGTATTTGCATCACCACCGGCGGAGGTCCGTTGACCCTACGCGGGTAATGGCAGCGTCATGATCTCCATCCCCTTACCGTACACGCACACCGTACACTCCTCGCTGCTGACAGAACGACGGATTACAGACACTGGTAAAGACAATGATAGACGTGGAAACCGGCAACCGAGTGCCGGCGTTTTTAAAGGATAGACAGGCAAACGAGCAAGTTTGCCACGTGATGGAAAATGTTTAGGCTTGGTTTTCAAAGGTTCCAATGTCGTATCTGTTCGAAAACACCGCTGTGGGTACCTGGTTCCACCAGGGTAGTGGTGCGTGTAAAGAGGTTTCGCGAAAAACACAACGTACAGGATTCGCAAACATCCTGACGATGAAAAAAAAATTATGACGACTACGTTTGCTATCGTGCGCTAAAGCAAACGCGGAGCTGGCAAACGAGTATGCGGGTCACCTGGTGGTAAGCGATCACCGCCTAGACATACACATCCGCAACGCCGCATAGACATCCGCAAGGTCGGCAGATGCGTTGCCGACCTTTAACGATCACGTATGCGCTTGGGCGTTCAAGTCATAGTCACGTGGGAATACTGCAGGTGGTAAATTGTTCCACATTTGCGCAGTTCGTGACTGAAAACTGCGACTAAATCTCACGGTGGTTTGACAGCGAGCCACCCACGTGAAGGCGCGAAGTGCGACGATGGAATTGTGCGGCTGGGGGGAGGTTAAAGACTTCCTCAGAGAATTTGAGAAATTGCCTCGTATTTACTTATGATAGTTTATTATAAGAACATTGTTGACGTCACCTCGCCGTAACCAGCTCCAGTCCGTGCACGTCTGCCACGTCGGTGAGGCGCTGGTGCAGGCACTCCCACCCGCGACCGTCCCCACGCGCCACGAACACCGTCACCCGCTGGTCAACGCCCGCCGTGACCATCGCCTCATTCACGAACACCACCCCCGTTATCTGCGAGCTGTGGTGTTGATCCGACGACCATGCATGAACTACCCTCACTGTATTCAAATCCCCGTGCGCAACCTCCAACACGATCGTATGGATCGCGTTGTCGTCGCCGCCGGTGGCGACGAGCAGTCGGCTCGCGGAGACCACACGAGCAGCGATACAGTTGACGCCAGATTTGTTAGTAGTGGTAGCGAAGAACGGCTCGGGGCTTATCTCCGGCCCGGTGACATCCCAGAAAGTGACTTCGCCTCTCGTTGTGCCCGTCACTAACACTGTTTTGTTGGCGATTACAACGAGATGAGTTTTAAGGATGCACGTTTTGTGATACTTGAACTGCTGCAAAAGTTTGAAAGATTTGCACTCCTCGTTATATTCGAATCCAAATATCCTGACGTACGCGTCCGAACAGCCCGTGTAAACGGTGAAATTTATAAAATCGTCAGTAGTGACTTCCAAATCCATGATCCGGGTCTCCGGGTCGAAGTCCACGGTGCAATCGCGCCACGTGAGGTCGCCTTTTCTCTCCTTATCGGTCCCTTTGATCAGGAAGTCGATCAAATTCTCCATTACAATCTTTATTCCATCGCGCTCCTTGCGAAAGTGTATCAAGTTCACACAGATCTGCGCCCTGCCTCCGCCCGACACCACGAGACATTTGTCACTCGCCAACTGTACGGTCTTCAGCGTTCTAATGTTGGACAAATGTTTGAAGACAACCTCGTCTTGCACCGTCAGCTGTTTCTCGATTCTCGACACTCTCAACGCGGTGTCCTCGCCGCCAGAAATGTAAAACGTGTAAGGTTCCCCTAGCCAACAAACGTGAGACTTCAGACAGTTGATTTCCTTGGAGTGAGACCCGCGCACCACACACCTGGTTGCCACATCGATCAATCGGAACGTCGCGAGGTTGATATCAGAGTTTTTGACGTAAATCAGTTTGACGAAGTCTTCAAATCGATCGTCGGCTTCACCCACGTAGCGCACGACATCCCAAGAGCGATGACCCCCGCCGCACGGAACCTCCAACAGCTTGCTATTGGCACTCACGTCGGTCACAACGAAAACTCTTTCTTGAAAACCGCATATAATGTTATGGTCGTTGTCTACAAACCTCTCGACCCACTGAAACTCCACGTCTTTGGAACTCAGATACTTAAAACGGTAACCTCCGTCTTTATCGACAACGCTTATGAAATACTTGACGCTCCGGTCCCTGCCGGTGGTGTAAATGTCGTTATCCTTCACGGTGACGGAAGTTGGGCCGTACCTCCCGTGAACTTTGTTAAACGTTTTAATCGGGGCCCTGCATCCCTTTCGGTAAATGTGTACACTCCCGCAGCGATCTCCCACCACTAATAATTTAGCGTCGACGCTCATGGCAGCGGCTGTCAGCCATCGTTCTTTGCAAGCCGGAAGCGTGAAACTTGACGTGACTTCTGTTTCGTTATCTCTCGATGCGACGACGTTTATATCACCGTTGTCGGAGCAAAAGACCAGATGCCTGTTACCCGCCCAGTGCATCGACAGGAAGTTGCCTAAATTCAATTTCGTGTTGACAACACGAGTCATACGAGCGGAACCCCGGCAGTTCTCAACAAACACGTCCAGATTTCCGATCATATCGGCCACAGCTATTATCTGCTTACACGATGACACGCTGAGCATCTTGTAAGTGGATTCGTGGTTCAACTTGTGGACGGTTTCATGTTTCCCATGAACATCGTAATAGACCAAATGATCTTTCTCATTCAGAACGACTACATTCCTTCGAGCTGTAAACACGACTCTCTTAGGCACACCGACATTCGCCGACAACAATTCAGATCGGCCATAATCTGTAGCTACGGAGAGAGGGTGCAAACTCACTCCACAGTCTCCACCTCCGGTGATCAGATGCTCGCTGTCGGCGTCGGCGCACCAGATGGGGGCATTTTGATGGGCAACAATTTTTCTCTTCAACTTCCCCTGTAAACTCCAGAAGCAAACACCGGAGTCTTCCCCCACGGAAACCACGAAGTTGTCCCCGATGCAGCTCCGCATCACCCTCGCCGAGTGTCCGTACAGTTCGTACAAACAGAATATTTGCGTTGCGTCCCAGTAGTGGGCAGTGTTAGTGGGACCGTTCGAAGCATTCTCCACGCGCCAAATTCGAACTGATCTATCGTCTGATGTTGTCACTACAATATCCCTTTGCTGGCTGCAACATATTGAAAATATCACGCCCTGAAATCGAAAATTGCCTTGATCAAAACAATGTGGAGACATTCAAGTGTATCGACAACACAAGAGGATAAAGCGATTTACGTACTTTGTGTCCCGTCAAACAGTGCAGGGGCGCTACATGATCGCACCGATAGACCATCACCTCCGAGAACACCGTGCCACTGAACACCAGCACGTCATCTTCCAACGGCAGAAGCAGACCGCTGTACAGTATTGAGTTGTCCACTCCGCTTGTACACTTTATCATGGTGTGTTGTTTGTCTGACACACTCCATGTCTGCAAAGCAATGTTATTACATCAACATTCCAATCCTGACGATTAATATTTATAATAAATAAAAAATTTAATTCATTTTCAATTGGTATATAGGGTGGTGGGAGTGGGGTAGTGTTGGACCTCTGGAAGTCAACCGCTCACTGGACGAAGCACGGTAGCTAAGCTACCACTTAGACACCAGTTTTTTGCGAGAGTACTTTCCCGAGCAAGCAGGCCCATTCATGCTACAGACAAATAATATGCCATTTTTTAGAAAGTATTTGTCTGCAGCGTGGCTATACGATGGTGGCTCTATGGTTTGGTTTATTTCTTTTGTGCGATTTAATAATAATCATAATGCCACTCCATCACTTCCTGTGGGTGTTTATATAAGGCAACAATGAGACTTAATATGAGTATCTTCTTTTGTGATCTCCAATTAACTTGCCATGTATATCAATGGACTACAATAGCTGTATTGACATATTAATATAGAACATGTTTTTAGTGATTAGACCTTCTTAAGTAATTCTTTTTGAAGATATGAGCAACATATAAAATAATGCAGTTTATCTTTCCTAATTATTTTTATGTAATTATAAATATGGCGCCAAAACGTGGATACTGACAGTCCGTCTGCTTCACAAGCTCACAGTCGCTCAGAGAGCTATGCTTGGAGTTTCTCTGGTAGATATGATTCGGAATGAACAAATCTGCCAAGGAATTAAAGTCACCGACATAGTTTTACAATTAGAAAACTAAAGTGGCAATGGGCTGGTCATGTTTGACGGAGATCCGACAATCGTTAGAGCAGAGCAGAGTGCTGGAGTGGACACCATATCTTGGTGTGGGATGCCCCCCAGCCATAGGGTGGGATGATCTGTGCATAGCGCTTAGCAGAAACTGAATGTGTGAAGCCATAGATCGGACTAGGGGAGTTTCTTAGGGACGCGTTTCGTAGGGGAGGCCTATGTCCAGCAGTGGACTACCACATGCTGTTGATTGATTGATAATTATAAATTACCTGAACAATGTTATGTGCAGTTAACAGAGCAATTGTATCATCTGAAATCCAAATGGCAGAATGAAGCCAGTCATCACACACCACAGGCGTTAGGCAGCAATCCAGGGCATCAGCTTCCCATATCAACCTATTTATCACCCTGAACTGTTTTCCGCCAAATATTATCAATTTTACTTCATCATCCAGAGGCACAATTCCATAAATTTTCTGCCCTTCAAGAACTTTATTATGAATGACAACCAACTCGGAATTCTTCTTCTTGTACACATGAATTGTGCTGCCAATACCTGAGCAAGAAATTTAGCCATGTGAGTAATTGTTGTTTAAGTATGACTAATGGAATTGGGAAATTAAAAATCAAATATATAAATCAAATTTTCAATTTCCCATATAGTACTATCTAGTCTTACAATGAAGGAGAACATTTTAATATCTAAAAAGTGGACAGTCAGAATTTTTGGGAATTGAGGCAAAACACATGTTGTGTACATTGTGTTGGTGTTGTTGATAGTGGTTGGGAGGTGTAGAGTTGCTGATGGCCGTTTTTACAGTAAGATTTAGTTTAAGTTTCCTGTAAATCTACTTCTTCCAGAAAAAAAACATTATTATTTTTCTATTTTTGTTTACTTGTCGCGGATCTTAGCTAAGTAAAAGTTCTGACTGTCCAAGGAGTAATAGATTTCCACAAAGTAACGTCTGACTCCATTAATTAGCATTACTGGTTGTCTTTAAAAAAAAGGTTACAAACATGTTTTGAACCCATTAACCAAATTTAGAGACACCATAATTTTATGAACAACTGTTATCGTATTTTAGGTTACTTTAGACCTTAAATACACGTCTTATATGTTAGCAAGCTATAAGTGCAATTTTATGTTGACATGCTATATTATATTTTTTGTTTAATAGTAAATATTTATTTTCTGTGGACCAGAATACAAGGAACGGACACACAAGGTAGGAATTCTGCTAAGTTATAATGTGATATATTTTCAATTTAAATAAATCACAAAACATATAAATAACATCACCTGCTATGATGTGTCCTCTATAAAGTTTTACTGCTGTAACGTCGGTCCGGATTAGTGAACTCATTTTTGTATTGTTATTTCATTTTTATTGAATTCATTGATATTTAAACTCATATAAACAATAAACATGAAACGTGCTTTTGACACATCTGACATCGACCAGCACACATCACTTTTAATATTCTATCAATGTTAGTATGTTGTCAATTAAACATCGATTTTCACTTTTCAAAACATCGATTTTACTGATAGAGATTTTTGCGATTTTCGCAGATGTGGATGTTATCTGATTGACATTAAATAAAATCTAATTCTATTACTGAAATAATTGTAATACTGAAAATACCGGAAAATTATTTTTATAATATATTTTGTAATAAAGTATAACTATGTTCTAGCAAATTAATGATTAATAATTCAATTTATTAAGTTCAACCATACCGTGTTATTATAACAACAAACCTACCAACAACAAACTACCTCATACTAATGTAGATTCCGATTCTATAGATAAAGTTTAAGTTCTACAATTTATAAAGCAAAAACCCCGAAGCCCCGAAAAAAATTCATAGTTAAAGGAATTGTCGCGCATAGAATTGTAAGTAATGTGATCCATCTATTATAATTTGATCATGATTACGGCGGTAGAACTATAAAAAATACACAAGGAACTTCTCAAATTGAGAAACTGTTAACATGTCTTTAACTATTCAATGTAAATAGCAATTTATTATTTTGTTCATCATCTTCAATACTGCTGGCTGATTATAATGATGAATAAATTAAAAGAAAACAACATTCCTTATAAGTTACGTTGGCCTACATGATGAAAATCTCTATTTTGATTTACTTTACCCTTAAAACCAGATGTTACTGCTGCTAGTTAAAAATTAATTCCATTAATTATTAATATAGTTATAAATATAGCTGGCCCAATCGATTTTCAGACAGATGGTGTAGCTAAGTGAATCATTTGAATAGGCGAAATAAATGATGCGCAAATAATAACAATTCACACCTTTATTTTTTAAAAATAACAGACAATTTGCACTAAGGTTTCACTTTATTTAAGATATAAAAGATTTTTCCCACCAAGTTACATGAGTGTCCTTGTTTTTATTTATATAATTATCAGTTATATTGTTTAATTGTGGTGTATTATACAATATAGTTCGGTTAAAGCGTATAAGTGAAGTGATATTTAATAAATGCGTGTATCGGGACTTTTTAAGTTGACTGAAGTCCATAGAAGGTTTTGGTAGAATAGCCACCATTTTATCAAGACGTAACATGACAAGCAAACTAGTATATTCCAAGATGTTTGATATTATTATATTTTACTCGACCCTGGCATAATATTTATAACTAATAATTGTCATCAAAGAATACAAAGGTATAAAAATATAAATAAATACATTTGGATAATTTATCTATTCACTCTGGTGTTGATTCAGTGGATAATGTTCTGGATACTTCTGCATGTGCTTTTCCATCTCTCGCATTTGTTTTCTGAAACAAAATATGAAATGTAAATAAAACGAATTTAGAATGAATATATGTATGTATATTCAATGGAGAACCATGAATTATATGTTTCATTACAATTCATGTTTCTTTTAGTTATTTGAAACGGATTGTGTGTAGCCTCTCATCTTGGGTGGTATATATATATATATATATTTTTATTTAATACGAATAACAATGGAATATTAAATAAGTGTGAGCTCATTAAATCTTACGGGTTGTTGTTGGGCTCGGATCCATAATTCAACTTAATATTATAATCTACAGTGCTACAATTGCATTCCATATCTAGCCTAGGAGAGACTCTGTGACACTTAGCTTAGCATGGTTTTTTTAACTATAAATCTAATACTCTTATATCTGCATTACATTCATGTATTTTCTATTTCATGAATTCTGTAATTACATGTATTACAATTAAATAGCACAAACACACTACTGTGGCATAAAGACATTTTACAGAGTTTGATATCTACCTACTTCTATAAGTTACATAGATTTATGCAGTTTTACTACAGTTTAGTTAATATAGTAGGTTTGTTAATACTAACTGCAGCCTGGGGGGCATTTCATAATATACATCCTCTAGCATTTCCTTCCAATGCGGCCGTTTCTTCTTCTCTGCGTCTTGCATCGTGCGAAGCACGGTGTCGCGGGCTTCTTTCGCCCACTGCTTATCAACTTCCGCGTCCCACAGCCCTGTAATATAATGGTTGATCTAATTGACAAATGTCATCAAGAAATGAGAGGATTGGTAACGAGTCAAGTAAATCCAGCGACGAAAAACATATGCTTTGTTTTTGCACACAAACCTTTGCGTTCCAGATAAAGTTTCATCTTCTGTATGGGGCTCTTGTCTTTCGTCCACTTCTCAATTTCCTCCAGGGAGCGATACGCGCTGCTGTCGTCGGATGTAGAGTGATGACCCACTCTGGGAATAGTAACAAAAAAATATTTGATGAAACAAGTTATAACCGTGACTTTTTAATTACCCGAGAAAACTAAAACTCGCGTTTGTAAAAATATGTATGTCAGTAAGTAACATTCAAATATTATAGCGTTCATACAAAAATATTGTTTTGTGGGACTTCAAAGAAATCCTGTAAATGCATCAAATACTTGTACGCCATCTTCGTAGTATTTGTTTACTACTATGCAAGATTTTTTGTTGTATAATTTTTGGTGTATATTAAGGACATTTTTAATAAATATTTCATAAAAATAAATTTTTTTTTCCTCACCAAATTTAATGTATATCGATAACTGAATATATTATGTAATTTTCTCGGGTAATTAAAAAGTCACGGTGTATATATACATTAGTGTTACATACTTAGAGTGGCTAGTAAATTCCGGTCTAAGCCTCTACGGTCATTAAGTTTTAATAACTTATATTAAAACTTAACATGTATTGGATTGCGATCATTTTTCTTAATCGCACGTATGCTGGACTCCTTAATTCAAATACTTGGATACAGCACCAATCAGCGTTTACTGATAGCAGATAACTTATTGTAGTTTGAACTCTAATCCTGAATTTAAATTCTTCTTTTTTCAAGTTCTAACTATAACTGTTATATATTGAGATTTCACCTTTATCATATAGGCACATGGTCGTCTCTTGCTACGTTCGTTCGTTATCGTGTCCTTCTGTTGTCGCGAAGCGTTTTCTGAACACGTGTTTTAATATCTTTTCAGCGCTAATTCAAGCTTATGTACACCAGTAGAATTGGAGTACCAGAGTCACCGATATAGCTCTTCAAGTTAGCAAACTGAAGTGCCAGCGGGCTGGACACGTTCGTTAGAGATCTGACAACCGTTGGAGTAGACAAGTGCTGGAGTGGAGACTAGATGATTATTATTATGATATTAAACGTTAATAATTCGTTACAACTGCATAAATATATCTCATCTCTCAGAATCTTTTATTGATTTTACCATGTGCAATACTGCTCCCAGGAATTGTTCGGGATAATTCTGGTCGCTGAATTCCATTACTGCATAACTCGCGTCCGAGGTGTTATCAAGTTTATATTATATATTACTTTGTAAGACTGGTTTTTGTACCGAATAAATAAATAAATAAATAATGAATGAATATTTATTACCTATAGGACATGGCCTCGATCAGTACGGGCTTGTTCCTCTCGACCGCTATCTCTTTGGCGTGCTTGACTGCGTTGTAGACCGCCAGCGCGTCGGTGCCGTCCACGCGCAGCGTGGTGATGCCCAGCGCTGGGCCGCGCGCCGCCACACCGTCGCCGCGGTACTGTTCGCTGCTGGGCGTCGATATCGCGTACCCGTTGTTTCTGCTGCACAACAAGTTGCAATTACATAGATCAGCGATACCCAATCTATGGTACGCGTGCCCCTAGAGGTACGTGGGGTTCGTGAAAATATGGAGGCAAAAGGTCACAGTTTGATATCCAAGGGGTTTCAAGAAGAAAAGATGTCGCCAAGTGAGGAACACACGTTAAAATAACAGTAGGATCATGCTGGACAGGAGAAGCAGACGATAGGAAGATAGGAAGACAATGGAAGCAGTTGATGAAGCCAAAAGGTGTTAAATAAATATAATAAAATACCAATTTATAACTACCAGCGCTATCTGTTATCATTCGTAGAATATAACTGTAAAAGTTCAGTTGATCGCAAACTCTCTCAATGTGCCTTTTGATTTCAAAATAAAAGGGTTTTAGTTTTATTATAATGGCGGAAATGCTGAGAAGTTAAAACAATTAACTTATATAAACATTATTATAATGTATTATGTCTATAATATGTATTATAGTATAAAATGAATCTTCAACTATAATGCTTTTTGACAAAAATGCCTCAGATCTGCCTACCCCTACGGGAAACAGGCGTGACTATATGTATGTATATATTTATATGTGATAAGTGTGTGTACGAAATCTGTCTAAGTAAAGGCTATTATAATTACTTAGTCAGTTTAACTCACTGTTATATGACTATACAATTGTCTAGATTTTTTTACTTGTTAACCAAAAATCACAAGATTCATTTAAACACACATCCCCTCCCAAAACACGGGCCGCTACCAACTTGAAGGCCAGCAAGTCGATACCGTAACGTGGTCCGCGTGAGTTTGGCGCACCCACCAGAACAGTATGACGGGACAGTGGAGGGTGGCGGCGAAGTTGAAGGCGGCGTGCGCGTCCCCCTCGGAGGCTGCACCCTCGCCGAAGTAGCACACCACGCAGCGGTCATTGTCGGCGACACGCTTCAGCGCGTACGCCGCGCCCACCGCCTGCGGCATCTGCGTCGCTGCATGCACACACACACACACACACATATACACCGTAACTTTTTAATTACCCGAGAAAAGTAAAATTCGCGTTTGTAAAAATATGTATGTCAGTAAGTGTCTGATTCTCAACGAGGGCGAGAAGCGACCAATGGAGAACCGTTCCGCTGCGATGAATGGTTGCGAGCTCTGTGGTCTCTGCCAACCCCTGCGGGGGATAGGCGTGAATATATAAAAAAAATGTCAGAAAGTAACATCCAAATATTACAGCGTTCGTTCAAAAATATTGTTTTATGGGACTTCAAAGAAATCCTTTAAATATTACGCGACCAAATTAGGTTGGTTTGGGTGCAGTTCATATTGGAATGATAATGATGTCTATTTGAATTAGCAAGATTTTTTGGTGTATAATTTTTGGTGTATATTAAGGACATTTTTTAAAAAAATTTTTCTTCGCCAAATTTAATGTATATCGATAACTGAATATATTACTTAATTTTCTCGGGTAATTAAAAAGTCACGGTGTATATTAAAAAAAATAAGTATTAAAAAGTTTTATAACGAAACATTACATGTGTTATGTATAATAAACTAGATGATTTTGGTAGTGGTAGAGCCACGCTGCAGACGAATACTTTGTCAAGAATATGGCATATTATTTTGTCTGCAGCATAAATGGGCCGGCTCGCCCGGGGAAGTACCACACTCCCGCAGAAAACCGGCGTCTGAGTGGTAGCTTAGCTACGCGCTTCGTACGGTGAGCGGCCTGAGTTCTGGAGGCCCAGCACCCTCCCCTTTCCCCTCCCACTCTCCTTCACCCTCCCACTCCCATAGTGTCATAATGTCCTTATAGGTCGGCAACGCTTCCACACTGCCTATATAATAGGCTTATCTTCTCCTTCTATGTTATCACTTAGGCATGCAATACTTTTCAAAATCACAAAAGAAACGACAGTTTCGTATAACAACACGTCCGCTAGACGATAAGGCCGTCACGAACGCCATCTATTGAAAGTAATTGGAAGTAAACGGAAGCTAAACAATTTTTCAGTTTTCAAGTATAGAGAATTCAAAAAAATATAGAGAAAACATAAAAGAACATTTTCATGTTCTTTTATGTTTTCTCTATATTTTTTTATTCGTAAACCTTCCCTGTAGCAATAGCAAACAAAATAAAAAAATATATTGAAATGAATCGAGTCGTTTTTGAGTTTTAGCGAGACTAATAAAATAACTCTCCATTTACACGCACGCATGCACGCACGCACGCGCGCACACACACACACACACACAATAACATAATATTAGAGCCAGCAAGTGATGCTGATAACCTATAAAAAAACATGTGGATTTGCTTCTTACTAAGTAATTTTACCCGTTCTTTTATAATATAAAGATGGAATAAGATAAAGATAAATAAATAAATAATACACCATCGTACCCAGGGGGCTGGACAGGGTCACGATGTTGAGGTGCTTGCTGCCGTAGTGCACGGGCATCTGGCGGCCGCGGCCCGGGTCGTCGCAGTTCCCGTAGCACTGGTCCACCATTTCGGCGACGCTCATGCCGCGGAAGAGCAGCACGCCCGCCTCGCGGTACTGGGCGAACACCACGTCCCGGGGCAACAGCGCCGCCGCGCTGCCCACGTGGATACCCTCCTCGCCGTAGTTCGTCATGTAGAAAGAGATGCGACCCTGTCTGCAACGACGTCAACACACTTAACCCTATATAGCAGCTATTTACATACATATATTTACTCCTATCCCCCGTAGGGGTAGGCAGAAACCATAGAACTCCATCTGCTACGATCCCGGCACTCCCTCCCCGCTTCCTCCACACTCATCCACCTTTTCATCCATTCTTCCTCCACTACTCCTGGTAGGAGTAGTGGAGGAAGAAAATCAATTCGCGTCAGCAACATGCTAATGCTTAAGGTATATCTATGTGTTATAAAGTTAACAGTTACCTAATTATTTGCCACTATTTCTATCGCATACTAAATTCCTCGTGTGATTTCTCACCTAACACTCAGCAGGATCACGATATATTATGTATCTTATAGTTAACAGCCACCTAAAATATTTACCATTATTATTAATGGAGTCAGGCGTTACTTTGCGGAAATCCATCACTATGTGGACAGTCAAAAGTTTTACTTAGCTAAGATCCGCGACAAGCAAAACAATAACAGAAAATTAATAATGTGTGTTTTTCCGTTGGGTTTAGTGGATTTATTTGGAACTTAAACCAAAAACTTACCGAAAATCGGCCATCAACTGTCCACCCACCAACCACTATACACAACACCAAACACACACTACCGCTTTTCCACCTTGCAAACTACACGAGTTTCGCCTCAACACGAGGCGTCATCAGGTGTAGTAGACTCTACGGAAAACAACAGTTAAGTCAAATAAAAGTTCTAACTGTCCACATAGTAATCGATTTCCGCAAAGTAACGCCTGACTCCATTAATCACCTTAGTCCGTGTGATTTGTGTATTGTGATAGTAAAATGCGGCGGCGGCAAAGATCGTCATCAGACAAAGGAGCCAATCACAGCGCGTCAGTACATAAAAAAAAATTATTTACCTCTGCGACTCGTATAAAATCTTGTCCATTTGAGTCAGCTGGATCATAGTTTTGTACATGTGGAGCAAGGTCTCCTTCCCGATGCTGGGCTCCTCGCTGCTGTCGATGACCTCCCCGTTGTTGTCCATAACGCGGTATATGGGTATCGGGTCGTAGCTGTTCTCGCTTAGGAACTTCATTTCCGTCACGTAGGGTGCCTTGGCTCCGGGGAACTCCGCCATGCTTCCGCCATTTTGTGCCACTTCCGGTCGCGTGTGCGTCGACAAATGCTGTAATTTGGATTTATTAATATTACTTCACAATAACAAAACCTATAATGAAACAACTGTTATAAATAATAAAATAAAATAAAAAAACCCTTTTATTCCACACATTTTACAATTTTATATAAAAAAAGGAAAAACACTACCATTACGATATAATAATACTCATTAATATCTCTTGATAAATTATAAATTTGTGTCGTGACTGTCCCTGAGGTGGTGTTTGGTGATAAATAGCGGAGTGACAACATTCCTCACCGTAAAGAACCGCTTTCCGAACCGATACGACATTGAAACTGTAAGAGGTCTTTATCACGTCGGATTTGATCACGTCGTGTTTTATCACGTCGGGTTTGATCACGTCGGGGTCACCAATGTAAGAGGTAGCATCTTAACTGCGAAGTGATGCAACAGGAGTCTGGTTTAATACTCTTTTACTATACCAGGTGGATCTATTATATATACAACTGATAAATGGTGAGGGAAGAGCGCGGGGTGCGGGAGACGCGGTTGTGCCTGCACGTGTGCAGCAACAAAGCGCGTTCCACGAATGCGGCGTAACAAAGCGCATTCCGCAAGAGCGTAGTAACAAAGCTTGTTCCGCGAATTTGTTCTTGAAGTGTATATTCTGTAGTAAGCAGCTACAGAACCTTCAAAACACAAGCCGCCTCATATATTAAAGGCCGAAAACACATTTGTGATGACCATGTCGTTGCAGATGTCTATGGGCATTTTTAATGACACGCCTGCTCGTTTGGCGTTCTATTCCATAAAAAAAAACTATCTTACTTCAAGGGTTCGTGCCATTAGGTTACTGATGTTAACAAGAATTCCATCAACTGGATAACTAGGCCGTCAACCACCTTGCGATTTGGTCTCAGTTTTCTGCCACGAGCTGAGGATTTATCACCTGCGGTGTTCCCACGTGATTACGGTGATTTAACTGAGCTGATTATTTAGATTTTGATTTGATACAATAACAACGTAGAAAATGTACGTCACTGAGATTTTACTTTTATGTGGACAGTCCGAACTTTCACTTAGCTAAGATCCGCGACAAGCAAACAAAAACAAATAAATAATAATGTGTGTTTTCTACCGGAAGAAGTACATTTACGGGGAGCTAAAACTAAATCCTACCGAAAAAATGGCCGTCCGCAACTCTTTACCTCTCAACCAATATAACACAACACCAAACACACACCACCACTATTCCACATTGCACACGAAACGTGTTCCGCCTCAACACGAGGCATCATCTGGCATAGTAGACTCTACGGAAGACAACCGTTAAGATTAGACTTAACGCTGACGGTCGTTTTTTCGGTAAGATTTAATTTAAGTTCCGCTTAATATCCACTTCTTACAGTAGAAAACACATTATTTTTCTGTTTTTGTTTGATTGTCGCGGATCTTAGCTAAGTATAATGTTCTTACTGTCCACATAGTGATGAATTTCCGCAAAGTAACGCCCGACTCCATCATCATTTTACTTTAATTTAAAATTCATAAACTCCTTGAATTATCAATTCTGGAGGTGCCGTGTCGGGTACTTCGATCTGTGGGTATGTAGTGTAGCATTTTAAGTTGTCTACAAAAAACCTATTATCGTAGCAAAACAACGCAATTAGCTTAACTTGCATGATCGTATCAAATGTACATACGTAAGCGTACGTTTGTACATTTGATACGTTTTTACGTGTTTACTATATACAATTTGATTATAAAAATAAATTATATTTGATCGAATGGAAACAGGGAAAAACTTCATGGCACATTTCTGAAGATATTTGTTTCGTGAAATATATGTAGATACTATTGTCCCATACTATTTTAGTATACAATATAAAAACGTTAGTACTTTTATTTATTTGTGTGTATTTTTATTAATTATTTATGAAGTAATGTGAAAAACCACCAGACAATCTACTTTGATTTTGACTGCTAACGAAAGTGTCTCTCAATATAAACTTCGTACACTACGGATTTTATTCGAGCCGGCTTGTTAATGGTACGATTTTCGTGTTATCAGTACATAACAGTGATATAGGAGCACATATTTTTTAAATGGACGTCAGCTGACGTTGATACGAATATTTATTTATTTATTTGAAAATAAGTTTGAGACTAAATAAACATGTGAACGCGTGCAGTTTTCACTTATATTTTTTAATAAAATATAGAAGTTAAACTCACTTCACAATAGTTAGTATTAATAATGATCTTATATATTAGACTTGTATGTAGTTCAATATCTACTGATTCTGCTATGCGTTGATATTTTATTGCGTTATGTGCAATTATTAATAGAGTCACACGCTATTACTCGAAGACCTGCTTGAATATTGTCAAAAAATAATAAAAGGAACATGATTATTTTCGTGTACATCACATCTACTTATATGTTCACAATATTAAAATTACAATTTAGTGTCAAGGTACAACGATATCACACACCAGATATCTGTTTCAAACTTTTATTTAACGCATAAGAAACCGGTAGAATCGCTTGTGTCTGTTACAACACACACATCAATGGCACGCACACGTATGTAACTTTATACGTAGATGTATTAATATTAACGAAATCCTTGCCACTCACTGAGACACACAAACTTTGCCACTCAAATTTCAAACTTAACGCCATCGGCAAAATAATTTGTCAATAAACACGATTGAATGTATATATAGTAATGTTTTATTAAACGAAAATTAATTATTATTAAATGCAATTAGAGCGTTAGTGGTGGGGGATTATATGAATGCACTCACTGTAGCAGCCCGCCGCACGCAGGTGAGCCGAGCGAGACCCAAACCAGTCCGCAGCGCCATGTTGTTGCCGCGACACTGACTGACGTTCGATTCGACAACATTACATTAGCAAGGGTGATAAGGCGAGTGGCCTTTCGCCGGCGAGGCCTTACGGTGACTACCATGTGTCGATATCACGTCGAACACGAACTGAACTCGATGTCGCAATGGATCCTTTCGACGTAAAGTTATGGTTGCATTAAGAAATAGTTGTGTGGCGAATTGTATGATTTTTATCTGGTTACACTAGTTTTAAGACAGCAATACTATTCTACACTTTTAACATAGCTTGTAACAACAACAGTAAATTTCAAAACTCTTGTATACATCTTTATGTGTGAAGACTTAAATACAATTCATCTTCCCCCGAGTTGGCCGTTTTATTGGACACAACTTCAACGAAGGTCACTCCTGGTGAGCACGACAGTTGTAAACCAAAATATGTTTTTTTAACTATCTATATCATCATCATCACATTCGTAGACAAACAGACAAAGAAACAGGCATATGTATTTCATCATTCAATAACACATGAGTACATAATAAATTATAATTCAAACAAAAAAATACAATATACCACAGAGTGAATATAAATAATTCTTTCTGTTTCCTATTGTATAACGCGTAGACAGAATATATCGTATATACTACAATATATGTGAGTACATGTGTGTGTGTTTCGTCATTCCCTGTGTGTGGATTATGTTACAAGCATTTAAGCATATGAAAATCAAATTCAGCCAAAGTCCGAGTAATTTTTAATATATAGTTTGGCTTAGCGAGAAGGTAATGAATGTTGACCATAATTCGTGTTCTTCAAATGTATGTTAAATATATATAATTATGTTCATTGCGACAACTCGTGGTTGGGGCTTCAAAGTCTAATCTATCCACAAGAAGTCGCTGTTGTGATTTGTTTAAAATTTTTATCAATAATAAATGTTTCGGCATGCTTGGGAAACATACTTTTTGTTTCATTAGGTAATTTCATTTGCTTTTTTGTTTTCTTAGTCCCATCTAATTAATCTAATTACGAAAATATTCGATTATGATTATTGCAATATTGTTATTGTCGGAAAACTCTGAAAATATTGGTTATGTTCTTCAAAGCGATTTTATAACTCATAGTTGTGCACACACCAAACATTATGTTGAAATTATGAATATTATGCTTGCAGCTTAAATAAGTTATTTGTCTTGCATTGCGAACATACATTTTGGAGATAAACATGATGTTATGAAATGTCATGTTGCTCACGAACTCCATCAATTGATTAACCATACGTTGATCATAAATAAAATGAAGATTCAAATGTCACGTATCAGGGACTACGTTGCTCAGGTGCATAAGAAAGATTACAATACAAACAATAATTTATTTAAAAATAAAATAAATGTATTACTAGAAGGAATTTCACTCGTTCGTTCGAGTTGTATTATATGATTTCTTTTTTGAATTTTAGATATACTATCATTTAAAACGAGATCTGTTTGCTAACAACTTAGTTTTTTTTTTATATAAATAAAGAGTTGGAAGACTTTTCTCGCCAACTTACATCAGTGACGTTGTGATTTTATTTTTATAATCTTATATTATTATCAGTTATATCGTTTAATTGTGGTGGCTATGATACACTTTTATTAAGGTGTATAAGTGAAGTGATATGAAATAAATGCGTGTTTCTTGACTTTTTAGTTGACTGAAAATCCATATAAAGTTTTGGTGGATAAGCCACCATTTTATCAAGACGTAACGTGATAAGTTGACTAGTTATATGTCAAGAGATTTGTTATTATTGTATTTTCTTTGACACTGGCATAGTTACAACTGATGCCATCAAATAAAAGGAAAGAAAAAGTGTTGGGGATTATTGCTGTAACACATGCGCAAACAAAAAGCCGTTTTGTATAAACTCTCAGATTGACTTTGTAAACAAACCTGTTTTATAAGCACAATATTTTTTGTCAATGACTAGCAAGATTAGTTATACCTCATACCGGAATGGTAACAGATCAAGTTTGTTTTGCCTGTTAAGGGGAAGGTAAAGTCAGTTTGCTAGATGGTCTCTATATTATTTCTTTTTTGATTATATTCATCGACTTCATTTTTTTTAATTAATTTGTATGGTGTATACCTCATAAGTATCACCATTTAAGTCTCAATTTTAACGTTCCACAACGTTTTACATATTTAGATTTACAGGAGGTGCGCGTAAACTAATAAATCTACTATCTCCTTATCAAACTTTCGTTTGCACAATCTTGGCTCAAAACAATCGCAGCTCAGATAAGGCTGTCGTTACGTGTTCTACAAATAAAACGTTCACAATGCCATAGTTTAGTTGTTTTGTTAAACTGTAGTACATTTTTATAATTATTTTTAGGGAGATTTCAAAGCTTAGACTAGGTGGCAAAAAGTATGGTAATAATTCTACAGGCTTTGTATGTCTCAAGTCTTTGAATTTAAAGCAAAAATAACCGAAAGATCTCATCATACTGGGAAAATTTTGGACACCACGCCAAATGATCATGGGGTATAGGGTAGTTCTTGAACAAAATATGCTGGAAATGCCTAGATAATGAAAAAAAACTAGATGATGAAAAATAAGATGGCAGCCATACTGTGTACAAATAATCGTTTATAAGATTATAGATATAGTGATGAACCTTGAAAGTTACATTATAGGCACAGCAGTATAGCTAATGAAATTTATTTCGGAGCCCTAATTTCAAATTCCACACAATTCATTTTTCAATGGTACTTGTAAAAGAAAGCCGGTAAGTAGTGGGTATTGCTCGAAAATATATTTTTGAAAACACAAGGCATTTCTACAGTAAAAATAATTTTTGACCAATCTCGAAAAGTGTTATAAAAATCTTCCAAATAAATTTTAGGATACCACCAGTGAAGATTAGGCAAAGCCCCTCTAATGCAAAAATCGCACCGCTGACGAATTTTTTCTAAGCTAGTCATTATCCTCAACAAACTTCTTTGTCTCGGTAATAGTTGGTAGTAATAATGTAGTTAAACTCTTTTCTCAAGCGAAAAGGACAAGGAATATTTTTCTAAAGCATATATACATCTGCCCCAAAGTACACTTAAACAACATGTCTAATTTTGCTAGTAAACAATATTATTGTTATTATAAATCAAGCAACTATAAAAAGAAATCAACCATAGTGTTTGTGGTTAAGGGCATTGAGTTCATGGTGACAGTTACTTTTAGGAATAATATTGGTTTTATAAATTGGTAATACTATCTAATAGACATATGGTAACTTTGAATTCCTCAAATAATATTGCCAGGTAAAGAAAAATCCTTTTTAATTTTGGGTTTTCTTTTAAAATTTTAGAAGAAATTTAGAGGGAATATCACACTTTCCCTTCAACGTAAGAATTTTGAATTGTATTAATATTATACTGATGTTTATGGGGAGTTTTAATTGCTTACCGTTAGGCGACAAATTTGCTTTTAAGCTTTTTTATCGCATTAAAATCAAGATATTTACAAACTTTTCTCAACATTGGCAATGCATATAGTATAGGTCCTGATTATCATCAACAAAATTATACGAATAAGGTAAAATTTTAACATTATTCGTTTATATCGTCCATAGTTTTGGAAGGTTTGAGGGAGCTCGAAATAGCCGTCTGGCAATGCTATCTCACTGACAGCGATGGTGGAATATCTAAAAAGTGACGAATTGTTGACAAATTTCCTTTTAAATATCTCATAATGCCCTATTGGTATTACGACAAAAAAGATTTGCAGAACACACCTTCTTTTCGCGATGGAATCAGCACAGAAACAGAGAACCGTTATCGTAAGGAGGGTGCGAGGTTCATCATCGACACGGGATCGAAGATGGATTTAGGTTATAACACGGTTGCGACGGGTGTTGTTTATTTTCATCGTTTTTACATGTTCCACTCATTCAAGACATTTCCGAGGTATATCACCGCGTGCTGTTGTTTGTTTCTCGCGGGCAAAGTGGAGGAGACACCCAAGAAGTGTAAAGATATTATCAAAGTGGCAAAGCCTTTGTTAACAGAACAGAAGTTTAGTTCATTCGGTGAAGATCCCAAGGAGGAAGTGATGACGTTGGAGAGGATCCTTTTGCAAACTATTAAATTCGACTTGCAAGTCGAGCACCCGTATGGTTATCTGTTGAAGTACGCTAAATGTCTCAAAGGCGATAGAGCGAAGTTGCAGAAAATGGTACAAATGGCGTGGACATTCGTTAATGACAGGTACGTACATACCTTCAGTCTTCAGTTCTTTGTCCTAGTCACTATGATAATCTAACATGATCCATTGTAACTAGTATAATATAGATAGAGGAATAAATTGTCATTTTTTAATTATCTAGAGATGGAGTATTTGAAATTTACTAGTACAATTTGTATGAAATGAGAGTTGAGAATATATGTTCTCAATGGCATTGAAAAAATATATTCTGTTATGTACACCTATTATTAGCATGTATGTATGTATACTAAACAAATATAATTAAGATTAAATAGAACAATGTTTTATTTTTTCGATTGAAAATTTCTTACTGGATGATATTAATATGTATGATATTAGTGTGTTTACATGCAGCAAACTATCTACGCCCTGTGGGTCCAATATAACAATGGTTTAAGAATATTGTTGGGGCTGCCCCGTTTCTGCAGTGCATCAGGTATATTCGTTAAAGCCCACACCAATGGCTTTTGGGCCATTTTGTGCAAACGAACAGCCTTATTGCTTCACGGAATGCGGGATAGCTCCAACTCTATAATGAAATCATTGTAGCTAGATTCAACTTGCACCTTATGAAACAGCCAAATTGGCGTCAATGTAAATTTACTAATTATTTTTAAAGCTAACATAATTTTTAAGGTGTACATAATTACTAACACAAATGTAAAAATGTAATGAATAGACCAAAAAAATTGTCTGAAATGAAGATTATATTAATTTTATTATAATATAGATAAACTTGTGTAAGGTTTTGATACACCAATATTTATTATAATCACTGAAGTAAAAAAAAATACATTATTGTTATATCTCTATTATTACAGTCTATGTACAACATTATGTCTGCAATGGGAGCCAGAAGTGATAGCCGTGGCTCTGATGTTCCTAGCTGGCAAGCTGAGTAAATTTGAAGTGGTGGACTGGAATGGCCGCACACCCAAACACACTGCTTGGTGGGATATGTTTGTTGAAGACATCACAATGGAGCTGTTAGAGGATATTTGTCACCAGGTTCTGATTTTTCAATATCTACACATTATATTATTAATATTTTTTGTTTTATTCATGTTACAAACTATGTTATAATATTTAATATATATATTAATGTGGCGACAAATCATATGTGGATAATGCAGCCAATGTGGATAGTGGACTCACAAAGTTGGCCACTTAGGCAGCCTTACCTATATTTTTTCACTACTCTTTGTATTTTGATTTTGTTGGTTCATTTGACTTGCGAAATTCTGAGGGTATTATTATTATTAATTTTCGTTGCAGGTGCTGGACCTGTACTCACCACAAACACACCAGACAGGTGGTGATTCACCCCAGCAACAGACGACATTGAAGCCAAAAAACGAGAAGAAGCCACCCTCCGTTACACCGCCCACTTCCGTATCGCCTGTCGCCGCTGCCGCGATTAAACCTGTGGTCACACCTGTTAAGAATGGAGGGGAGGCGAAAATAGAACCACCCAAGATGGAGCCGTTAAGGTTTAGCTATCCCGGTTATCCCACGATGCCTCCGTACGCGGCCGTGTTCAGCGCGCCGCCACCTAGTGTTGTGCCAGGTGTGCCACCTCACACGGTGCCCCCGCACAGCATACCGCCGCACAGTGTTCCGGTGCATAGTGTTCCAGTGCACAATGTTCCGCCGCACAGTGTTCCGCCGCATAGTGTTCCGCCGCACAGTGTTCCGCCGCATAGTGTTCCACCGCACAGTGTACCGCCGCACAGTGTACCGCCGCACAGTGTGCCTGCGATGGCTTACCGAGAACCTCCACCGAACCACACTCGGTACCCGGCGACCGTGAGCGTCCCACCCCCGAACTACTTCGGAGCACCCCCGCCGCGCCCATTGCCGCCCGGGCCGCCGCCGCGTTACTACCCACCGCCCTAACGGTGGATTTTAATTGTAAGTTAGATTAATATTTTGTACTCTAAATAAAACTGATAGACTATCAAAAGTTTTTGTTTTTCACACTCTGCCATAAACAGACTGTATCTATATATTTAGATAGAAAAACAAAGTTCTACTATAATTTATTAACGGAGTCAGGTTTTACTTTGCGGAAATCCATTATTAATTGAACAATCTAAACTTTTACTTAGCTAAGATTCACGACAAGCAAAGAAAAACAGGAAAAATAATAATGTGTGTTTTTTAATGGAAGAAGTGGATTTATGGGGAACTTATACTAAATCTTACCGACAAAGCGGCCGTCAGCAACTCTCTACTTCCCAACCACTATCAACAACACCAAACACACACTTTTCCACATTGCATATGACACGTTGAGGTGAAACAAGAATACACTTTGAACTTTGAAACACATTATTATTTTTGTTTGTCGCGGATCTTAGCTAAGTAAAAGTTCTGACTGTTCACATAATACAATAAATATTTATAACATTTTGTAAACAAAGGGAGATTTTATGAATAACAGTGTTTACTTCCAGACATCAGTTGGATGGACAAATGATTTTGTACTAGGCGATCAAAAAATACATATCATACAACAATGTACCCAAGACAGTAGTTGTTATTGAGTGAGTTAGTTTTTTAAATAGTAGAACAGAACAAAAGGCACACAGCTTTGCACTGCTGACCTTTAATGGACTTTATTTATTTTATTTTATTTGTGACATTTATGCTTGATTAAACAACGGTTAAGTTAGCAAGAGTACACGAGAAGAATATTTTAAGTTAGCAAGAGTACACGAGAAGAATATTCCTGTTTTACACTGTCTGTAGTGTTAGGTGCCAACATAAACTAACAATACACACAGGGAAACAATAAAAGAATAATTGTAAGTTCATCATTCGCATTTATTCACGTGGCGGCAGATGCTGTCCCTGGTTTCGAATAACACCAGCTCCACGGCTCGACTCGGACGTTATCAACAACAAATTGTAAATCACGATATAAAGCATTGTATTCAATATCTACACAAATCTGACCGACTCAGATGTGGGTGAATCTCGTTACAATTATATTTTTTTCAATGACAACATTATGTACAATTTTAAATATTAAAAAATATATATATATATATATATATATAAAAGTGAGAAATGTGCAATAAATAAAATTACAAATAATTGAAATTATGATAAAAGAAATAAAAAAAATTTAAGAACGTCTTAGTATTAGAATGAGGCCATAGACATTATATTATTGCTTTAGTACTAAATTTCAAATTATCTAGAACAAGTGAACACTGTACGTTCATAATAAATGATTGTTACATTGAAATTCATTATAAGTTAAAACAATGTTTACTTGTTTATTAAAATTTTGTATGATTAATACAGTCAGTTTGAATTTTTTATCTTATTTCATTTAAAATTATTTAAATACAATGGTCTTAATATATTAATAAATCTTAGCAAATTAAATACACGTAAAAAAGCCAAACAAAAATAACTTACAACAAGAAATATCTTAATTATGTATATAACATAGTAAGGAGCATCAATTACAAGGAAATTGTTTCTTGCTAGCGATACATAACTTAGATATATTTAAACTACAACGGAGCTGCCTTGGACTAGAAAATAAACACATCGGTACAATATAAAGGCTCGAACACAACGACTGACTGCATCTACATACAATGGACAGTGTAAGTTAATGTGGGATCTAGAATGTAGAGTGATCAGAATAGGTAGCAATGGTTTTGATACTTGCAGGTCAGTTTTCTTAACATGTATACATCTTCACTAATATTTTTTTATAAGATATGTCATAGCAAAACAATCTAAATGAATGTTTTGTAGGAGACAGGTCATATAAGTTCTTCTATGATACTTATAGAAGGACTTATTTGTTAATACAATCCTGGTATATGAATATTATTCATAATAATACCGTTTGAGATCTTTCATCACAAATAGCATTAGATAATGTATTTTTTATGCAAAAGATAAAATTTACTTGGAAATCATATTTAATGATGTAAAGGATGATGCTTGTACTAAAACTATGTGAACCAGTGTTTTGGCATCATTGAGAACTCAATAAAGCAGTTGTGGTATATCATTTCTGATCAACTGTCAATCGAATATTACTAACATTTTGTCCTATACATGACAACAGTTACTACCCTCAGAAAAAAGAACGCAATATTTTTTCAAAATATCAAAATTTTTTGGTAACATTATGAAGGGGGCTGGCTTATCGTTTTAAGTGAAGCACTCTGTTACATGGGACGTTCCATAGTCTATATGGTAGGCTTAATTGCAGTTTCTTTGGTGACGATAAGATGACCTGTCTTTTAAATACAAAAAAATCAATTTGTAATTAATAGTAATTTTGTGTCAATTAATTAATTTACAATATTAAAGATTGCTTATTAAATTTTCTAAAGGTCAAATAAATTAATAAATAAAAAATATATTTTCGTCTATCAAAACTGTTGATTATTATGGGTCATAACCCTTGTTATCATAGCATTAATCAAATCACAAAGTGTATGCACCGCTATAGACAGTCACGAATGGTACAGGGGCTGGTTATCGCAGTGCTGATTTAAGCACTTCGTCACACACACTAACATCACACATACACCACGGTTAATTCACAATAATACAAATATAATATAACAGTTAAAATACAAAGGCACACAATTGTTAAGAGCATCAGATCGTGTATAATCTCTGAATATTAAGGCACATTTTCACTTACAACTACAGTTTTAGAAAACATCTTGAAGAGCATCAACAGTTGGGCACTAGACCCTGTATCTATACACTACGATAATACTTTTTTCAAATTTTACACTTAACAATATAATACATCAATACAATTTCATCGAGACAGTACATGAGTGACCTTTTCAATACAATACAATACAATACAACAACAAATAAATACACAAAAAACACAACAACACTAGTCATAAGGTGGATTGTGTTGATTGTATCAGTCGGTTACAAATCTCAAATGTTTCACTTTTGTTTAGTCCAATAGAGTCTGCATCATAATGACTGTTCGTGGGTCAATGTAACATGTGTCCACCAGGCCAGGTCGTGGGTGGGTGATTATTTGTGGCAAATTGACTAGAGCGTTTTCTGTGCATCACGAGGCATTTTAAACCTGATCCGCTGTCTGATGTATGATCCTGACAGCTGTGATCGTTAAGTAAGAAGTCAAATAAAATGAGTTGACCCATAACTTATGCCTACGCAAAGTTACTTTCTTAATTCATAATTTTCATGTCGTTCTAGTTGTATCATATTTGTAAAAAATAATGATGATTAATATTTTTGATCAGTTTGTAATTAAAGATTTTTTGGTTACTTTATCTAGTATTTTATTAATAGCTGTTAGATATAAAATTTATTCATTTTTTATTTATTTGGAAACTTGTATTCAAAGCAGTGACAGGAGTAGGTATGTTGATCTCAAATCAACCGCTCACCGTACGAAGCGCGGTAGCTAAGCTACCACTCAGACGCCGGTTTTCTGAAAATTTGTATTAATATTGTAATAACAAACAATAACTCGTTATCATTTGTCATATGCTGAAATGATAGGAACAATAAAATGCATTTTCCTATTCTTCACCTGTGTATATAGTAATAAGATATAGCTACACCCTGAACGCGTCTGATATTCACGTGGAACCGAATTTCACGACCAAAGATCATCAAGGTATTTTTGGTGTTTGTTAAGGTAGCTTTATGAGCAGTATAATGAGCAGAACGTCAGGAAAATCATCAGAATCGTCGGGCTGGGCACGTAATACGGATGGAGGACGCTAGAGTACCCAAACTCCTACTCGACGGCAAACCAGACGGCCGTAGAAGCCCTGGAAGCCCACACTCAAATGGCTGGATGGAGTCGACGACGACTCAAAGGCAATCTGTACGATGGGCTGGAGAGAAAAAGCCAAACTGAGATCCGATTGGAATATTGGTATGGTAGATATTCCTACTTGTCTATAGTACTCTTTCTTTCTATGTCAGCGTTCTAACCATACAAGGGTTTCAAATATTATGGTTTTAGGACGTGCACAATTAAAAAGGACGTAAGTGACGTGGGCAATGTTAAAGCAAAAAATGAACACTGTGTTTTATGACACGTTATCATTTCGTTTACGTCTCTATGGGCGGTACGTACGTCACGTTGAGTTACTTGTGGGCGTGGCTTGCCAACGCGCGCGAGGATTTCGTATACCATTTTATTGTATTGAAATAGTAAAATAAACTCTATAGTCATAAACTTAAGGCACATAATTGTGTCCGCCCGCCCACGTTCGACGATTTCGTTTACCATTTTATTATAAATATATAATAGAAATAGTAAAGTAAACCCTAAAGCCATGATCTTAAGGCACACAATCGTGTCCGCGCACGTACTAAGATTTCGTTCACCAATTCCTAAGCGGGCACCATGGCTAGCTTTTGAGGGAAGCTAGATGAGCCGCGACTGCTTCAGATGCTCGAGTAGCAGCTGGTGCAGCAGCTTGTACTGGTGAACGTTCTCTATGAGGTTCGCCCGCTGCTGGTGTAGCTGAGTTATGGTCCGCGGGATATCCAATTCCTGCAAACGTAGACAAACACCAAATTCATTCGCCGCTGGTACATTGTCCGGTTATAACGACAAAACGATTCTCATCCAAATAACAGTCTTAACCAAATTAAACGATAGGAAGGTAGGCGAGCAGGCGTGTCACCTGATGGAAAGCAATCAACGCCGTCCGATTTAGTCGAAACGGGGACGTCCACACCACGCGCAGGGTTGTGGGATCGAGCCTTGGGGATGAACCCCACTGCTGGCGTAGCAACTCAATGGGGCGATCTCCCCACGTTCCAAGGTGCCGCTGTTCTCAGCGGCTTTAAGCCGTCCTTTAACGACCTCGCGTCGTCGAGATATGGCCGGACCTATTCCTACGTTTGGTCCGTCGCTGGCCCTCCCCCTTCGCGGGAGGGGAAAAGTGAAGTGTGAAATATAAGCTTCCGGCTTTCGTAGCTGACTAAGTGTGCAATGTACCTGGTTGGCGTCGAGCACGTGCAGCAGCAGGTCGGCGGCGAGCGCGGTGCCGCTGCGTCCCGCGCCGCGCGCGCAGCAGAACAGCAGCGGCGCGTTGCGCGACCACGGCGCGTCCTGGTCGGCGCTCACCTCCGCCTCGCTGGCCAGCCGCAGCCCGTTCACCTCCGACAGGAACTCTGCAACGGTTCAACAGCCTCGTTTGGAATCTCCAAGGCAAGCAAGCCCTAGATTGGAACCTCCAAGGGAAAAGGAAGCGTAGTCGCCCCCAAACAAACATGGCGGCGTACGGTGATAGAAGCGGGTAGCATCAGTACAACCTGGGGCGACATAGAGCGCGTAGCTCAAGGTAGAACGCGATGGCGGAGGACCGTGGACGCTCGCATGGGGCGGAGGGCGTCCACAGTTTATACATTCCTGTGTGTGTGTGTGTGTGTGTGTGTTCCTATATGTACACACAAATGGGAACATAAGTCGATGTATATAAACTGTTTATTTGAATACAACAAAACATTTTTCCTCATGTGTCATATATATTTGTACATTTTTATTTGTAACTAATATATTTGTACATTTTTATTTGTGCTAAGATCCCGGCACACTTCTCGTGCTTCCTCCACACACATCACTGTCCTTATTCAAGCCCGCCGGTTAAGGATATTATTGACCTGACCTTTCCTTACAACTTCGGCACTTTGGTCAAGGTGTATTCTCCTTTACCTTTGCCTACCGACCCTTCCATCCACCTTCGCAACGTAAATTTTTTTGCCAGTCGTCTTTCATCCTCTCTATGTGCCCAAACCATATAAGTATCCCTTTCTCAACTTTTGTCACCACACCTTCTTTTCACCCGACTTGTCACCCGATTGAAACGCGCGCCCGAAAGGACAACGCCCACGTAACGTGTTACACGATCCGGACGACGAAACAGCGTCGTTCGGATCCACCCACGACACCAACACTCACACGCACCCCGGCTCTAGCCGAGCACGTAGAGTAGGGAACACTTCTACACCGGCCGCTTACACGAGATTCTCTCACGTACGCGGTCGGTTCTCACCCCCTAGACCTTAGGGTCTATGGGACTAATAGGGACTATAGTTACTAAAGTTCAATCCTCCCCTACATGTTTAACGTAGAATCATTACGAGTTTAAAATCAGCACACACACATATGTGTACCTCCGACACGGCATCAGGCCGATGGAGTCTGCGATTTGCGCAGATTCCCAATTATATTTAACTTGCCCGGGTCCTGAATTCGATAAAGCTGTTAAAGCCAATAGGCCAGCATTAACATCTTCGAATCAACACCTTCTTTTACTCCGCACCGATTGAATGAGTATCTCGATCGTTAGGTGATTGGACGCGTAGTACTCGAGTGTGCGGCGTATTGTGTCTATATGGTTGGTTGTTGGTACGCGTAGTTCTAGAGTATGCGACGTATTGTGTCTATATGGTTATGTGATTGGACGCGTAGTACTCAAGTGTGCGGCGTATTGTGTCTATATGGTTGGTTGTTGGTACGCGTAGTACTCGAGTGTGCGGCGTATTGTGTCTATATGGTTATGTGATTGGACGCGTAGTACTCGAGTATGCGGCGTGGTGTGTCTGTATAGTTAGGTCGTTGGACGGTACCTCTGAGATGGTGCAGGTCCTGCGGGGTGGCGGCGGCGTCGGGCCAGCGCGCGAGGTGCACGTGCCAGAGCGCGCGTGCGCGGCCGCCGCTGCGCATGCGCACGCGCACCGACGCGCCCCACGCCGCCACCGACGAGCTCGTCGCGCTCACCGACACCTGACACACAAAGATGAACGCTCCTATAGTCTATCACCATCGAGATCGAAGGACCATTCGTTTGGTGTGTAATGCTGACATCGGACACGTGTACAGCAAATAACAATTGTTTATACAATTAATGAACTAGTCAGTGCACCTGTGGCAACCGTGGCGACCGGGTGCAATTTAACATTATCGTCGTTTACTACCAAACCCACCCGCTATCAACAACAACAAACACGGTGTGTGTTTGGTGTTGTTGATAGTTTACCACTCTTCCACAATGCACACGACACGTGTTTCGCCTCAACACGAGACATCATCAAGTATAGTACCTTTTTAGACCATTAAACTTGGTTCGCCACCCGTCACGTCATAATTCTCACGAGGGCGAAAAACAACGAACGGAGAGCCGTTTCGCTGCGATGAATGTGAAAGGAAGGATGGATGAAAAGACGGACGAGTGTGTAGAAATCAAGGAAGGTGCGCCGGGATCGTAGCGGAGATGGAGATCTGTGGTCTCTCCCTAACCCTACAGGAAGATATTAATTAACTTATGTGAAGACTTAACGGTTGTCTTCCGTACAGTCTACTATACCTGATGATGCCTCGTGTTGAGGCGAAACACGTGTCGTTTGCAAGGTGGAAACGTGGTGGTGTGTGTTTGGTGTTGTGTATAGTGGTTGGTGGGTGGAGAGTTGCTGACGGCCGTTTTTCGGTAAGATTTAGTTTGAGTTCCCCGTAAATCCACTTCATCCAGTAGAAAACACGCATTGTTAATTTTCTGTTTTTGTTTGCTTCTAGACTAAAAGTTCTGAGTGTCCACATAACAGTAAAAGTAAGTTGTTGTTGTATCAAACCAAAATCTAAATAATCAGCTCAGTTGAATCTGGTCCACTCCGTCCCTGACATAGAATCCCATGTTGATGTCGTTTGCATTGTGTCATGAATACAAAAGTTATCTATCCATCTATATCTGACCTGGCCGTAGAGCTGCGTGCGGTTGGCGGGCGGCAGGTGTGGGGGGGCGTGGGCGTGGGCGTCGTGGGCCACGTACGCCATCACGCGCACGCCCAGCTGCCACGCGGCGGCCCACAGCGCGCCCGTCTGCGCGCTCGCGCCGCCGCTGCACGCCACCGCGTAGAAGCGCTGCGTGCTGCCCACAGTCATCTGCTCCGGACACGTTACGTCGTATCAATTCATCGATGATTAATGACATCATTGCAAGCAAGGCCTTTGAGGTCGCGTGGTTTGCGGTCGAGGATGGTGGTTCCTTATGGCAGGAATCACAGGGTAAGCACCGCGAGGGTATCGAGGTTAGCGAACTCACACAACCTCCCCGAGACGGAGCTTAGTGAGCCAGGCACCGGAGCAGCCCCGGCAGAAGCAGTTCTCTAAGAGAACTCGGGACTCCTCCCTCGCGCCGATGGCGGTCATCATGGGTGCCATCGTTAATCGGTAGACATTCAAAAGCTGGAGCCCGACATAACTCCCCAGGGCAGCAGGATAGCCTAATAGATTTACCCTGCGTACGCACGTACGTACGTACGCATGTACGCACGTACGCATGTACGCACGTACGTACGTACGCATGTACGCACGTACGCATGTACGCACGTACGTACGTACGCACGTACGTACTGTCTCTACGTAAAAAAAAATCACAGATGAAAGATGAGGGTGTGAAGTACTGACGGTGAGGTGCGAGGCGTTGAGGTAGCCGTGGGGGTTGTCGGGCGTGGGCCGCAGCCTCACGCGGTTGTCCTCGTACGGCAGCCGCTCCGTGCCGTGGTTCAGCGCCGCGTGCTGCGGCAGCAGCGCCGTCACCACCTCCCCGCCTCCCCCGCCGACTCCCCCGCCGGTGCCCTCGCGCCCCTTCGGCAGCCTCTCGAACGCGAACTGAAGCTGCTCGTCGGATATCTTCCGCTCCAGCAACTGGCACTGGAATCACGCGTCGCCCCATATTTCGAATTTATTTTTTAATACTATGTGTACAGGATTGAAAAGACCAAGGAAAACATGTCCCTCATTCATCCCTCACAGCTGCCTTCTTCATGCATTCATGTAAGCGGCGATTGAGAGCTGTATTCATCTGATCCGTCCACCGCATCGGAAACCTGCCACGCCCTAGGGTTCCTTCAACTGTTCTCCACACTGCCAGGTGTTACGCTCATCGAGTGAGGTGTCATCGCGCCCGTGACGAGACACGTGCCCAGCTAACTAGGAAAGGAAACTATGCGACCTTGTACTGTGGAAGATTAATCTTAAAACGCCGATATACACGATCCAGTGTTCCCATGCATATGGGGCGTAGGGGCGTTCGAAATCCGAACGTATGTGTTCGAAAAATGCCGGCAATAACCCGCATGCTCGTTTGCCTGCTATAAAAACAAATACAAAACTATATTATAACCGGTACTCACCAACGTTTCCTTGGTAATACTGGGAGGTAGCGGCTGGAACTTGGGCAGCCCGGTGGACCAGCGATGCTTGTTGGCGGGTTGCACCATATTGGCTTTGGCCCGGTCCCTTCCTAGAGTTGCACTCTTTACCTCCACCGTCTTGTTCCCCCTCCCCATGAACATCCCCCAGCGCCGGCGCTTCTTCTCTTTGCTGCTCACGCTGTTCTTCGAGTTCTCCAACTCGACGCTGGCGCTGAAGGTCGAGTTGGGTATGGAGCTCGACAGGGCACTGTCGTGGGATACGTTGATCGAGGTGATGTTGTCGCTGGACTTGCTCATCGCGCTTACTTTGTGGGTGGAGAGGCTTTGGTACGGGGTCTCGTCGAAGTCCTTGTCGGTCTTCAACGACAGTTTGTCCACGGACAAAGTTTCCGCCTCCGTCTTGTGGATCGATCGGTTCGGGACGGCCAAGTCGTCGGGTATGGCCGTCTCGCTCACGCCTTTCAGTATTTGCGCGTTCACATAGTGGCCGTCCGGTTCGATCTTGTGGCGGAAGTTGAGCGGGTTGGGGGTCGGGTTGACGCCGTAGCTGTTGATGGTGGGATGGCTGCCGTTGCGGTCGTCGTTACGGGCCATCTCCTCGCTTGTGTTGCGCACAGTGAGACTGTGAGCTCTATGCCTCACCGGTGGCTGGTCGCTTTGCCACGGCAGGGGGACGTTCTCGTAAATGGGCTCCTGCGCGTCGGCCATCTTGACTTGCGCTTGCGGCAGCACTAGGTGCCTCTGATACGATATCCGCCGCATCGGCATCGAGTACATGATGTTGCCCCGTTCGTCGTACACCTTCTGTATGTTGTCCGATATGTGATGGGGATCGATTATGATGTGTGGGTTGGGCTCAAGAACTGAGGTCAGGTTGTTGTACGTGCCGTGGGTCGCGGGCGCCGCCAGTATATTGGGTCGGGCGTAATTGACGACGCCATGGGTGGTCGGGTTCATGTACCCCAGATATTGTCTGTTGAGCGCCGACCTAGTCGAAACCAGATCCGGACTGGAACCGGACACGTGCGAGTTGATGTACCCCCGGTGGTAGTTGAGCGCTTGGCTGGCGACGGCCAGGTCCGGCGTGGAGTTGGAAGCCAGCCCGTTCGACGGGTACGGGGGTGGGGGTTTGTATACGTTGACGTAGTGCAGAGCGTGTTCCGGCTGCACGTTGGGGTTGACGGCGAAGGGGTAGTTGGCCATGAATTTGAGGCCGTAGTTGTAATCGTCGGTCGCCGGCATCCCTTGGTTTACGGAGACCGTGTGCCTCGTGACGTCGGGGTAATGTATCCGGTGTATGTCGGGGTGGGAGCCGTACACGAGTGGCTTAGCGCTGCCGCTCAGCAGTTGGGAGTGGGTGTGATGGCTCTGGAAGCGGACTTGGGCCTCCGCTCTCTGCTGCTGGTATTTCTGTTGAATCGCCGTCTCGTAATCTGGAGCCGGCCGATACGATGGTAGGAGCGCCCTGCGGAAAAAAACGTAATAAATATATATTAGAGTACATACGTACATATATACGGGAAACAGGCGTGCTGTTTCCCGTAAAGGTAAGCAAAGTCTCCATCTGCTACGATCCCGGCACGCTTTCTTTGCTTCACCCAAACGCATCACTCTCTTCATACAAGCTCGCCGGTTAAGGGTACTTTTGACCTGGCCTGATTTAAATGTCTACTAGTTTTTTCATTACTTTTTGAATTAAAGAATGAAGTATTCTTTTGTAGAAAGTGTATGACGTCACCATAATTTTTCGTCTTCAAGGCCGGAAACGCTTCCGTAATTGCTGTGGTGTCGCGGATGACCATCGGCGGCGTTGATTGCTTTCCATCGGGCGACACGCTTGCTCGTTTGCCCTCGTAATCCATAAAAAAAAGCCACTGGAATGAGCGCTGAACGTCAAATAAGTTGTCGACGGCACACCGCTAATGAAGGCTACGTCAGCGTTGGGTTGTCACGGACCTGTTCCGGTGCAGCTGCGGCGGGTGGTCGGCCAGCTCCAGGCAGGAGGTGGAGTGCGCTCGGTGCGCCGCCGTCAGCGGCTCCAGCCTCGCGACCGCCGCCCCGCCCACCGCTGGGCTCGCGGCGCCCGCGTTGCTCGCCTCGCGCGTCTCCAGCTCTTCGCGACTCTCCGAAACGCCCCACTCCTGAAATTGGTTTATTATTTTCTTTTCTCCTATTGCACAATGTGCACAACAGGAGGACTAATACTACAACTACTACTCGTACTTAATAAATATATAACAAATTCTTGGCATCTGTGAATTGGTAGAGGCACGCTGAAGACGAATACTTTGTCCAGAATGGCATATCATTTGTCTGTAGCATGAATGGGGGCCGGCTCATCGGGGATAGTACCACACTCCCGCAGAAAACCGGCGTCTGAGTGGTAGCTCAACTACCGCACTTCGTCCGGTGAGGGGTTGGGTTCCGGAGGCCCAACCTCTCTCCCCACTCCCATAATGACACTTTCCTTAAAGGCCGGCAACGCTTCTGTACTGCCTGTGGTGTTGCGGATGTCTATGGGCGGCGTTGATTGCTTTCCATCAGGTGACACGCCTGCTCGTTGGCCTTCCTATCCTATAAAAATATATATATTGTTGTTGTGGTCATATATACATATGTATATAAAACAACAACAACAATACGTGACAATATTAACGTAATGTAACGCCCGTACTCTGTATATAATGTCAATCACCCGACCAGCGGAGCGATGAATATTGGAAAGCAAGAAACGACCGCTTTCTCTCCTTGTGTCCACCGAAGGCGTAGTTCTTTTAACTGACTCCCGTAATACGGTTGCTAATAAATATCATTACGGTATAGTACACCTACTGTGACAAGCTCAAAGTCGCTCAGAGTGCTGTGGAGAGGGATATGCTCGGAGTTTCTTTGGTGTTTTTCGATTTTTTCATTTTATGATATGTCATTGGTGTGTACGCGCTCGCTTCGCTCACCTGGTCGGCGTGCCGTTGGCGCATGTAGAAGGTGTGCTGCTGGACGCACATCCGCCACACGTACTTGCCGTCGTCTGGGCTGGGCAGCGCGAAGGAGGCGGAGGCCCGCCGCTGGCATTCGATGCTGAACGTGCGCTTGTGGTTGATCACGTTCGTAATGTCCGTCCAGCTGTACACCGCACACGGGGATACATAGTGTTACCAACATACAGACAGGCCCCAGGAGACGGCCCCACCGTGGTAGTTACGGGTATAGTGATATACATATGTAAGAAAAAATATGACTGCATTAAAATTGGTGTAGATGGGTGCATTTTAATGCAGTCATCATCAGCTTGATGCAATACTTAACACATTGACTGCCTCGCGTGTTTACAATAATATTTCCATAAGTCCGCGAGACCCTCCGCCCGCGGAGTCAATGGTCGCGGGTTCGATCCCCGCATCAGAATATATGTATGAATTATAAATATTTATTCCGAGTCTGGTAACCCCGCTAATCCGCATTTCCTTTCCTGCCCTTTCCTTTCTTCTCTATCCTTTTCCCCTCCTCTCCGCCAATCCACGGTCAGCCATGCCAATGGATGCGTGGCTAGGGGCGAGCTTAGTCGCAAGCGTGCCGACCGTCCTGGGATCGGGCTCCCCCGGGTTCTATGGTGCCTTACTTTAGCATGCGGGGCTCTGCTAGGGCTGACCTCCATACTCTCTTGCGGCTCGTGAATTCATTAAGACGAATTTTAATATACCTAATTTGTTGAAAAACGACGGTGACGTGGTTCGCCCGTCACGTCTTGATTCCCACGAGGGCTAGAAGCGACTAAATGAGAGCCGTTTCGCTGCGATGAATGCGAGAGGAAGAATGGCTGAAAGAGAATGGACGAGTGTGGAGGAGGGGGGTAGGGTGCGCCGGGATCATAGCGGATGGTGCTCTGTGGTCTCTGCCACCCCTGCGGGGGATAGGCGTGAATATATAAAAAAAATATACATAGAGATAGAACCCCATGAAAGGGGGTTGTTACCGGTAGAATTGTGGAGTATCGCTGTTTTCGGCCAACACACGGATGCCTGTAAGCATAACGGCGATGGTGACCTCTCTCTGGTCGAGCTGGTCGCGGGCGGAGAACATCTCCTGGCCATAGCCGCGCAGTTGCTGGCACGTTGTGATGAAGCCTTCTTCCGCCTGTGCCTTTGACGATAGAGGAAATTGGGCATTATTTTTAAGAACATTACAACTCACCGAAAGGGAAAGTTTCATCCCCACTATCTGCATGAGTGGCGAACTAGTACGGTGCGTTGTTCCGGAACACCCGCGTACCATCACTCCATGGAACCAGCTGACTTCGGTAGTATTTTCGAACCGATAAGACATTGAATTCTTCAAAAAACAAGTCTACTCATATCTTAAAAACCACCAACACCACTTTGATGCTTCTGGTGATGCGGACATCTATGGGTGTGGTTAATTGCTCTCCATCGGGTGATACACTTGCTCGTTTTCCTGCCTATCACATAAAAAAAATACCAACCGAGTTTAGGAGTTATAAACATCTTAAAATGAACACTAGAATACTAATACAAGATGTTTAGATTTATTGTCTTGATCATGCAACTTGCACCAAGTGAGAAACCAAGAGAATCCTCAAAAAGACATGTCAAAGGTTAAAGGTATTCATTCTATGGACGTATCCTGACCAGTGGCGTAGCGAGGGGGGGGGGGATCATGACTGATCCTGACCTCAATATTCTTCTTGTTAAACCAATATTCTTCAATATATGTATGGCTCTAGAGCAGGGATTCCCAAACTATTTTGGGCAAGAGACCATTTTTCCAAAATGAACTGATACCTCAGAACCCCACAGCCAAATTACTTTAAAAACACCATCTCTAGTTTTTTTCTATCAATACAAAATATTTACCAATTTGAAAACTTGTTAAATATTTTGTATTGATCGATCGGTGCCTTTCGACCTCAAGGGCTCGATATCAACCACTTTGGGAATCCCTGATCTAGAGATTGTGTATTTTAAGCTAACATCAATTGAAAATATTTCAAATTATCACTATTCATAAGGAATTTTAACAAAAAAAAATGATACATAAACAAATACACTACCTAACTTATAATAATGTAAGTAAAGTTAAAAAATCAAAAATCATTATTTTTGCAAAAAATTCTAGAATAATGTAATTTTGTTAATGACGTGATTTTTGGTAAACAGCAGGAGCAATAACCTCTATCCTGACTTAAGTCGATTGGAATTCCATAGCAAAGGCCTTGCCCATAACCTGGTGTATGCTTTATATGTACGAGTTGGATAATCATTAGTCATGTCACAAACATAATGTCCTGAATATTTATGTTTTGACCATAGTGTTGGAATTCACTGTTTCAAAACATAAAGTGTTGATTTTTTTCTAACACATATACTTCACAATGTATTTTCAGTATAAATTAATAATATAAAACCCTGAAATAGTAAAAATATTGCTCAAAACTTAGATTCATTATTACCATTATATTTGTAATAACTTATTACGTATCATACACTTAATTTGTCTACTGTTGTAATTGAAAACAGAATAAAAAGCAGATCTGAACTTTTCCCGCCAACTTACATCAGTGATGTTGTGTTTTTATTTCATTTTCATAATCTTATATTATTATCAGTTATATTGTTAAATTGTGGTGGCGTATTATACAATATAGTATGATTAAGGCATATAAGTGATATTAAGTAAATGTGTGTATCGTAACTTTTTAAGTCGACTGAAAAAGTATCATAGAAAAGAAAAAGCAGACCAAATTGGGAGATAGGATGTATTACCTAGACATAAACCTAGTTATAAGTTTAAAATTTCTTTTCTCAAATTCTTTAACCCCTTGACATTCAATAATATTTGGTAGACCTTTTGTTCATATGGAATTATAGACTTTGACATCTTTGAGACATACATAACTGTTTTGAACGGATGCAGAGCAACATATTTCTAAAATAATATTGAATTATATCACTCATTCATCATTATTTTTCTAATGCATCAAATTCTGTTTTATTTGTATGTAAAAATGTACTATTTAATTATTTATATTATAATTACTTTTGTTCATTTTGTATTTTGCAGTTATATCCTTAACAGATGAATAGGAGCACCCTCATAAAAAAAAATTGGAGCATGTGAAGGTGTAAATTTCACACACACGGTGTAATCTTTCAGTGTCACACCATCCACCATATTTTTTTTTTTTTTTTTTTTATATATTCACGCCTATCCCCCGCAGGGGTTGGCAGAGACCACAGAGCTCCATCCGCTGCCATTCATCGCAGCGAAACGGCTCGTCATTGGTCGCTTTTCGCCCTCGTGAGAATCAGGACGTGACGGGTGGCGAACCACGTCGCCGTCATTTTCGACAAATTAGGTATATTAAATTCGTCTTTAGTGAATCCCACGAGCCGCAAGGGAGGATGGAGGTCAGCCCCAGCAGAGCCCTGCATGCTGAGGTAAGGCACCATAGTCCCCGGGGGAGCCCGACCCCGGGACGATCGGCACGTTTACGACTAGGCTCGCCCCTAGCCACGCATCCATTGGCACGGCAGACCGTGGATTGGCGGAGAGGAAGGGAAAGGATAGAGAAGAAAGGAAGGGGCAGGAAAGGAAATGCGGATTGGGGGGGTTACCAGACTCGGAATAAACATTTAAAAATCCATATAAATATTTATTTCGATGCGGGAATCGAACCCGCGACCACTGACTCCGCGGGCGGAGAGCCCCGCCACTGAGCCAATCGGTCGTCCACCATATATAAACAAACAATTGTAAATTTCCTAATCAGTGTGCAGCACTGCAAAGTGATAATGTTACTGATAACATACTTTAGTTGGGCAACTTTATTAATTTAGATATAAAACTAATGGAAACAGATTTTTTTTTAGCATTTAGTAAGAGCACTGTGTACTTTATTATATTATTATGATATATATATATATGTATTAAAAATACAAAATCCCATTTACGAATAAGTAATTTAAAAAATTCTTATTTAGTACCCCAAGTCTGAAAACGAAATCATGATAAGAAGTACAAGCAATTAGTTCAGCACTTTTTCTTTATGGATAGGAAGGCAAACAAGCAGGTGTGTCACCTGATGGAAAGCAATTAATTCCCCCTATAGACATCTGTAGTGCCATAGGTATTGCGGAAGCATTACCGAGTTTTAAAAAATGTGTACCCTTTATTCTTGAAGGTTCCAATGTCATATCAGTCAGGAAACTCCACTGAAGGTAGCCAGTTCCATAGGATAGTGGTGCGAGGAAAAAAGTTTCTGGGAAATCACACCATACTAGATCCCCATTCGTCCAGATGCTATGTATTAATATTTATACTGTTCTTATAAATGTTATTCAGTTTTTGGCATTGTTATAGTGATTACAATTGTAGTTTTTCCTTTGATATCCATAAAATATGTGAAAAATTTCTAGTTTTCTGAGTAAATAGATCAATAATCTTTATTTCAAATTTAAAAATATTATGAAAATAGATTTATGAAAATAGATGTGTTTGTACCTGTGACATGTTGTTGAGAGTCATATGATGTTGTATAACTGCAGCTGTCAGCCATTCCAGTCTTCCGGCCTCGGCTAAACTGCTACCGTCGATGACTTGATTACCGTCGAGCATTTGTTTCGGGAATGTTAATAAATTCTTGAGGTATTCCACCGTGTGCCGCTCCCGGTCGTGGTTTCCATACTCCGCTTGTCGGCTGTACGATGCTAATATCACGGCTTGTTGACAGTCACATATGATACGCCCCTCTATCAAGTCATTCTTTAGTTGCAAGAAATAATGGTAACGTGTCACCTCATCTGTGATGAGGCTGGTGCCAGATATGATATAATACATTACACGTAGATATAACTGGTGGGAAGACGCATATTTGTCGAGTTGGCGTTTCAGGGGACGCTCCAGCTGCACCCAACGCGGCTGTTGACTGCGGTTCAGATAACGCAGCCCAAAAAATTCCGGCTGATTTATCGCCTGCCTCTGGCAGACGTTGTCGAGACATTCTTGCCCTGTACTGTCCACTGATAGGGTGCAATCTGCTACGCCGCCATCCAGCAACTCCACGCTTATCACGAATAAGCTTTTCGAAGCTACATTGTACTGTCGCGTCTTCTTCAACTTCAGTTTAAAAGGCATCTTCAGCCCAAGTCACACATAACATCACGAATTAATACGTTACACTACGTTTAAGGCATATGAATGGGGGAAACACGTCCGTTAATCGCGCTACATATAAAAATCGCTTCGGTTGTCGAATAATTTGCTTCTAAGACACATAAAAATACGTCTTTGTTTCAGTGATATACAAATATTTGGGTAAAACTATAAAATTTTCCAAGTAAACATAATACAAAATACAAAAATTCACAATATTGCGGCCATTGACAAATGTCAACTGGGTACCTTATTATTATTACCTAATCTGTGCAAGTGAGTTGACAACTGTCCGTCTGACGTTGCTTGTCAGTTGCCAGAAAAAAAAAGTATTGCATAAAGTATAACAAATAATGATAACTGTTACTGTACTTTTCCCGCCAATTTACATCAGTGACGTGTTTTTATTTCATTTACATAATGGTATATTATTGTCAGTTAGTGTATTTATTATGTTTAATTAAGACTTATACGCCTGTGAAACGGTAAATGAAATGATATGATATAAATGCGTATATCGAGACTGTTAAAATTGACTGAAAAAGTCCTCAGAAATTTTGGTAGAATAGCCATAACATAAATAACTATTTGTCATCCAAGAAAAGAAAGAATAACTGTCACTAATCTCACGATTTTATTAATTAATCTATATTTACAAGCCAAGTAAAAAACAATTATTGAGAAAACAACAATATATATTATATAGATCATTTTACAAAAATATCGCTATACAATTTCCATAGTATTAGAACCCTTTACATCTAACATTTTATTAATATCAGTACAATAGTTCAGTGTGCCGCAACTTAAGCCTTCTTCCGCTCTCCCTTCTCTATGTTAAGCCAATCTCGCGGCTCCTTCAACACTTTCATCAGCTTCTCTTCTGCGGAATTTGGCTTTGGCTCATGCATGTACTCCCATTTCTGCAAAAAAAAAAAAAAAAAACAATACAGTATTTTTACTTTGTATTATATTAGGCCTATTGTTGTGGCTCTGAGATTATTACAATAGTCAGTGTTATCACAGCATCAAGCAAACCTGCCTTTACGTTTTCTCTATGGTGGAATTGCATCAAAAAATATCAACTGTCTAATAATAAATATAAATGTCGCAGTGGTAGTGTGATAGGTGTTTTACGGCCCTGGATTTAAGCCCCTTTGAGCCTGTCTTGTAAGTTTACAGCTTAGCTTGTCACATTACGTCTTGATATAATGGTGGCCATACATTCAAGAACATATATGGACTTGTACAGTCAAAAGTCACGATACAAGAATTTATTTCATATCACTCCACTTGTACGCCATTATCAAACTATATTGTACAATACGCCACCATAATTAAATAATATAACTGATTATATCGATATATATTAAATAATCTTATTTATGAAAATGAAATAAAAATGTTACTGATGTAAGTTGGCGGGAAACGTCTGAAGGCGGGAAAAAGTTGGCAACCCTGAAGACTCTATCAGGGTTGCCAACTTTTTAATGTGTCAACTTGGTACGTAAGGCACGCATTGGGGCGGCACGTACCGCGTGCAGGGGCAGCGACATGAGTATGGACTCGAAGCGCGCCTGCGGCGTGTGCAGGCCGAACTTGGTGCCGCGGTCGTACACCAGGTTGAACTCGACGTAGCGGCCGCGCCGCAGCAGCTGCCACTGTCGCTCGTGGTAACCGTACGCGTCGTCTTTGTGCTTGCGGACTGTCAACAAAGAGTTTGATGAATGTCGCCATAGAAATATGTGTAGAAAGTATACATTCTTTGCTATTGTTACAAGGGAAAAAGAGAAAGAGGAGAAGAAGAGAGGAAAAAGAAAGTGGGGGGAAAAGAGAGAAAGAGGGGAAAAAAGAGAAAGAGGGGGAAAAGAGAGAAAGAGAAGTGTGTACACACCGAGCGGAATGTAGCTGGGTACGACCGCCTCGGCGCACGACGTGACGAAGCTGAAGGCCTCCTGCTGCGAGGGGAAGTCGATGTCGTCGAAGAAGATGCCGCCGACGCCGCGCCGCTCGCCGCGGTGCGGGATCGAGAAGTAATCATCGCACCACTTCTTGAACCTACGACATTGTTGTTCTGTCACACCGATGTGAGGGTACTTTGGCACTCGGGTATTTTTTTTTAAAGATGTGTGAGTCTCAATGAGCACGGACCTCTCCATATCTAGAGAAACCGACATTAAACCCACCATACTTGTCCAATGCAGATTGGTGGGGTTACCAGACTCGGAATAAATATCTGTGGATCCGTGACCATTGACTCCGTGGGCGGGAAGCCCTGCCACTGAGCCAACTGGTCATCTAGTTATTGCCTAGTATTAATGTTACATAAGGCTTTTCATTGTAGATTTAGAAGTTAGTAGAACAGGCTGATATTTTACAACTCCTAACCTGCATCTATTTTTGCGCCGAATAGATAGCTTCTATTCCACCCACCCCAACTCCTCAAAGAACTGTAGCCTTTTAACTTGGCTACAGCATTCTAGAGATCGTGGTGTGCCCGGGTATTTGGCTTGGTAACTAAGGTGGAAGAGATTTCTTGCGAGGCCATGTTTGATGGTACAGCCTCTTTGAACTGTCGACATCCGCCGTGATTGATCTGAGTCTAGCTGAATCATTTGTTCGTGAAGGGCACTTGTACCATTGGTTTCAGTCCAACGTCTCCAACGCCTCTGTTGGTTCAAGTGACTCACCTAGCGTAGTACGTGGTGTCGTGTGCGTCGCAGGCGTGCTTGAGGGTCAAGTGGAAGTGGACGGCGTCCTCCTCGTTCAGATAGTACGGAGTCAGGTCCGTACCGCCTCCGAACCACCACTGTACGCCTGATGGGAGACACAGTTAGTCATGCCCTCCTAGACACATTCTGGGACACCCTAGTCGTATGCACATAATATATAATTAAATCATACGTTCCCATTGTCGGTGCTGGAGCTTTTCATGGGGGCGGTAGCGAGTCCAAAGGTCCTCTGTTTTCATGAAAAAACTTTTATCTAGCCTTCTAAAAGGTTTATCTTATTCTTATAGCGTAAATGGTGATTTTCTTCTGCATGAGACATTTTGGAGTTATTTAGACCCCAAGGCTCACTGAACCCTCTTCCGACCGGTCTTCCGGTCGAGTGTATGGTAATACCGCCATTGCTCGGTAGCCAGAGCCTCGTCTGTTATCTAGCAGGAAGCACCCAGCACTACTCTCTAAATTAATTCAAAGCAAAACACGTTTTCCTTTTTCTTTCTTCCATCTTAATTTCACACACATACATATCTTCACGCCTGTCTCCCGTAGGGGTGGGCAGAGACCACATACCTCCATCCGCTACGATCCCGGCACAGCTTCCTTGCTTCCTCCACACTCATCCATCCTTCCTCCCACATTCATCGTAGCGAAACGGCTCTGCGTTAGCCGCCTCACGACCCCGTGGAAATCAGGACGTGACGGTAGGCGAACCACGTCGCCGTCATTTTTCAAACAAATTAGGTATATTAATTCATCTTAGTGAATCCCACGAGCCGCAAGGGACGATGGAGATTAGCCCCAGCAGAGCCCCGCATGCTGAGGTAAGGCACCATAGTGAGAAGATATAGAAGAACCCGATCCAGGGACTGTCGGCAGATTTTTTATGTATACTTTATAGTAAATATATATTATCGTTAGCTAATTTAACTTACTCCTTATGTTCGGATAGCACATTTATTTATCAATATATTGAATATCAGCCCGCGGCAGTCCACTGCTGGACATAGGCCTCACTCGAGGCGCGCCACCTAGCCCGATCTTCGGCTACACGCGTCCAGTCTCTGCCAGCCGCCTTGCGCAGAACGTCGCTCCATCTAGCAGGGGGGCGCTCCACACTACGTTTTTTACACATACATTTATTTATATAATACAAACTAATTACCTAGTACCTACTCACCATCGTCGTCCTTGACCTCGAAGTAGCGGTAGTTGAAGTGTATGGTGGGCACCATCGGATTGCGGGGGTGGATCACAGCGCTGACGCCCGCCGCGAAGAACGGCAGCTCCGACGACTGAAGCTTCTTGCCCCTATCGTCACATCTTTGATGAAATATAATTTGGAAAGCGATCAGTGTCGCACATGCACATCCAGAGCCCCGTAGACAGTGCAGAAGCCGGCAGGCTTTGAGAAATGTGTAGGCTTGTTTTTTGGAAGGTTCCAATGTCGTATCGGTTTGAAGACACTGCTGGAGACAGCTGGTTCCACGGGGAAGTGGAGTATGTGTATTGTGTATAGATGTCGAAATTCAGTGGGGGGGAAGATTCATTTTATAATAATTCCAACCACCTTCATTGCCCAAATGTATTTAGACATAGGCCCTTCTAGCACTGGGATACTATAAATTGAAATTAAAGATAGCGTAGCTTTTTCAAAACTGAAGGTACTCACCTGCTCCTCATTTGCTGCACAGCTGCTGGCGGCAAGGTCCCAGAGACAACAGATATATTAACACCAGCCTTCTCGAACACACGGCCGTCCTGTAGGACGCAGGTTATACCCCCACCGCCTTCCTCCCTTGTCCACCGGTCCACTCTGAACTTTGCCTCCTGGAATTTTACATAAACCTTCATTCTGACTGTAGTTATTGACAAACAGATAAACGTTATAAGATGTTGTGCAAAATGCGTACCGGCGATGGTAAAAACATTTCATTGTCAAAGTCATAATCATCGACTGTTTTTTCGTCTTCCCACGCCTACAAGAGAAAACAAGGCACGTTTACTTGAGGTAATATTGTATGTTAAATTATGATCTGATGTGGCAATGGGTTGGACGCGTTTGCCGGTGTTGTGTATAGTGGTTGGTGGGTGGAGAATTGATGGCCGATTTTCGGTAAGTTTTTCCATCCAAATAAATCCACTTAACCCAACGAAAAACACACATTATCAATTTTCTGTTATTGTTTTGCTTGTTGGGGATCTTAGCTAAGTAAAAACTTTTGACTGTCCATACCATGTTGTATGTTAAAAAGATGGATTATGGGGTAAGAGAGAAGTAATGGAAGAAATTGGAGCAGGTTAAGGGTATCAAAGGAAATTTAACTTCTATCGCTAAATGTAAACAGAAGAAAAGGCAAGTATGCTACTGAAAAGTAAGTTTTTTGTGTGAGTGTGGTTGTGGTTAACATTTACCTCATCCTCCTCCTTTTCTAGCGCTCTACAGAACTCAGCCTGTATTCTCATAATGAGTAACTCCATCTGTGTCTTCATGTCATCCTGATTTTTCTCTAAATGTTCCAGTGGTGTGACGGGCTCTGCCATGTAATTTTTTAATTGAATAATTTCTTTCATCTCGGCTACGTTATGTCTGAGTTGTTTATATACTGCATATCCAGCTCCAATTAAGGCCGCACAATAGAATCTGGAAGCAGAACATGTCAGCCGTTAAACTAGCTAAAATGCTAAATTACCTGTGCTAAATATAAAAGTGGTGGGTTAAGTGATAAAATATTTCATTATTAACAAAAGTAGTTTTGTACAGTTTTATCAATTTTTATAGAGACCAATTTCAAAACAATTTTGTGTGATTAGTTTTATCTTATTTTAAGTGTAAGAAACATGTGTCTAACTTAGTATTGGGTATGTATTGATTTACTTTAATAAAACAATCTACTCGCATATTGATTCTCCAAAACTGCTTGCTTTTAATTATAAGATCTGCATCAGATCACGCAAATATCACATTATAATCCTATGGTCCTCATTTGTTGCCTATACAATAATATATTGATTGACTACAGTACAAAAAGATTCGATATTTTGGTTATTAAAATACACCAACTAAAGCAATCACTCTGGAATTATTGTTATCCTTCCATTTTTTATTTTATCTGTTTAATTTAACTGTAGTTGAGCACAGCATGAGTACATTTTAACAAATCTTAAAATGTAGCCAACAATATAATCTTAAGAGTTATAGTCCGGGCATTATTAGATATACTGGGAAGATACATTTTTGTATTTTTTATCTAACACTATGTACGGATTTATTATTTGAATAATGTGTGTCAATAGTCTATCTTTAATCTGATAAACAATCATGGCCCGAAAGTATTTCAATTTTAAACTTGTGTTGCGTAAATCGACTTAAAGGGGTTTATATTTGGATTTTAGTATATGCACTTTAATCGGCGTATCAACCGGTTTATAAACTACGGTCTCATTATGGAAAGTATAAGCCGGTGAAACTCGAATAACTTGGACTCACTTGTACTGTCGATTTTTCACGTGTCGATAACTCCCCACATAGCTTAACGTTTTCAAACTTCTCACAACTGTTTTAAATGACATATTCTTCGTAAAGTAACAAATTTGAGATATTTTACTTTTCCAGCTCTTTTTTCGTACTTAACATTCGCACGATGTTTTGACTAATAGACAATAAACTTTTTTCCGACAGTGACAGATGACAGATAACGCACGCTGCGTGTTTACGTCTAAAGCGCCACCTGCGGGCAGGGGTCGGGAGCAGGGAGTGGTTATCAGCTGTATTTTGGCGAGGCGCGGCCTCGATAAACATCTTTACATGCGTTCATCTCTTTCTGTGGCGCGGGTGACGCCATCGATCGGGATCGGCCAGTGATTCGTAGCGAGGCTGACGAGTCGAATAGGAGACGAGCGGCAGTAGTCGGTCGTGTGGAGCGGAGTCGTGTTGATCGCGAGTGCGCGTGTGTCGCGTGGCTGTGTGTCCCGTGTCCGCGTGTCCGTGTGTCCGTGTCCGTGTATCGATCGCGGAACAGACCGCATTGCCGTACATTGTGTGGCGGCGGGCGCGTGGCGGTGGCGGCGGCGGCGGCGAGCTGCGCAGTGCCGGCGGCGCGAACACACCGGCCTCCGTCACCGAACGCTCTCCGCCAAAACCGGCTCGCTGTCCGCGGCGGACGGCTGTGATGTAGCCGGCCGGCGAGCGATCGCCCTCGCACAAAGGACCCGCGGCCGTTCGCGATGAAGAAGTTCACGTTCAAGGGGGTGCTGGACGGCTTCCGCAGCTCTGTGCAGGCGGCGCCGCGCGGCGTCGACCAGGAGATACAGGAGACGCTGCGCCCCGACCACTTCCAAGTTAAAAAGGTGAGTGGCCGCTCGCCGTGGTGTCGCCGCCCCGCCGAGCGGGCCGACCTGGTGGGGCGGTCGGTGCGGAGCGCCTTGTTTATGGGGCCGCGCGCTCGCTCGCGTGCACAGTGTTGTGTAAACTCGCGGCCGCGACGTCGCCACGCATCAAAACATTCGCCGCAGCCCCACTGTGTGCCAACGCCGTGCCGATACCACACCGTGTCGACTGTAGTGTAGATACGGCGAAGGTTGTCGCATAACAAAGTGGGATCAAATGGTTTTTGGGTTACGCCAGTGAACGTCCTTGACCATGCCGACTATTAGCATAAAAATAATCTATTTAGAAGCCTACTAACTGGCAACCCGATTGTTTAATTTCAATGTCGTACATTTTGATTGTCGGTTGAGTAAACCGAGCGAGGGCCTATAGGCGGCCGAGTAGCGATCATATTGAACTGATAATGATAACAGATTAGATAAACGCCACACTCCGTAGGTTTTTGCGTTTCCAAATCAGTTTTGCACTGTTTGAAAACAAAGTTTTGTCTGCGGTGTGTTGTTTTGAACTAATTCGCTAAATAAATTTCATGACGTCTGGTAGGCGTGTCAAATAACTTTTTCGCATGCTGTCACGATTGGTGACATGTTTGCGTGCCAACAAATGAGATTAAGAGCTTATATAAAAACTTTAGCGAACGTTTAAAAATCATATTTAAATATTCACTAAAAACTACCACATACAAAGTTTGTGCAAATCTTTTTATAAATTTTTAGTTTATGGTCGTTTACAAATATTATTGTATTAATCAATTTTTTAATCTGTTATAAACGGGCCATTCTAACAAGGTTGTAAAAAAAATATCATTGACAGGGCGGAAAACTAAGAACGACTGTCAAACAATGTTAGGTCATAAAATAAATTTACCGTTAAAAAAAATTATAAAGAAATTAAACTTTCTTCGCTTTAAATAGGGTGTGGTGGTTTCAATGTAACTGCACTAATCACTAAATCGATAAATTACAATTTTTTAATATTCAACTGACTATGAACATGTGTGTTTACATTTTTATTTTTTAAAAATTAAACAAAATTCTGTTTATTTTTTGACCGTAACCTTTAAAATTAAATAATTTTCAAAATTATTTTCGCAAAACATTTGCCCTCCAAACAAAAACATTTCTTGAATTTCCGCATGAACCGACTTTAAAATATATTTATTTTATTATTTCTTTAGTAACTATAAATAGTTATTACTTCCTCTTATTGTTTGAAACGAGAAAAATAAGATTTTTTATTGATAGGAGCATATATTTCGTTAAATATTACTGGCGGACTTGAAAGTTTAAGCTATAATTATAATCCAACCATGATATAGTATTGGATATAGCTCTCACCCAGGCTTGAAGAAATAGTTCTTATCGCCATGTTTGATAATCAGGCAGCGGATAAGCGCTAGAACCTCTAGTTAACGCTCTAAGACTGGCAGGTTTTCCAATATTTACACACCGTACCCATACGAAGAACCAGCGTATCTATTCGAATGGTACACGAGAAGTTTTCATTGAGCTCCCTTCCGATATCAGTCCAAGCCTCAACCTCATACTTTAATCACTAGGAGCAGCTTTTTTGCTGTCATGATGTGTTTTATTTACAGCAGGGTAAATCAAGCAAAATTAAAAGTACACGAAAAAGGTTCTACAATAGAAAAAAAAATTTCACGGTAGATCCTGGATTTGAGTTACCTGGTGGTAAGAGATCACCACCATTCATAGATATCCGTAACGATAATTAATGGAGTCAGGCGTTACTTTGCGGAAATCCATAACTATGTGGACAGTCAAAACTTTTATTTAGCTAAGATCCGCGACAAGCAAACAATAACAGAAAATTAATAATATGTATTTTCCTGCTGGATGAAGTGGATTTATTTGGAACCTAAACCAAAAACTTACCGAAAATCGGCCATCAACTCTCCACCCACCAACCACTATACACAACACCAAACACACATTACCACTTTTCCACCTTGCAAATGACATGTGTTTCGCCCCAACACGAGACATCTTCAGGTATAGTAGACTCTACGGAAGACAATCGATATCCGTAACGCTGGAGGCATCTCAGATTCATTGTCGGTCGTTTGTGAATGCTCATCTCTTGAATGCCACTACGTCGTATTTAAGTGGAAACACAGCAAGTAAATCGTTTGTTACAAAATCTAGTTAATTATCTGTATTTTACTAGACCGGAAACCTGAAATCTGTAATTTTTCGTGGATAACCTCAGTATTGTAGTGATCCTACTAATATTATAAATGCGAAAGTTTGTGAGTATGGCTCTATGTTTGTTACTCTTTCACGAAAAAACTACTGGAGGGATTTGGATGAAACTTTACAGTAATATAGGTTATACATCGGAATTACATATAGGCTGCAATTTGTAATGATTTTATGTTATTTTGGTCGTAATATAGCGATACATGTCAATTAAGTCGGAAAAAATCTGGCCTCTGAGTGGTATTTTGGCGTACGCTGTCTAAACCATTGGAGTTACACAAAGATGATGTACCGTACGTTTGTTTGTCTTGTATAGTTCTAAATAAAAGTCCGCGACAGCATATATTTACCTTGCATGTGGAAGCCACTATGACCAAAATTGTGAACCATAAATTAAGTAAAAAATATATATATTTATTTAAAATGATCTGTCATGAAACTTAATGTGACAGACCAAATTCCACGCGAGCGAAGCCGCGGGCAAAAGCTAGTACTTTCATAAATAAACATTAACATGCATTAAAACCTTTTAAATTATATTACATTTTTTTGACATTTGTAATATTCAAATTTAAAATGAAAAAGAAATTGTTATAAAACAAAACGCATTAGTTCGACTGACCTCTTTTGGATAGACATGTCACCCGTCCGGCACAAAACATTGAAATTATAATATATATATTGAGATATAAAATGTAAATTGATGAAGTCTGATTAAAGTATAATTAATATATACATGTACAATGAAACGCAAGAGTAAATTAGTATCATTTTGAAGAATTTTATTTGAAGAAACCCCCTAAAGATCCCGGGTGTCGCGGTAAGCAGAACGGCAGGCACGCTATAATATCCAGGTTTCAACCTGTTGGTTTGCGAAGCTTTATAATATGTAGACTAGAGTAAGCTGACTCAAAAGTCCGGGTACTATGGTGTCTTACCTCAGCATGCGAGACTCTGCTAGGGCTGACCTCCATCCTCCCTTGCGGCTCGTGGGCTGCTTCACTATGACGAATTTTAATATACCTAATTAGTTGAAAAATGACTGCGACGTGGTTCGCCACCTGTCTCGTCCTGATTTCCACGAGGACGAGAAGCGAGCAATGGAGAGCCGTTTCGCTGCGATGAATATGAGAGGAAGAATGGATGAGTGTGGAGGAGGCGAGGAGGGTGTGTCGGGATCGTAGCGGATGGAGCTCTGTGGTCTCTGCCAACCCCTGCGGGGGATAGGCGTGAATATATAAAAAATGTATATATAAATACCATAGACAATGCAGAAACGTAGCCGACTTTTGATAAATTTGCTTAAAAGCGGAAACTTGTATATGCGATTATGAAGTTTCATGATTTCCATTATCAAAATGTATGTTGAGGTCCGAAATGGATAATCACGGGACGATGAAATCGTACGAAAGTTTTAATGGCTTCGCAGCGAGTTTTCTCCACTTTGTTTCTCCGCGCCGATTGAGAGACGTGATTCCTTTGAGACATTGATTTATTGTAATTGAAATGGCGAACAAAAACAATAGAACGAGAACAAAGTTTTTACTTTTCTATAAAACGAAATGTCCAAATGAGTTGTTTTAATCTGAATTATGTACAATGATTAAATGAATTAGATGAGATGCAGGCGATATATATATTCATAGGCCTAAATGTACAAACTGCTTTTAATACATAGACTTTACATATATGTAACATATAAGAGTACAAATTACATGCAAAAGCTCATTAAACTTTTTGTCTCATATATGTAATCTCATAAAAAGTGGATAGATGGATAGATATATTGTTTATTATACACCAAAAACAAAGTTATACAATTATTGATTGTAATACAATATTTCTATACAAATGGCGGTCTTATCGCTGATAGCGATTTCTTCCAGACAACCGTAGGATGGACACAATGTTAAAAAGATAATTTGATGTAGGCTGGTGATTCATTATCGTCAGGATGATAAATAATACATAGTTTTTATATCTCAGCTGATAACTTTTTGCCAGTGTCATAGTTTGGTATAAATTATGTATATGGCAAAACAACGTGTGTCGGGTTAGCTAATAAATATATAATATCGTAGATTTACATTTTTGTTATAAAGGTACATAAATAAATCTGTTTAAAATATCAAGTTTTTTTTTGCTAAATCGTGTGATTTGTCATACAATAGATATAAATGGAATATTTTTTTGCGCCACTCTTTCTCTGTTTATTCTAAGAGTTATTCCAATTGAACCCAGTTGATCCGAGAATGCACGAGAAGTTCACACCACTAATTTGTACGTGTTACTTATCTGTAGTAGATTGCATACGTGTGTTGAAAATTGTCATAGATTATACAATATTTTATTTTGGTGCACTGACAAATTAAAATACAAATAATATATTCTTATTTGGTATGAATTACGTCTTTATTTTTAAATTCTTAAATAATCTTTAATCTGTTAGCTATCGAAATGTCAATTTATAGTTATTTCTGGGACTTTTCCCGCCAACTTACACCAGTGACGTTGATTTTATTTTATTATATTATTCATAATCTTATATTATTATCAGTTATATTGTATAATTCTGGTGTTATATAATATAGTTCGATTAAGTATTATATAAGTGATATGAAATAAATGCGTGTATCGTGAATTTTTAAGTTGGCTGAAAAAGTCCATAGGTTTTGGTAAAGTGGCCACCATTTTATGAAGACATAACGTGATAAGTTGACTAGTTTTATTACAAGGGATTTGATGTTATCGTATTTTACTTGACACTGGCATAATGTGTTGTCATGAAAAAAAAAGAAAAGAAGATACTTGTGGATCCCATTAGAGGACTTTCTTATATACCATAGACACGCTAGATTACATGTGAGAGGGAGAACGATTTTATTTTTAAATTTATGTGTGCGAAGGAGTAAGATATATAAACTAAAATAATAAAGTGAAGTAAGTAAAATAAGCCCGAAAACAAAGTGTATGTTGTGCGCCCTGTTACAGATGGAAAGTTTTTAATGTGTCCTGTCACAGGACGCCTTACTAACAAAAGGCTATATATTTAAATTAAACGCAGTAGAATTAGTAGATGCAAGGAGCGATGTTTTACTCATTCTGATTCATTAAAAATAAATCGGAGGCAGTCATGAGATTTGCCGACAGACGTGAAAACTTAAAACTGTATTTTGTAATTTCAAACTAATTGTAATGTTAATAACACATTCAGTACTCACTGTTGTACTGCACAATGATCTGACAATTCAACAATTGAAATAATCAAATTAAAACACAATATAAAGAACAACGCATAGTATACGCACATAGAACTTTCCACGTAAAAAAATAAACTTTATTTGTATACATGTACACAGCACTAATATTATATAACATGCGAATGTGATAGCTACAGCATGTTGCTGACGCGACTCACAAAACTTTATCCATCCATGAAGCGTCCAACGCACGCACATACAATGTGTTGACATGATGCGTGTACGTAGGCAGCTGCGCGCGCATTAAATGTATTTAAAGTATGTATAGCTATACTTATAGCTATAGATATACCTTAAGAATTAGTATGTTGCTGACTCGAATCCATAGATTTTTTTCCCTACTCAGAGTCGTGCAACGCGGCTATAGAAGATTTTACTTAAAAAGTTCCTTTGTCTGAGCTGTCGTGTGGGGTGAAACTGCTTATAAACTCGACAGAACTATTACGTAGATAATTGAAGCATTTCTTGAATAACATTGTGTTTAGATTTAATTAATATAGAGAGGGCGTAGATCCACTGTAACCACTTTCCTGCTCAGCGATAATATTATCCTTCGACTCGTCACAAGGGGTTCTCAGGTATTTAATTATTGGAACGAATTATTTATAGGAGCGGCTATGTTATATGTGACGGTGTTTTGTATATGTTAAATTTATAGAGTAATAAATCAATCATCATCATCACCAGCCCGCGGCCGTCCACTGCTGGACGTAGCCCTCTCCCAAGAAGCGCCACCTTGCCCGATCTTCGGCTTCACGCATCTAATTTTTGCGCAGATCGTTGCACTATCAAGCCCGGGGGTATCCTTCACTACGTTTACTGAGACGCGGTCTCCACTCCAGCATTCGTCTGCTACAACGATCGTCGGATCTCCGACAAACGTGACCAGCCCATTGCCACCTCAGTTTGCTAATTCGAAAGGCTACATCGGTGACTTTAGTTCTCTGGTGGATTTGTTCATTCCGAATCATATCTACCAGGGAAATTCCGAGAATAGCTCTCTCCATAGGTCTTTGAGTGACTTTGAGCTTGTGAAGCAGCCGGAAAAAAACTAAAAATTAAATAAATCAATAAAGTATGATTAAAAGATTTAGGCAATACTTTGCGGAAATCCATTAGACACCCGCAATGCCGGAGGCGACTTAAATGCGTTGCCGATCTTTTGTGAACACATACGCTCGTCAATTGACTGTCCCCTATGTCGTATTTATGTGGGAAAGCTGCAGGTAGTAAATCGAGTACTTTGAATAGTTTCTACCAAATTCTACCAAAACCTACAAAGTTTTGGTAGAATTTGGAAGTAACATTATATAACTCGGGCATATTGAATCTAAGTGAGTACAGCACAGCACAGCGCAGGTGGCAAAGCGTTCCAAATTCGTACAGAAAACTGCAATTAAATCGGACTGCGGTGGACTAACAGCCGTCGAGTTGATGGGAATTGAACCTGGTACATACACATGTATAGCAATATGAGAAACGCACGGCCGCGCGAGATAATGCACCCGTGTATTGATTCTCACCCGCCATTCCATCCTCGCGATGACGCAACCACTACGACATGCGAAACTGACGCATCGCATCGTTGGAAAAGGTCTCCATTGGTAGAATTAGATTTACAACCTCAACCACTGCTTTCAAACACGGGATATTAGACCTATAGCTTCATACAAATAAGGTTGAATAATCCTTGTTTGAAAGTAGTTGAAAAGGTTGAAAATCTAATACTGTCACAGTGCCCCCTTTACCTGACCCACGGAACCCACCAGTGACCGTCTTCTGACTCATAGTTATTTATCAGCGTAATAATAACGCAAAGTATACACACAGAACTTTCCACGTAAAAAAATAAACTTTATTTGTACAGATGCAAACAGCACTAATATTATATTACACGTGAGGTTATAGCTACAGATATGCTACTATTACTACAGCATGTTGCTGACGCGACTCACAAAACGTTATCCATTCAATACACATCAAAGGCATACACATACAATCGGGTATATCAATGTGTTGGCGTGATGCGTGTACGTAGGCAGCTGCGCGCGCATTAACTGTGTTTAAAGTATGTCTATAGCTATACTCATAGCTATAGATGTACCTTAAGCATTGGCATGTTGCTGACGCGAACCCATAGACTTTAATTTTATAGAAGTTTCAAAAATAAAATCCGCACTCGTTTTCTTCGTAAAAATAATTGAATTTTATTTCTGTCCTTTCTAGTTGTTTTTTGAAAACCTTATTCTGCCATCGAATACCTAAAGTTTTTAATACGGTCTGAGACAAGTATATGTAGTCGGAATTATTGATGATTTGTTACATTTTAAAAAGTTTTATAAGGTTTGCGAATTTGTAACACCCAGCTCGCGCGTAAGCTTCACTGGCATAGATCCAGCTGGCTTCGGAGGTGCTTGTCACAATGAATCACCCACCCGGTCAGTTTACAACTGAATTCACCACGGTGCCACAGGGGTGGAAACTTAAAGCTACGATGGCTTAAATATACTGGTGTTTGCGTTTACGATCTACTATCGTGAGTTCACTGTTATCCACAACTGGACTAGTGAAGCGGCGGAACCACGCTGCAGACGCATATTTTGTCAATAATGGCATATTATTTGTCTGTAGCGTGAATGGACCGGCTCGCTCGGGGAAGTACCGCACTCCCGCAGAAAACCAGCGTCTGAGTGGTAGCTTCGATACCGCGTTTTGTCCGGTGAGCGGTTGAGTCCCGGAGGCGCAACCCCACCTGCCCCTCCCTTTTTACCCTCCTCCAAGGCCGATCCCATAAAAACACTATTCACAAAGAACTTACATGGTAGTTTCGATCTGATCCGATTTGTATATCTAACAAAAAGTATATTTAAATACAGTGCAAACTCTATATAACGACCCTCAAGGGACTGTGCATATTTTGACGTTATAGAGAGTTGTCGTTAAATGGGGAGAAGATAAATCTGTATTAGAAAAAAATAAAGTTTATTTCAGACTAGTGTTAGTAATTACATAAAAAACAATTCTTATTTGATCGCTATTGAGTATAGTCTGTTATTTTTGTCTTGAAGTCTTTTGCTGCACCAGTAATTTCGTTGTATTTTTTTAATTATTTCATTCATATCTTGCGTCTTGGTAATAAAGAAAGTTAAAAAGTACTTTATATTATTAAATTGTTATATCAGTTAAAAACCCGGGGACCAATTAGTTAATTTCAGAGATGTAACTAAACTCATTCGTACGTTCCTTTGACAAATCGATAACATAAGGGATCGGTCGGGATCAAACGTCGACAACACTTCTGCAATGCCCAGGGCACTGCGGAATTCTATGGGCGACGTGGATAATTTTTAATCAGGTGACATGTCTGCTCGTTTGCCTTCCTATCCCATTAAAAAAGAGATAGTGGTGGCATACCAAAAATTCACCACTTACTTTTCCCGCCAACTTAAATCAATGACGTTGTGTTTTTATGTCGTTTTCATAATGTTATATTATTATCAGTTATATTGTATAATTATGGTGGCGTATTATACAGTATAGTTCGATTAAGACTTATAAGTGAAGTGATAATAAATAAATGCATGTATCGTGACGTTTTAAGTTGACTGAAAAAGTCCATAGAAGGTTTTGGTAGAATAGCCGCCATTTTATCAAGACGTAACGTGATAAGTTGACTGGTTATATTTCAAGAGATTTGATATTATTCCATTTTACTTGACACTGGCATAATAGATTTAACTAATTGCCATCAAAGAAAAGAAAAGACACATTTTTCTTTTTCGTTCACTATATATAGGCTCTGTATTATATCCGCGCACCATTCCCTCGTCCATTTGTTCAAGAACGCGATCAACGTAATTTCTACCCTTACCGATATTCGGTGAAAGTGTTGGTGCGAAGCCAGCTTTGTTGGCATCTGTCCAGCTGTGCTGTATCCACCTGGCGCGTGAGTAAATTGCTCGTTTTACAGCAGATATCAACATCTCTGGGATATAAAAGAATATATTTGATGTCAGGCTTTATTTCGTCATAACAGACTGACAAACTAGAGATTTTCGTTGTTAATTTATAACATATTTATTTTAAAAGTGGTAGAGCCACGCTGCAGATGAATATTTTGTCAAGAATAGCATATTATTTGTCTGTAGCATGAATGGGCCGGCTCACTCGGGGAAGTACCACAGTCCCACAGAAAACCGGCGTCTGATTGGTAGCTTAGCTACCGCGCTTCGTACGGTGAGCGATCTGAGTTCCGGAGGCCCAACACCCTCCCCCTCCCACTCTTTTTCCCCCTCCAACTCCCAAAATGACACTTTCCTATGCCTATGGCGTTGCGGATGTTTATGGGCGGCGCTGATTGCTTTCCATCAGGTGACACGCCTGCTCGATTGCCCTCCATCCCATAAAAAACATACACACACATCGTCACGCCTGTCTCCCGTAGGGGTAGGCAGAGGCCACAGATCTCCATCTGTCACGATCTGGGCACACTTTCCTTGCTTCCTCCACACTCATAACTCTTCGCATGCAGGCTCGCCGGTTGAGGGTAATCTTCTTTTAAAAGTACCTCCGCCATTCTCCGCCCACACCACATTTCTAGAGCATCTATCTTCTCTCTGTCAGCTCGTCGCAGGATGTATTAACCGCTTAATAAAATACAATAACATCTGATTCCGGTTGTATGATTTGAACAAATATACACAATTACATTGCAGCGATTGTGATGTTCGGCCTTCACGCTATTTGATGAGTGGGAGCTGATTTGCGGCATATCTTACGCGTTATACTTATTTATATATTTCATACGAGAACTATCCGAGTAGACCATCAGTCGACAATAACTGTAACACGTACGTGATGCGCAAATATTGTATTCTTTGGCACACGACTTAATAAAGATTGGGTTTGTGACTTAGAAATCAAAACCCGCCTAGAGATTGCTCGAAGTGCCTTTTACACTATTTCATGAAAAAGGTTTTATTAAGTCTATATGTTTTTAGTCAGTAATACTCCCTGTATCTTTGTTTTGGACTAGGTTTTTGAAACTCCGGTGGGAAATATATACATACATATCGTCACGCCTGTCTCCCGTAGGGGTAGGCAGAGACCACAGATCTCCATCCGCTACGATCTCGGCATACTTTTGCTTCCACCACACTCATTACTCTCCTCATGTAAGCCCGCCGGTTAAGGGTACTCTTGACTTGACCTTCCTTAAAAACATCAACAATTTGGTCAAGGTGTGTTTTCCGTGGTCTTCCTCTACCGATCCTTCCGTGCACATTCGCAACGTAAATTTCTTTTGCCCGTGGGCTTTCATCCATCCTCTCTATGTGCCCAAACCATTTAAGCATCCCTTTCTCAACTTTTGTCACTACACCTTCTTTTACGTGGGGTAATTGCTCTCTCATATCTTCACTTTTTGTTCTATCATTCAAAGTTACACCGCACACACTTCTTAATGCTCTCGTTTCCACCGCATTCAGTCTGCTTTAATGATTCTTCTGCCAAACCCAACTTTCATGACCGTACATCAGAGTCGGAACAAGCACCCCCTGATGAACCGCCAGTCGGGCCGTTTTAGACACATTCTGAATTTGTGAAGGGAGAAAAATATATTTAAAAATATGAAAAAAATATGTTGTATACACATGTAGGATTTTATATGATGCAAGCATTGGAGCCCAGTCTATAAAATCTCGCTTGTCGCAATAAATTAGCTAATTGAGTCCACCGGTCACTCACAACTCGTGTGGACGATGATTTGTTTAATTGTCATGTAGGCTGATTCGCCAATGATTCCATTACACTTTGTGCCATACAAAAATGGAATGGGTTCGAACTATTTTATAATATATTCCACACATTTCTTCGCTATTAGTCAATCCCACGAGCCGCAGGGGATGATGGAGATCAGCCCCAGGAGAGCCCCGCATGCTAAGTTAAGGCACTATAATACCCGGAGGAGCCCGATCCCGGAACGATCAGCACGCTTGCGACTAAGCTCGCCCCTACCCACGCATCCAATGGCACGGCAGATTGCAGGGAAAGGAAAGATATGATACTACCGCAACGGAAGACAAGGAGTGATACAGTAGCAGCTCGGGAGGCCGGGGTCGCGTACCCGTGTACCAATACCATAACTACCGGGCAGGCAAAGATACTCCCTGACCTGAATTTTAATAAACCTAATTAACCTGTTAAAAAATTACGGCGACGTGGTTCGCCATCCGTCCCGTCCTGATTCCCACGAGGGCGAAAAGCGACTAACGGAGAGCCGTTTCGCTACGATGAATGTGAGAGAAAGTATGGATGAATAGATGGATGAGTGTGGAGGAAGCAAGGAAGGTCTGCCTACCCTTACGGGAAACAGGCGTGACGATATGTATGTATGTATGTATGTTCTTTGCTACTCCCATCGAAAGCGGTGATTATCTGTTATATTTTGTTGATTATTGCTTAATTCAATCCCTGATTGCTGACCTAAGGGTATTGGGTTAACATCCTAGTCGAGAAGCGCTACCTACTCTGATGCTCGGCTTCACGCATCAAGTTTTCGCCAGCCGCCTTGCGTAGATCGTCACCCCACGTTTGCCATAAAGCGGTCTCCACTCTAGCACTCGTCTGCTCCAGCGGTCGTCAGAATTCCGACAAACATGACTAGCCCACTGTTACTTCAGTCTACTTATTCAGAAGACTATATCGTTGACTTTGGTTCTTGGAGAGAAACCCCGAGCATAGCTCACTCCATAGGTCTCTGAGCGACTCTGAGCTTGTGAAGCAGACGGACTGTCAGTGTCCAGGTTTCAGCGCCGTAAGGGAGCATAGGTGGGACACACGAAGACTGTCAAAAACGGTCGATTTGATGGTTCACCATTTTTAATGCTTGACATTAAAGATAGAAGTCGCGGAATCAGGTGTCATACGTTTTTGTGGTGTTGTAACAAAAAGAAAAGATAAATTGTCACTAATTCGATACGTATGTCTTTCACAGTGCATGAATACAACAGAACAGCCGACGCCGTGAAGTGAAAGCAATAAGCGCACTTTAAAAAACCCGACAGTCAACATTGTAAATCCCCCAATCCCCACTTGACTTACTCGTGACCTGTTCTATTTTTCATTTTCTCGAATGAGTTCCAAGTCGATAATTGTGTGTGCAAGTTTTTAAAATGAAAGAACTTATTTAATTGTGAAGTTCATATTTTTACAATTTCATGTTCACATACATATTATAGACGACCAATTGGCTCAGTGGTGGGGCCCTCCGCCCGCGGAGTCAATGGTCGCCAGTTCGATCCCCGCATCTCAATAAATATATGTTTTGATTTGTACAAATATTTATTGTGAGTCTGGTAACCCCGCCAATCCGCATTGGACAAGTGTGGTGGGTTAACGTCCGTTCCTCCAGAAATGGAGAGGCCCGTGCTCAGCAGTGGGATTTATATGGGCTGTTAAAAAATAAATATAGTCACGCCTGTTTCCCATAGAGTATCCTTGACCGGCGGGCTTGCATGAGGAGAGTGATGAGTGTGGAGGACGCAAGGAAAGGTTGCCGAGGGCGTAGCAGATGGAGATCTGTGGTCTCTGTCTACCCATACGGCAAAAAGGCGTGACGATATGTATGTATATAAAAGTTCATTCAGTTTCTTCCCAGGTACCTGGTCGAGGTATATTTCTGGGTTTAGTGCGAGACACCCAATCTGCATGGAACGACTTCCGTTCCATGCAGATTGGGTCCACACACCCGGGTCAGTTGACCTCAGGGCTAGCACTCTTCGACAAGAGGCGACCCACATAACTCATAATGATGAACGCGTTATATTATATGATATCCTTATGTTTCTTCGCCGTAATTCCATTGATTTTAGCGATGGTCCTTTTTTCCGTGGGGGATACCGTTGCAAATACCCTGCTGCTCTTGGGGGGGAGAGGCAGCTAGGACTGTCTCAATATGTCGAACTAGTCGCCATTAGCGCAAGAGAGGAGTTGCGATGACCCTAGCATAACTTATGTTCACCAAGTTGACTTCACTCACGGCGAAATGCATTCGCGTAAACCATCAAACCAAATTCAACTCAATACGTGTGCATCAGGATTTTGAACGATCGTTATATTAGTTCGCGGTTGTATTGAAATGTTTTTGGTTATACGGGACAGTTAATCTGTCCATTGTGGGTGTCGCGTGGACGGCAGGAAGTGGCAAGGAACAAACTGATAATCCTCGGTCACATGTGTGCGGCAAACTAGTATACAGGGTGTACAGTGGAAGAAACAGGTTTTCAAACATAAATAATAAAAAAAACTACACAGGACATAAATATTATTTTTACAAAGAGGAATGCCTGCTCATCATATAATTTTTTGACCAATCTTTCACAAAACAGGCTGTTCGGTTATGAAATTTGTTGCCGCTGGAGGTGAGACAAGAGAAGTTTCTCCCGATTTTCAAAACAAAAAAAAAATATATGTATATATATGGACAGTCAAAAGTTTTACTTAGCTAAGATCCGCGACAAGCAAAACAATAACAGAAAATTAATAACCGAAAAGACTTTTCGGTTGTCTTCCGTAGAGTCTACTATACCTGAGGATGCCTCGTGTTGGGGCGAAACACGTGTCGTGTACAAGATGGAAAAGTGATAGTGTGTGTTTGGCGTTGTGTATAGTGGTTGGTGGGTGGAGAGTTGATGGCCGATTTTCGGTAAGTTTTTGGTTTAAGTTCCAAATAAATCCACTAAACCCAGCGGAAAAACACACATTATTAATTTTCTGTTATTGTTTTGCTTGTCGCGGATCGTAGCTAAGTAAAACTTTAGACTGTCCATATAGTGATGGATTATAACCTACATCAAATAATATTATTAATACTGTGTCCATCTTACGGTTGGTATGAAAAAAGTGTGAAGTTAAGGCAATATAGTCAGAAAATAATCAGTAAGCGTGAATTTACTGATTATTCGACCTATATAATCTAGTTCTGCCACCGTACACCCTGTATATATGTATGTATGTATGTGTAGGAATTGGCACACTGGCGTGCTGTTACTACCCGAGATGATATGACAGCATAAATGCGCAACTATAGAATATGTATTCATCTAATATTTTTTGATTCATGGTGGTAAGTATACTTTTGAGCCTGTGTCAAATAAAACAAGAAATATAAAAAAAAAATGTCAATTCGTACTCATAATGAAATGTAAGTGGACTTTTCCCGCCAACTTACAACAGTGACGTTGTGTTTTTATTCCATTCTATAATCTTATATTATTACCGCGTATTATACAATATATTTCGATTAAGGTGTATAAGTGAAGTGATATGAAATAAATGCGTGTATCATGACTTTTTAAGTTGACTGAAATAGCCCTTAAGAGGTTTTGGTAAAATGACCACCATTTTATCAAGACGCAACGTGATAAGTTGACTTGTTTTATTTCAAGAGATTTGATGTTAATATATTTTACTTGATAATGGCATAATAGTTGTATTTGGTTGCCATCAAAGAAAAGATGAAGAAATGTAATTAATATTTGAAAAAACTGTGTTAATATCAATTCCTTATCTACTACAAATTTAAAAATAAATGTATTTTATCGTAAGTGATTGTATAAATTAAAAAAAAGTATTTTATTGACGATTGAAAATTTGAACAACATATATAATATGATTATATAATTAATGATCATCTTTAATATCAATATCATCCCGCGGCAGTCCACTGCTGGACATACGTCTCACTCGAGGCGTACCATCTAGCCAGATCTTCGGCTACACGTATCCAGTCTCTGCCTGGCGCCTTGCGCAGATCACCGCTCCATTTCGCCAGGGGGCGTCCCACACTACGTTTACCGCGGTCTCCACTCCAGCACCAAACCATTGTCGGTTCTCCGACAAACGTGTCCAGCCCATTGCCACTAACACACTGCTAACTTGAAGAGCTATGTCGGTGACTCTGGTTCTGCGGCAAATTTCTTTATTTCGAATTCTATCCACCAGAGAAACTCCGAGCATAGCCCTTTCCATAGCCCTCTAAGCGACTTTGAGCTTGTTGAGGAGACAGAGCGTTAGTGTCCACGTTTCGGCACCGTAAGAGAGTGCAGGCAGGACGCACTGGTTGAAGACTTTTGTCTTCAGGCTCCGGGCGACGAGAAGAATTGACGAAGTTTACTAAATGCTGCGCAGCCCAATATAATTATCTGTATATCTACTAATTAAAAATATATGACTATCACTTATTGATTAAGTGGTTGCTGTTCTTCGTTCATCCAGGTACTGTCATTCTGTATTAATAAATAAATCATCTTGTATAAACGTATGTGTTAAAGTCAGCGAAATTACCAAGATACTCTATATGTGTATGTATATCTTTTTCCGATAATCTATGACCATATATATTTCAACCAGTTATTAAGTTTACAATCAGTAAGTACTAGGTTAGAATAAACACCGTCGCAAGAATCGAGTTTCACATTTTGTTTACGTCAAGAATGCGACCACTTTCCTCGTACGAAAGCGAACGTGGGTAGATAGACGTGTGGCGTAACATGCTATGCTTAGGTTCAAACTGCATACCAACTCACCATTCTACGTACATAAAGATCTACATAGCACTTCTCATGTATTTCTGCGTAAAGACCATGTTCGCGGCTCACTTGAACCACCTTACGCTGGCCCATATAAGGTAGTAGAGAGGCAGAAAAAGTATTTTACAATAGACGTACGCGGAAAACTGGTCAACGTCTGCATCGATAGATTAAAGCCAGCTCACGAGAGAAGTCGCCACTCCTACTGTTCCCGTGTTCACTGAGCCACCCGAAGAAAGTAGGACTCGAAGCGGTAGAAGAGTTAGAATGCCAGAATATTTTCGACCGTAGTCACGGTCTGGCCAGGGGAATGATGTGGCGTAACAAAAATACGCATAAATCATTTTTTACGACATCTATCTTGATTGTTTTTCGGTTGCCATTGGAAACATAGTTTTCCGTCTTTTCAATTCAAATAATTCAGATAATACTGCCCACAGACGATTGTATATCACTCACTCGTCACTGCAGCACGACGAGATTAATTATTTTTACCACTCAGGTGTTGTATTGGATTCGTCGAGACGACTCGGCAGCGCAGGTAGCGCTTTCCCTTTCACGTTGGTATGTGATTGCGTATAAATAACAAGGACAGCAAATAATCGCGTTCGTACATCATTTTATCTTTAACGACGAATTCATACTGGTCGCTATTGCACTGACCCAAAAATTTATTTATCTATTAACAATTATTTATTTATTGTTGGTACAAAGGCGGACTTACTGTCTAATATATATATTATATATATGTCTCTCTCTATATATATATATGTCTAATATATATATAGAGAATTAAATAAGTCTTCTTAAGATTATTAATGGAGTCAGGCGTTACTTTGCGGAAATCCATCGCGGAAAACAAGTCAAAAGTTTTACTTAGCTAAGATCCGCGACAAGCAAAACAATAACAGAAAATTAATAATGTGTGTTTTTCCGTTGGGTTTAGTGGATTATTTGGAACTTTAAACCAAAAACTTACCGAAAATCGGCCATCAACTCTCCACCCACCAACCACTATACACAACGCCAAACACACACTATCACTTTTCCATCTTGTACTTGACAACCGAAAAGACACTTTTCGGTTGTCTTCCGTAGAGTCTACTATACCTGAAGATGCCTCGTGTTGGGGCGAAACACGTGTCGTGTACAAGATGGAAAAGTGATAGTGTGTGTTTGGCGTTGTGTATAGTGGTTGGTGGGTGGAGAGTTGATGGCCGATTTTCGGAAAAACACACATTATTAATTTTCTGTTATTGTTTTGCTTGTCGCGGATCTTAGCTAAGTAAAACTTTTGACTGTCCATATAAGTCTTCTTAATAACACCTTTTATTTAAGTATTTTAAACATGTATACATACATTATATCTTTTTATTTTGACTGTACCTTCAGGACGCTACGGGACCTACAGGAGAGAATTGAGAATATTTTCAAAGCTTTGTTTGGGTGATTAAGGGAATTTGTTTTTGGATGCCCCTCAGGACCAGGAGCCCAGGGCCCTCCGCCCATTACCCCGTCACACCCGCCACTATTCAAGAATTTAATATTAAAAACCCACACATATAATAAAAGATCACCCCTGTCTACGCACATAGTTTAATTTTCTCGCTAGAACTTCTAATCGTTGTGGTATTGAACCGTCATCAGCTGTGACCCATAATGAGTGTGACTGGGTTTCCTTATCAACAAGAGTGTCATTAACTGTGCAAACGCCAGTTTTAGACTGAGTAAATACATCAAAAGCTGCATTTTTATGTGTATACGCATCTACAAAATTATACCTCATGAATTAAAACAATTGAACACAATATTATTTAAAAAAAGACCACATGAATGGCTAATAGATGGCTATATTTATAATACTAAGGACTTTTTTGCTTTAAAAGTAGGATTGAATGTATGTAATAGATGAATATTATAATTCATTATAATTTTAATGTCAATATAACAGTTTATTAATAATTTAATGCTTTGTAATCATAAGCGACTTATGTATTTAGATCTGTATGTATCTATACGTGTGTATAGTTTATGTAGACTTGACATTGTAAACAAATAAATAAATAAATAATGAAATTTGTACGCCATAAATGGCAATGTGATGGAGCTTTTAAACGTCTTTTCTCATCTTGTTACACCTCATATTACGCCAATCAAGAATTATTAATGTAAATTTTAGAGAAATACATTTTTTTCAAAAAGTGACATGGCACCCTAATCATCTGGTTACTGATAACTGATGGTTACTGATACTCCAAGATGATATACCTAATCACATAAGTAGTGTTGATAAAAGCCAGGGTCGAAAAAGACCTGGTAACGAGCAGCTGAAATTACTTTGTCCGTTCCGCTACAAAAAAAGGTCACATGTGTTTTGTTCCTGACAAATAAATGACTTCACTTAGTTTGTTCCAACAACTGTCTACGTGTGAGAATGGGTTTCTGTAGGGTCACGATTTATTTATACAAATATTTTATTTTTATTACAAAATGTACAGTTACAGACTACAGATTAAATAAAATATAAGATAACGAACATGCAAAAGATTGTAAGGTAAACCTGAAGTTGGAGAACCTGTCCAGTTACAACTATACACAACGATTACAACGAATATTTAACAATAACAATATGGAGGGACTTATGATTTCATTTATATGTACAATTAGGTAGACAAACACTAAAAAAAGAGAATTAAGACAGAAACAAAAATTAAGATAAATATGTAAAACCATAAAGATAAGTTTTAAAAGAATTTAAATTAAATTATATGTATATGTGTTTATTTCAACATTTTTATAAGTAAATCATTTTTTTGTGATCATCATCATGGTGTGAATAACCTTGATGGCGAATGAATATTTTTATTGCGCCGATCTTTAATAAAGATGATATAAGTAATCAAAAAAATAGTAATACAAAAAGTAGTAATACAAAAAATTGTAATACAAAAATAGTAATACAAAAAATAGTAATACAAAAATACTAATACAAAAAATAGTAATACCAAAAATTGGAGGCAGTCATGAAGACTTCCGACAGAAGTGTAAATTTAAAACTTAATTTTGAAATTTCAAACTAATTGTAATATTAAAAACTAAAATTTCATAATTTTTGAATTAAAATTATTAACATTAATCTGATTTTCATATCTATCGGCACCCCGAGCAACAAGTATAAATATATATGTATACATCATTTTATTGGTTAAAACACATTATGGTTTCGTAAAAACAGTACAAAGTACAAATGAAGTTTACATAAATAGTTGCCGGTGCGAATTTACCATACACTTTTTATTTTATTTTCTCTGATGGCAATAAGTTATAAGTATTATGCCAGTATCAAGTAAAATACGATAACATCAAATCTCTTGAAATAGAACAAGTTAGATTATCACGTTACGTCTTGATAAAATGGTGGCTATTCTACTAAAACCTTTTATGTACATTTTCAGTCAAATTAAAAAGTCACGATACACGCATTTATTTCATATCACTTCACTTATACACCTTAGTCGAACTATATTGTCTAATACACCGCGAAAATTAAACAATATTACTGATAATAATATAAGATTATGAAAATGAAATAAAAACACAACGTCACTGATGTAAGTTGGCGGGAATAGTTAGATCGAATATGTCCAGCAATATAGTCCAGCAACCTTGGCCAAGTCATCTCATTCACCACATCCCAAAACAAATAAGTAAACACTGGACACTAGAGGAAGTTGTGAAAAGCAGAAAAGCAAAAATGAATATAAAAATGAAACTCTTCAATACGTATGTTCTTACTGTGATAACATTTAAATTTTACTATAAAATTGTTGAGTAGGATGAGGGTAAGAGTTGTGTGGCCCCTGGCTTTTATACTAACGAGCACCTTCGTTTCCGCAGCTCACCTTTCACTCCGCGCGTCCGGCTATCTTGAACTGGGTATACGAGCGTTTCCCTAATGGGGTTGGGTAATCTCTTACGGGGGTAGTCCGGTCACGCCGAGGGAGTCGATAATCCCTTTCAGTACTCTCGTAAATGCTTGGAAGATATCGAGGTCACAGACGGGGTAAGTTTATGACTATCAATGGCTGAACCTGGGTTTTATTTATATATACATATATATTTTTTTATGGAATAGAAAGGCAGACAACCGGTAAATCTTCCGTAGAGTCTGCTATACCTGAAGATGCCTCATGTTGAGGCGAAACACGTATCGTTTGCAAGGTGGAAAAGTGGTAGTGTGTGTTTGGTGTTGTGTATAGTGGTTGGTGGGTGGTAAGTTGCTGACGGCCGTTTTTCGGTAAGATTTAGTTTAGGTTCCCTGTAAATCCACTTCATCCAGAAAGCAAACACACATTATTAATTTTCTATTGTTGTTTGCTTGTCGCGGATCTTAGCTAAATAAAAGTTTTGACTGTCCACATAGTAATGGATTTCTGCAAAGTAACCCCTGGATCCATTAGTCATCTTAATTTATTGGTTCAGATAGTTCAATGCAGGTTCTATACTCACGTTGAATAGTCTACAGTTATTTATTCCGAGCCGGCTGTGTCGACCATAGACAAATTTTTTTGTCATTAACTCCAATGTCTATGGTCTTGCCGAACCGCTTAATGATAAGCGAGGTGAGTTAATGTCCGTTCAAATGGAAATCGAGAAGCCCCATGTTCAGATACAGACACATTTTTACAGAAACTTAATGTTAAAATTAAAACATAAACCATATATACACACATTGTTAAGAAAAACGGCGACGTGGTCCGCCACCCGTCACGTCCTGATTCCCGCGGGGGCGAGAAGCGACTAACGGAGAGCCGTTTCGCTACGATGAATGTGAGAGGAAGGATGGCTGAAAATATGGATGAGTGTGGTGGAAGCAAGGAAGGTGTGCCGGGATCGTAGCGGATGGAGATCTGTGGTCTCTGCCTACCCCTAAAGAATACCAATATTGAGTTTTTATGTTACTATATTTAGAACCGTGGCCATTAAGTTTGTTTTTACCGCAGAGGTGATTCTTGAGCGGATGTTACGTGTCCAGAAATTCTGCAAGACTAAAGCCTTCGCCCCCGCCCTATCCACCGTAGTGAGACGACAAACTTGGCGTACAAACTGGAGCGTTGCCAGCCAAATATATAACTTGTCAGTATCCTTCGCACGGCGTGACTTGAAAATTGCAAGAACTTTTGCACAAGTTTGCCCGGCTTGAAAAAAATTAGTATAAACTGAAGAAAATGTTGAAAAAATGTAGTAACATTACATTAGACTCATGATACGGACAGATAAAAAACATATCTAATGTTCTTTATTGTACACCAAAAACAAAGTTATATAGTAATTTATTTATTTATTATATTAGGCACAAAAACAACTTACAATCTTAAATAGTCTTAATATATAATATAAACTACATAACGCTCGGACTATAACTTTTAAGATTTGCGCGCAGCATAAATCGTAACAAGTACGAACACATTAGAAAAAATCCAAAATGGCAGAAAACAAGATGGCCGCCATATGAACCTAATTTCGTCATTTATGGGCGGATTTCGCTGAAATTTGGCAGAAGCCGGAAACGCTAGTTATATAATATACACGTATGTATATAATATATAACTGTACTAATATTTAGTACGTTGAGTGCCACACGGTTTTATAACGATTTCCCCGTCAGGCCGCACGGGCTGGTATCGTGGTACAGCAATGCGAAGCGCAATACTAGGAAATTAGAATTTACTCGATGCAAATGTTAAAACACATTTGGGTTATCGTTTCTTATTGTAGAATGTATATTTCTGTTTGAAAGGCAATGTTTTAGACAAAACTTGGAAGAGTGTCGGCAGTACGAAAGTATTGTAAAATTTGTTATGAAGAAATTGCGAAACAGAGTGGCAGAAGAATAGCCAGACATTCGACCAAACAAGCTGTCACATTTTGTGACACTTGCGACGGAAAATCATTTTTATGTTTATCCTGCTTTAATAAAATCCATTAAAAGTTTTCTTAAAAAATGTTTAAGTACATTGTTAATAAAATTCCGTATTAAATAAAAATTAAGTGGACTTTATATAAATTTTTAATAACAACTTAGAACAATGTAAATTTTTAAGTTTATTATCATATTTTATACTGTCAGTCACTGGCGACTGTCGCGGCCTAAACGAAAAGTTGTGTCAGACACTGATGACTGACGCGGCCTGAACGGAAAGTTCGGTGTCAGTCATGGATGCCACAACGTGTATTATTTTTTGAGGATGTAGGATTGAGCTTCGGGGATGAACCCCACCGTTTCGGTTTCAACTCTTTGGGGTAACCAGTCCCCAATTTTAGGGCCCGTTAGTCCAATTAGCTTTTCGGGCCGCATCCTTTACCCCGTCCGTGCCGTCTAGATGTGCCGTGATTGCTCTCCGCCTTGAGGTCCTCTACTATGCCGCTACGATGGCGCGCAGAAACAGGTGCTGCTCGCATGGGTAAACAGGAAGAGGTGATAGCACGAAGGACCGCACGCGCGGCTTTGGCGTTATTCACCAAGTGTGCATATATATGTGACCTACATAAGCGTCTACTAGGTGCTCGGACATAGTAGCGTGTGTTGCGTAGCTCAGTTAGTGGGTCGTGCACACAATCCCGTCGTAGGCGGGCCCAGGTGCGTTGTAACGATAAACAATTTGTTCACGTGCGGTGCGGCGTCGATTGTTAAACAATATGTACGTGGATGTTATGGCTACGTCTTCCGCTCGCTGTAAGAAACAACACCTGATAGACATATTTAAAAACATATAGTTTCTCACACTGTATTTTTACATCGATGGCCGATTGGCTCAGTTGCGGGGCCCTACGCCCGCGGTGTCTATGATCGCGGGTTGGATTCCCGCATCGGAATAAATATATGTATGTATTTCTTCTCTATCTGTTCTCTTCCTCTCCGCCAATCCACGGTCTGCCGTGCCAAAGGATGCATGGCTAAGGGCGAGCTTAGTCGCAAGCGTGCCGACCGTCCCGGGATCGGGCTCCCCGGGTACTATGCCTTACCTCAGCATGCGGGGCTCTGCTGGGGCTAACCTCCAACCTCGTGGGATGCACTAAGATGAATTTAATATACCAAATTTGTTAAAAATGATGACGACGTGGTTCGCCACCCGTCACGCCGTGATTCTGACGAGGACGAGAAGCGACTAATGGAGAGCCGTTTCGCTGCGATGAATGGTAGCGGATAGAGCTCACACATATATATATATATATATATAATATATATATATATATATATATATACATATATATATATATATATATATATATATATATATATATATATATATATATATATATATATATATATATATATATATATATATATATATATATATATATATATATTTATAAATATATATATAATCAACAAAATATTTTTGCATAGAACAGGTGAAATTGCGCGTGTATCTATGCGTACGTACATATGTGTGTGTGTTTGAAATTAGAATACCACATAACAGTTGATTATCGTATCGCGCATATAAGGTGGGGCCTCGCGTTTGTATCCTCAGAGCGTGCGTACATTGCCGGCTTTGTTGGGTAATAAACGCACCAATCGCCCGTTTGGCGTTTAATGTAATCACCGGCGGTAAACATTACTTTTATCGTTATTGTCAGACGCTTACGTTGGTAGCTTTTTGCACAATGAAATGTTAAGTCGGCAATTTTTTGTTGGCTGTGAAATTAAAAATGTAGTTTCACGGTGTATCTTCTATACCCTATAACTCTGAAAAGAATGTTTAATAACAAAGCGTTGCCTAGCAACCGACGACCTGCATATGTTGACAATCTTTTTTAAAGGCAGAACATGCTCATACATGATACTGACTATAAAAAAATAGTTGCATAAACAAAACAAAAATCATTATTTCAGGAGAGATCAAGATCAAGAGATTTGATATTATTCCATTTCACTTGTCACTGGCATAACAGTTTTAACTAATTGCCATCAAAGAAAAGAAAAGAAAAAGTATCTTGAAATTTACTAGTTTGCTTGTCACGTTACGTCTTGTTAAAATGGCGGCTATTCTACCAACACTTTTTCAGTCAACTTAAAAAGTCACGATACACGCATTTATTACATATCACTTCACTTATACACCTTAATCGAACTATATTGTACAATACACCACCACAATTAAACAATATAACTGATAATAATATAAGATTATGAAAATGAAATGAAAACACAACATCACTGATGTAAGTTGGCGGGAAAAGTCCCCAAAACACTTGATAATATTGTATTTTACTTGACACTGACATAATAGTTATAACTAATTGCTATCAAGGAATACAAATTAAAATTTATTTTAATACTGTTATAAAAGTCGTTTCAAAGGGCCGCGTAAGGGTACGTCACGTGACTTCATATTGTGTGACGTCATCCGACGAACAACGTCACGCGTCATTCGTTTGTTTCATTTAAGATGGCGGACAGATAAATAATACTACTATTATTAAATTGTAAATTCGCCATGTTATTTTACAAACATTCTTTCGAACTTCAGTTGTTTTTCTTATAACTGTTCGCTTGCTTATTTGTAATTTTCGTGATTACAATATAATGTCTATCTCGGTAGAACAGACAGCATGAAGCTAGTACACGCGATGACCAAAAGATCTAATTAGTATTTTAATATACACTCACGAGAATTCTAAACGTGTCCTCACAATTGTTTTGCAACACAAAAACGTCCCACAAAAAAATAGAGAAGGTAAAATTCTGCGCAGGGATTATTGTCGTAATCTGAATACAAGTGGAATTGCTCGCGGGGACAGTATTTTTAAAATATCTTTTACGGTAATCTCGTTGCGTAAACGCGGAGCCATTTCGCTTTGAACGACGCCGAGCTTAAATTGCCTTTATGAAAGCCTTTTTTCATTATCGTCTCGCCGTTCTGTCGGATAAAAGGTTGCTAACGGGGAATACTGACTTCTTGCTTCAAGTAAAATTCTGTTTTTAGAAAAAAAAGATAAGCGTCATAAGATATCGTCACGTCATGGACCTTGCGGCTCGTGGGATTAACTATGACGAATTTTATATACCTGATTTGTTAAAAATGACGGCGACGTGGCTCGTCACCCGTCACGTCCTGATTCCCACGAGGGTGATAAGCGACTAACGGAGAGCCGTTTCGCTACGGTAAATGTGAGAGGAAGGTTGGATGAAAGGACGGTTGAGTGTAGAGGAAACAAGGTAAGGCGTGCCGGGATCGTAGCGGATGGAGATCTGTGATCTGCCAACCCCTATGAGAGATAGGCGTGACGATATGTCATGTCACAGGATGCGGTAGATGTGAAACATTGACGACGATTCGGTCTTTACCGTATTCTCACGACCGCGTCTCATACCTCTTTACATAAGATGTTTCACATCAAAAACTCCATGAGACCTAAACACGGACAAACAAACTTGCTTTGCTAAGATCGGCAAACACAAATGAAAAAATAGTAGTGTGTGTTTGCAAGTGTGCAGAGAATTACAAGTCACTCCACGGCTGTCTTTAGTAGAGTTTACACCTGACGGCATTCGCCTCTGTTTTTTTATGGGATAGGAAGGCAAAGAAGCAGTCGCGTCGCCCGATGGAAAGCAACCAACGCCGCCCATAGACATCCGCAGCGCCATAGGCAGTGGAGAAACGCTGCCGACCTTTAAGGAAAGTGTCATTATGAGAGAGTGAGCGGGGCGGGAGAGGGGAAGGGGATTGGGCCTCCGGAACTCAACCGCTCACCGTACGAACCGCGGTAGATACTCTGCCACTTGGACGCCGGTTCTCTGCGGGAGGGTGGTATTTCCCCGGGCGAGCCGGCCCATTCATGCTACAGACAAATATTATGCCATTATGTGGATAGTTAGAACTTTTACTTAGCTAAGATCCGCGACAACCAAACAAAAACAGAAAAATAATAATGTGTGTTTTTTACTGGAAGAAATAGATTTACGGGGAACTCAAACTATTGTAAAATCCCGTAATATATTAGGTGTACAAATAAGTTTCCGCGGTTTGTCAAAAGATGGCCCCACCAGAAGGTTATGGAGAAATTGTCAGATGTAAAACGTAATATCCCAAGTTTAGTCATCTGGCAACACCATAACCTTAAAGTACTAGTGATTCCGTATCAGCATCACGTAATTTTTTTCGTGCAAAAATGTCAAGTTTTATTCCGAATAAGCATCATTTGCGGGAACTTTTGATTTACTTCTTTAATGTGAAAAAATCTGCAGCTGAGGCGCATCGATTGCTTCTAGAAGCATATGGTGAAGCTGCTTTAAGTGAGAGAAGTTGTCAGGAATGGTTTCAAAAGTTTAAGAACGGTGAGTTTGACGTTAAAGACAAAGAACGCAGTGGAAGGCCGAAAGTGTACGAAGACATGGAATTAGAAGTACTATTGGAGGAAGATTCGTCCCAAACGCAAAAAGAACTTGCACTTACTCTACAAGTGACTCAACAAGCAATTTCACATCGTTTAAAATCGTTAGGAATGATTCAAAAACAAGGAAATTGGGTTCCATATGAACTAAAGCCGAGAGACGTTGAACGCCGATTATGCATGAGTGAAATGCTGCTTGCCAGGAATAAAAAAAGAGTTTTTTGCATCGTATAGTCACTGGTGACGAAAAATGGATTCACTACGATAATCCAAAGAAGAGAAAGTCATGGGTTAAGCCCGGCGAACCATCAACATCGACAGCTAAGCCGAATATTCATGGAAAAAAACTCATGCTGTGTATTTGGTGGGATCAGCTTGGTGTCGTGTATTATGAATTGCTGAAACCAAGCGAAACCATTACTGGAGCTCTCTACCGAACACAATTGATGAGATTGAGTCGGGCACTTAAGGAAAAACGCGCCCATTACTACTCCAGACACGACAAAATTATTCTTTTACACGATAATGCTCGTCCACATGTTGCGGCGCCGGTAAAAACATACTTGGAAACACTCAACTGGGAAGTTTTACCCCACCCGCCGTATTCACCAGACTTAGCCCCTTCTGATTATCACCTGTTCCGGTCGATGGCACATGGTCTGTCTGAGCAGCGCTTCACATCATATGAAGACACCAAAAATTGGGTAGATTTGTGGATAGCGTCAAAAGATGAAGAGTTTTTTCGACGGGGTATCCGAATGTTGCCAGAAAGATGGGGAAAAGTAGTGGCAAATGATGGAAAATACTTTGAATAAAACGTAATGTACTTTTCCTTTACAATAAATTCCTAATTTTTTATAAAAAACTGCGGAAACTTATTTGTACACCTAATAATTCGTATACTATTAACATACAAATGATTTAGTCTCTTGGAGACTGGGCAGGGAAGGTGCGTTGGCCCAAAACAATTATAATATGTGCAGTGGGAGAACCACTCCCAGGGCTGTCGCGTACATATGTGGGTACATGGCGCGACCCGGCGCCCCACTTGAGACGGGTTATGGTAATCGCCAGATAAGGAATGCGGCGTCCCCCCTCACACCGTGACGTCGGATGACTGACAATTTTTTAAAATAAATAATATTGTAATCATGTGTATATAATGATTTTTCGATCCACAAGTCAAAGTGGGGTATACTTTGACTCGTTACTAAAAATATAAGAAATATAAAAGATTCTTTATACAATAGAAACATTAAAGAATCTTCGAAGGTGGTTAATGGAAACCCCGAAGTTATGTACATAAGGAAAGCAAGTCATGAAGAATCAGGAAACAGTATCAACATGGAACGGTGCACAATGACCCATTTCTACGTATCGCCCTGGACCACACAGCAAGAGAAGGTTCTAGATACGTAGCGGGATATATAAGGCTCGTGCAGGACGTTCTCGAAGACTTTATTCTTGACTTTACCAGTGAAGACACTAGAAGACGTTATTTTAGTGTGAATTAATATTGTAACTTTGTAAAATTTAACTTTATAAATAAATTTATTTTTTAATTGGATTACCGTTCCAATTATTTGAACCCACGCATCGGAATAAACAAAACCGCACACGATTCGATGAAGAGTGTAGGCAAATCAGCGATTCTCCCAGTTGTCTTGACAAAAAAAAATTGTTTTTCGCAATATAAGACGTACCTCAAATTTAGACAAAAAATATATTTTAATGTTCCTTCGGACTATAAGATGCACCCATCCGCATTCTGAGTCCATTTTTCTATGTAAAAAGGAGCGTCTTATAGTTGAAAAAGTAAGCTAGTTTTCAACAATATGGACGTACCTTGTGTATCAATCACCATGTCATGACATATGTGTGTGTGTGTGTGTGTTGTTCAAATTTCCAATAGTTAAAAAAATACTTTTTATTCATCCACTCAAGTTAAAATATATTTTTTTAAAGATGTAGTGCATGACACTTGATGTTAATACAATATTTTCAAATATTTTTACTTCAATTAATTAATTTGATGAGATTGACTCAGTGGCTAAGCGTACATCGTTATAAAAAAGTAGAAACTGTGTGTGCGCGTTGTGTGCGTGTGTGTGTCTTGTGCTATATTGTAGTACATGTTCAGTCTCATTTTAGGTAAATAACATTTAAAAAATGTAACTTTTAACGACAAAAACCTGGCATAAATCTCAATGACCGATTTTAAGGCAAACCACCAGTCATTAGAGACAAAACCGCTGATATAAAACGCATTGAATGCACGACAAGAAAACTCACTTTGTCCGCCATTGTACTCACAGATAGATACAATGCAGACGTCTATAACTTCAAAAATAAACGCCTGCATTAAACTCTCCACCGCGAAGACGTTGAGAGATATTTGTGAGAATACATAGCTTTATGATGTCGGCAACTGGGCTCACCATCTTTGTGTGTGGCTTTTTCGGGATACCAAGAATAATGGCGGAATTATGATAAAAAATGGGACGCCCTATCTAGAATCTCTTTCCTAAACTCCAATTATATAGCGTCTGATCGAAACAAAATTTTACCCACAAACATTAATACACTCCTATTTCCCGTAGGGGTAGGCAGAGACCACAGATCTTTATCTGCTGCTCTCTTCATGCAAGCTCGTTTCGCTCTTATTCAAACAAAACTTTACGTCTGGAGTTAGTGCCGTTTGAAGACTTTGATCATAAATGTAACTTACATTTATGATCAAAGTTGTAGGACCAAGATGTGCTTCACGTGGAATTATATGTGAGACAAGCCCCAACGGAAGACGATACGATGTTTTAGAGATTTAACTGTCACGGAAAAAGTGTGACAAAAAAGTATATTATGTCACATTTTAGAATACGTACAAATGTTGTACGCGCATAACTTGTATGCGTACGGATATATCGATAAAAATATATTGCGGAACACACAACACGTATAGTGTTGTGTTTTCCGCGTGTGCGTGGATGGTGAACACGGTACATGATTCGACACTCTAAATAGCCAAAGTTATACAATTATTGATTGCAATATTTATATACAAATGGCGGTCATATCGCTAGACTATATAATAAATAACTCGCGACTATTAACTCCCTAGGCTGCAGCTCCACCACTGAGCTAATTGATGGTTACGATAATCAATAGGCTAAGTGATCAGATACAATGAGTAAAGCCACATGAAAAATTGCTACATATTTGACAACTTGGCTGCTCTGGATATGGATAAATTCATTGGGACAATCTCCAAACGTTTGGATAGTTGGCGATCCTAGTGAGTGCTCGCCTGCAGCATGTCGGATGGCGATGCAATCCGACGTGATGGCAGCCAATTATGTGCAGCTAAGACTTCGCTCGCGCTTAGTTTTATTCGATTCCCATTCTTAGTTCACATTCTCCCTATATATTTAAGTATACCCTACTATTATTATAAATGCGAAAGTTTGTGAGTATGGATGTATGTTTGTTACTCTTTCACGAAACATCCAAATTCACTGTTTCACGAAACAGCGAATTTGGATGAAACCTAACAATAATATAGGTTATACATCGGAATAACATATAGCCTACAATTTGTAATGATTTTATGTAATATTGGTCGTAATATAATTTTACTATTAAGTAAAAAAATATATATTTATTTAAAATGATCTGTAACTTAATATGGCAGACCAAATTCCACGCGGGCGAAGCCGCGGGTAAAAGCTAATATATATCCTTAATATAATATCTTTAAGTGTTTCAATCAAGTTCAAATACATTACTTTAAACTTGTAGTGGATTACCATGCATATATACATACATATCGGCACGCCTGTTTCCCTTGTAGGGTTAGGCAGAGACCACAGATCTCGATCCGCTACGATCCCGGCCCACCATTCATTGCCTCCTCCACACTCATCCATCCTTCCTTCACGTTTCATCGTAGTGAAACGGCTCTCTGTTAGTCGCTTTTCGCCCTCGTCGCCTCAAGACGTGATGTGGGTTGCGAACCACGTCGCCGTTATTTTTAACAAATTAGGTTTATTGAAATTCGTCATGGCGAATCCCACGAGTCGCAAGGGAGGATGAACGTCAGCCCCAGCAGAGCCCCGCATGCTGATGCGAGGCACTATATTACCCGAGGGAGCCCGATCCCGGGACGGTCGGCACGCTTGCGACTAAGCTCGCCCCTAGCCACGCATCCATTGGCACGGGAGACCGTGAATTGGCGGAGAGTAAGGAAAAGGATTTATTTATTTGTTTATGGACCATCAATAGGAGTTACATTCATTATTCTAAATAGTAAATGATAGAGAAGAAAGGAAAGAGCAGGAGAAAGGAAAGATTGATTTAGACAGGATGATAGGGATATGATACTAACGTAACGGAAGACAAGGATATATATATCATGAATATACTTTGTACACGCTTCTATTCAGTCATTATAAATGAAAACATTTGCATTAATTAGCATCTAGTTTGTCGCTAATGACTCATTATTTTCATCCGAACGGGTGAAACAAATGAATTTGTATAATTAGCAGATTTATATTGTAATCGGGTTAACGAATGTTATCGGTGGTTGGGTGTTGATTTAATTAATTTTTTTTATCCGCATCCGCGTCCCTCGTTAGCATATGAGTGTGGAAGTTATCTTTTCCATTGTGTGCCAGTCCTTACCCTGGTCTCTCGTGTGGTGGGTGAGCTGATACAAAGTGCGTCATATACGCGGCCGACAGATCCGATTGCAGGTAGGTCCCATCTGTAGTCGGGGGTAGCGAACTCACGCAATTCCCGAGACGGGATTAGTGAGTCAGGCGCCGGAGGAGTCCCGGTAGAAGCTGTTCTTTAGGAGATGGCTGCCGTCGTGGGGTTTTAGTCGGTAGACCGCCGCCCCCCCAGGGTGGCAGGGTATCCGTAACGGATTTCCCCACGTAAAAAAGAAAGGTTATTTGTATGAAAAAACAATCTTCAGCTTTTTGTCGCTGATCGTGTGTTTTAGTTTGATATTATCACGGTAATACATAAAAATAGTGAATCCATTGCAAATTCATCATTAGTAGTTCTAATCTTTGCCTTTTAAATCGAACTAAATTAAGAATACTTATACACAGTATAGTCTGCTTCAAGATACAGTAAAGTGAAAATATGCAGCTATTAATGTAATGTATAACTATGTTTTATACAAATAACATCCACCTCTTTGTGACTTGCATACTATAAACATGTTTAAAAAATATACAAAAATCTAATTTTAAGTACGCAAACAGGAACTTGTTCTTTTGGGTGAGGTGAATTTATTACATGATTAAGTTTTTTAATTTTATTGTATTTATGTGTATGTTAGTATGTATATTAGTATGACTAGTAATACTACTATTCATACTACGACATTCGTATTGACACACACACACATACATACATTTACATCCATATATATATATACATATATGGATGTAAGTGTATGTTGTGTGTCAATACGAATGTCGTAATTTGCCGCGACCTGACCACGTTGGTTCTCGCTGAAAACCAGCGCCGGGTGCTCCAATAGTGCTCCCGGCATATGCTGAGCGAGAACCATTTTACGACACTTGTTTGATTAAAATTATTTCCTTTTTGTTTTGTTTGTTTTTTTTTGTATATTATAATATTATTAGGGTTTTAAGCAAACATTAATTGTTGTAAAAAAGGGGTCATAAGTGTAGTTTTTCTATTTCTACAAATTCGAATGACGCGACGCAATAACATCATACCGTATGCATACGCAATAAGACTCGATTTGTTGCTCTGAGCTATGTTATGTGGTATCAAAAGTAACATAACGATAATATTGTAATAAGTACTGATTTTTATAGTAACGAATATATACGGGTACGCTGTTTTTCGTTACATATATACACCACTACATGAATGTGATCACCCGTCCTTAACCTTCGCATCATCTCCAGCGGTTGCGTGTTTCAAATCACCGTCACTGTAGCTTTCTCTTTTCTGCGACGGGCAAAACTATTTCAAGGTTGCCTCGACCACCTGTCCTTCTCACGCATCGTTCACACTCGTATGTACGACAGGGACGTCTATATTACCTCTGTTATTACTTTACCATTATGTTGCCCGCAATTATTTTACAATTCCCACTGTTATGTGTGTACGCAAACATATTTGCGTGTTATATTAGTTTTTGAGTGTAGCGTGACATTGTTTGCCTAAATTAATTAACTTCAATCACTAATAATATCACAGAAGCCGTGTTATTCAAAATTACAGTTGTGTTTTAATTTAATTTACCTTGTGGATTTGTCGCGTTCCGATTTGTATGTTAAATGTTACGTTGCCTTTTTTCAATGAATATATTATAGTTATCTTTAGAAGATAGTATTGAATAGAATAGAAAAAAATTCGGAGACAGAATTTCCCACAAAAGTGAAAATTTAAAACATATTTTAAATGTAAATAAAAAATTAAAGACTTAATAATATATAAATACTAAATAAATACTTTAAATAAATAAATAATAAAACAAAAATAAATTAATAATAATATTAATAGATAGTATTTCTAATAAATAAATAAAATATAAATAATTTTAATATTTTAATAATATATACTTTAAGCATTAGCATGTTGCTGATGCGAAGCCATAGATATTTTCCCTATCCAGAGTCATGTAACGCGGCTATAGAAGTTTTCTCTTTAAAAATCTTTATTCATGATACTTTTACAATAACTACAATAAAATTAATATCTTAATAATAATAAATTATACAAATACACAAACAAAACAAAAAGACAATAATTTTAATCTGTTAGATTGTTATATTGTTGTTAAGTGTCACAAAATGGTTCCTTCTCAGCATATGCCAGGCGTTCTATTGGAACAACTGGCGCTGGTTTTCAGCAAGAACCAACATGGTCAGATCGCGGACCACAGTGACGACATTGATACTGACACACACAACCATATATACTACTACACATACAATACAATAAAATTAAAAACAACTAATTCATGTAATAAATCCACCGCAACTAATAGAACAAGTTCCTGCCTGCATACTTAAAATTTTTATATTATGCAAGTCACGAGGAGGTGGTGGCAAGTTGTTCCGACACTTAGTTGCGGTGTATTTAAAGCTACCACGAAACGCAGCTGAGCAGTGGCGAGGAACAACCAGTGATGATCTAGACTCCTGGTATCGCGAGCGCTATTTCGTTTTCGGGACCATGTTAATTTATTACATAAGTATGATGGAGATTCATAACGAATCGTACCAAATAAATATGTTCATATTTAATATCTATGTTCACGAACTCATTTTAGTCATGATCCTGGAGGCGAGGACAAGGATCTTATCATAGGTAACCGTCCACTCCGGGCAGACGCGGCATGGTGTTGCTTTTTGATGCACCGGAATTTCAGGCTGTTGGCCATCAGGCAATGCTCCCTCTTATGTCAGTACTGGTTTAATGTAATGCAAAATTCACAAAAATACTTAACCTTTGCTAAAAACACATAGGTACCGCGTGTGAGACATGCACACAACGGTACAGCGCCATCTGTCAGATATATTATAAACTATATATCTTAGTATTTAGATAACTCTCTAGTGCTGTATAGCCGATTTGACTGCTGTTTACCCGTTTCAAGCAATGTTAGTTTACTCTTTGTCCGGTTTTAACCAGTGTTAGTGCTGTTTATCCGGTTTTTACCAGTATTAGTAAGATTTAACCTGTTTAACCAATATCGGTGCTGGATTCTAAGCGCACGTGTGTTAACATTCATGTTTGATTTGTTCCAGGTAAGCGTGTCCTCCAATATTCCGCGTAACACGAGTGGAGGGTCGACGTCTTCGCGTGGGGGGTTGTGAGTCAACACTAGATACTCGATTCGCCGGTCGGTGCTGATAAAGTGGAGTGTGAAGTGGTTCTTAACTGTGTATGTACTCAATCCAATTCCCGCATAAAGATAAATGTGTGTATATCTTGCGGATATATGTTTCGATCTATTTATGTTCATAGTTTCCTATTTCTTACGCAAAAAAGCGAAACAAATAGCATATCGTAAAATGTAAACTTATCATTAGAGTCAAAAAATTTTTGCATTTGCACACTTAAAATTTTTTTTTATGGAATAGGAAGGTTCAGAATGAATAAATAAAGAAGCTGAATGATAATTTCAGAATGTTTCAACATTAGTAAAAAATGTAGTCAAAGCTTAACAGGAATAAAAAGAGATCGTAATCAATAAATATTTGAAAAAAAAAATTCACTTTTAAATTTAATTTGATTTCTGAACGACTTTTAAATTTAATTGATTTCGGAACGACGGGACGAACATCAGCTATTTGACAGAAAGAAATAGTTTCTAAGGGAAAACGAAATTGTTGTTTTTACTATATTCCTAATATTTTTATCATATTTACTCACCTTTTAAACCTTCCCTGGACTTCCAAAGATAGTTCAAAAGCAAAATTAATCAAATCGGTCCAGCCGTTCTCGAGTTTTAGCGAGACTAACAAACAGCAATTGATTTTTATATATAGATAGATACACAAAAATTTTATATGTAAAATAGGAAGGGTATTCCGTAAGTAAAAGACGATTTGTCGGCAGCGCTGCGGGCCCGGCGTTATCTATGGCCAATTAGCCCCGGGCTACCCGGGTGATAAGTGGGCTTTTGTGTTGGCTGCCGTTTCGGATTTACGGCGCTTATCTGACATACGGTATGAAGAATGGCGGGCTTGCGTATCACTTTTAGTGTGTAAAACATTAGGAATAGTCGCACTTACACTCTCATGTTTATTTCCCATGTATAAAACATAGAGTTTCAACGTGTAGCTCAGTCTTACCACAGCTTTTACCACCGTTCCGTAATGCGGTTCTTCTGAAGGGAGAATAAGTTGCTAGAGAAACTCCGCACGTGTTTGTATTTCTTTTCGTCTTTTTACAATGTGTGTAGATCACTTTTTTTACACAGATAACCAGGAAGACGTTTGGATGTGTATTTATTCCCTTCCTAAAATTCTGTTAAAGATACTCATCTGCTCTGGAGGGTGGGACAGCCGGGTTATGTCGTGCTCCGGTATTTCCGCGTTTACCCACTAAAACCTCATGATTCCCGCTATCAGCGCGGGGGAGGAGTCCCGTGTTCTTTGGCAGAAGTGCCTATGCCGCGGTCCTCCGGCGCCTGGCTTTCTTCGCCCGTCTCGGGGTTTGCGAGAGTCCGCTGCCCCCAACACCCTCACGATGCTTACCCGGTGATTCCTTCCATAAGGAATCATCTCACCTCAAGGCCGGAGAAATGTATGCACTCCCTAAGCTAGCACGACTGAATTGCAAGTGAAAATTCCGCACAGGGTTTCCAACCCGTCCTTGGCTTGAAAACTGGATACTCTAACCACTGAGTTAGAGGATGTTTTGATATTAATATCTGTGTTATTGCATTCCAAGCGCGTGAATTAATTTCACTGCGCCTGTAATATCTCCGACAAATGGATGTCGTTATCTCGCCTGGGAATTTTTATGGGGCATTAATGAGTTATGTGGCTTATACATACATACATATTGCCTCAGTGACCGCGAACTGGGGGGTGGGGGTGGGGAAGATACGAGGAGAGGGTGTTTTTTGAATTTCGTACATATATATCGTCACGCTTGTCTCCCGTAGGGGTAGGCACAGACTACAGATCTCCATCCGCTACGATCTCGGCATACTTTCCTTGCTTTTTTCACACTCATAACTCTCCTCATGCAAATCCGCCGGTTAGGGGTACTCCATCGGGTGACACGCTTGCTGGTTTTTTATGGGATAGGAAGGCAAACAAGCAGGCGTGTCACCTGATGGAAAGCAATAAACGCCGCCCATAGACATCCGCAGCGCCATAGGTAGTGCGGAAGCGTTGCCGATCTTTAAGCGATCTGTCATCATCTCAGCGAGTAAAGGAAGGGCATTGGGCCTCCGGAACTCAGTCCCTCATCGGTCGAAGCGCGGTAGGTAAGCTACTACTCAGACGCCGGTTTTCTGCGGGATTGTGGTACTTCCCCGGCCGAGCCGGCCCATTCATGCTACAGACAAATAATATGCCATTCTTGACAAAGTAGTCTTCGTCTGCAGCGTAGCTCTACTACTATAAAAAGTCGTTTGCCTATCTACCTCGTGAAAAATATATTATTTTTACACACCTCTAAACTTATTCGCACCCTTCTCATCTACCCGGAAAACATAAAATATAGGAGAGTAATTGAATCGAAATACGTATCGATAGTCGACTGAGTTCTGTTTACATCAACGGAGTGACTTATTTACCGAAGGCAGGTGCGAAGGAGGGGAACAGAGGGACATAAAACAAGGCAATTGTAATTGAATTCCGGGGGGGGGGGTTGGTGACAATCTGCGCGAACTGCGCTTCAGGGAGTCGCGAACGAAACTCCGCGGAGACGTTTTGATTTGAAATGTGTAAAAATATCTTTTATATGCTCTCCATGCATATATGCAGGGCTCTACTGGGGCTGAATGCAGGACTCTGCTGGGGCTGACCTCCATCCTCCCTTGCGGCTCGTGGGATTCACTAAAACGAATTTAATATACATAATTTGTTGAAAAATGACGGTGACGTGATTCGCCACCCGTCACGTCCTGATTCCCACGAGGGCGAGAAGCGATTAATGGAGAGCCGTTTCGCTGCATTGAATGGTAGCGGATGGAGCTCTGTGGTCTCTGCCAACCCCTGCGGGGGATAGGCGTGTATATATAATAATAATAATAATAAAAATATGCTCTCACTGTAGTAATTGTATCGTATACATCGACACAAAATGCGAAAATGTAGTAAACTACAAAGTGGAAACTTACTACCACACCGAAAAAGAACTAATTAATCTAGTCCAGCGTTACTTTGCAGAAATTCATTACTATGTGGACGGTTAGAACTTTAACTTAGTTAAGATTATTTTCTTGACTCGACGGTTGTCTTCCGTGGAGTCTACTATACCTGATGATGCTTCGTGTTGAGGTGAAACACGTGTCGTTTGCAAGGTTGAAAAGTGTTGCGGTGGAGAGTTGCTGACGGCCGTTTTTCGGTAACATTTACTTTAAGTTCTCACTAAATCTACTTCTTTCAGTATAAAAACACATATTATTTATTTTCTGTTTTTGTTTGCTTGTCGTGGATCTTAGTTAAGTGAAATGTTCTGTCTACATACGAAGAAAACTGTTAAAATTTCTGAACAAATCGTATCTGATTACTCGAAAACAGTCAGTTCCAACGATGCGAGCCGGACCAATATTATGCTATTCTTGACAAAGTATTCGTCTGCAGCGTGGCTCTACCACTAAAAAAATTTGAAGTATTAAAACTTGAAGAGCTTTGTCCATGACTCTAGTTCTCCGGCGAGTTTTTTCTTTGATATATAAACTGGTATGATGTTGTTTAGAAATTCTATTAGCTTTGTCAATGTTTAATCCACAATTTAATCAAGTGAACCGAAGTACAAAAGTTGGTTTGAAATTACAATATGGCGTTCGTTTCACATCGCTGCGGTGTTGTCATTTAAGCGGAGGTTTCTGCGCGACTTTCCCCCGCCCCACCAAACTTAGATTAGGTGCTCAATCATTTATGAAGGTCTAACAACAGCCGCCCGACGTTCTTTGAGCTTAATATGGCGCGGGACAAACGACCGTCGCTGACTCTTTGTTATTATGTACTTCTAATACACACACACACACACACACACACATATATATATATATATATATATATATATATATATATATATATGTATATATATATATATATATATATATATATATATATATATATATATATATATATATATATATATATGTGATTTTTTAGTATACGTCTAGTATTTCATTCTATCTATTCCACTCCGGTCCATTAAACTAGACTGGAAACGAGAAGATGGAACGATGAATTTATATTAATTTTTTTATTACAGTTATACTAGCTTTTGCCCGCGGCTTCGCTCGTTTCGTGACAGATCATTTTTAAATAAATATATAGGTATATTTTTTACTTAATTTATGGGGCACAATTTTGGTCATAGTGGCTTCCACATAAAAGGCTATTCAAGACAAACAATCCTACGGTACATCATATTTGTGTAACTCCAATGGTTTAGGCATCGTACGCCAAGATAGCTCACAGAGGCCAAGTTTTTTTCCGACTTAATTGACATGTATCGTTATATTACGACCAAAATTACATAAAATCATTACAAATTGTAGCCTATATATTATTCCGTTGTATAACTTATATTACTGTAAAATTTCATCCAAATTCGTCCAGTAGTTTTTTCGTGAAAGAGCAACAAACATGCATCCATACTCACAAACTTTCGCATTTATAATATTAGTAGTATAGGATAGGATAATTTCAAATCGATTTAGTAACCACATTCACTAGCTTCACTAAAATGGTCTAAGTTATTCGTGGACTGTCCACATAAATGTGGCTAATCGATACACATACAGGATGTCCAGAGATGGCAGAATAAGATTTTCAAACGAACAATAAAAAAAAACTACACAAGACATGAATAAAATTTAAAAAGTTATACGAAGAGATGTACGGGTTTTGGGAATAAATGTTGACCACCCCATCGGGCATACTCTTGTAATCTAGCCATTGTATTCTATTCCACTCGCTGAAGTACTATAGTTATACATCGATAAATGTATCACTAATGTAATAACTTTATATTTTTGTTTTTTTTTTATATTATCACGCCTATCCCCTGCAGGGGTTGGCAGAGACCACAGAGCTCCATCCGCTACCATTCATAGCAGCGAAACGGCTCTCCATTGGTCGCTTCTCGCCCTCGTGATAATCAGGACGTGACGGGTGGCGAACCACGTCGCCGTCATTTTTCAACGAATTAAGTATATTAAATTTTTAATTGAATATATTAAAAAGTTTTATATTATATTACTTATTTTTAAATTCGTAATTTTAAAATTGAAAATAAAATAGAATTTGTTTTAGTTAATATTAGTTCGACTGAATAAAAATAAAGTATGATTAAAATATAAATGTAAAATGAATAGAAAAATGAATTATTTTGACTTGGAAGAAATTTCAATTACATCAGAAGAAGAAACCCCTCAAAGATCCCGTGTGTCTCCGAAAGCAGTGCGGCGGGCACGCCATAGTACTGACGTCGGGATGCCGTTGACATCGCGGACGACATTCTTTTAGTGCTGAGATGGTTGTAGATCTTGTTTTCTTAGACTTTTGAGGTGACCCCATAGAAAAATGTCCATAGGAGTGACTTTCTGGGACCTGGGCGACCAGGGGATATGGAGGACTTATTAATTTGTTAGCGAACAAATTACGTAGAAGTTCCATGGTCTTTCTAACAGTGTTAGGCGATGCTTGTTGGCAACTTGTGCGTGTAGTGAACGCAGGATGTTCTATCAATATTGGCAGAAAATAATCCAGTAAGCATGTCTTTATTGATTTAGATACGCCTTAAAATTTTTCTCTCAAAGTTAATTTCAATACGTATCTTTGGTCCTGGAATCCTTGGTCCTATTGGAAAATGCGCGATGGCGTACTCTTTACGACCACGAGCTATATGAGCTGCACAATGAGCCGAACGTCATCAAAACCATTAAGATTGGACGCCTTCGTTGGGCTGGGCATGTGGTACGGATGGACGAGGCTAGACTACCCAAACGCCTACTCGACGGCCGCGGAAGGCCTAAGCTCAGATGGCTGGATAGAATCGAGGACGATTTAAGGACAATCGGCGTGTGGGGCTGGAGTGAAAAAGCTAAACTAAGTACCGACTGGAAAAATTTACTGGACCAGGCTAAGGGCCACCCGCGGCTGTAATGCCTTGATGATGATGATGTGTTTACTGATTATTCTATTTATAACCTTATTGTGCCACCGGACACCCTGTAGTTTCGATCAAACACGCCGCTAGTGGTTCGCAACGTTGGCCTTCACACGACACTGAATTTACTTGATTGGATTCTTGTGTGTTGTTGATGACCTTTGGATATCTATTTTGAGATCAAACTAGACCTAACGATGTTAATAAATCAACTTTGTAACAAAAATAACGTTAATTTTATATTATATTGATTAAGGAGTCAGGCGTTACTTTGCAGCAATCCATCAATATGTGGACAGTCAAAAGTTTCACTTTTCGGTCGTCTTCCGTAGAGTCTACTATACCTGAAGATGCCTCGTGTTGGGGCGAAACGCGTGTCGTTTGCAAGGTGGAAAAGTGGTAGTGTGTGTTTGGTGTTGTCTATAGTGGTTGGTGGGTCTCCACCCAAGTTGCTGACGACCGTTTTTTGGTAAGTTTTTGGTTTGAGTTCCAAAAAAATCGACTTCATCCAGCAGGAAAACACACATTATTAATTTTCTATTGTTGTTAGCTTGTCGCGGATCTTAACTTTTGTATATATATTATATATATATATATATATATATATATATATATATATATATATATATATATATATATATATATATATTTTTTTTTTTCTTATTCATAGATACATACACACATATTGTAACGCCTGTTTCCCGTAGGGGTAGGCAGAGACCATAGATCTCCATCTGCTACGACCTCGGCAAACTTTCCTTGCTTCATCCACACTCATCACTCTCTTCATATACGCTTGTCGCTTAAGGGTACTTTTGAGGTGGTTTTTCTGAAGAACACAGGTGGCAATTTGGTCCAAGGAGAACATACCTTATGTTCTCCTTGGTCTTCCTCTACCCACACTTCCGTCTACATCCGCAACGTTTATTTTTGAAGTGAAAACTTTTATAGCCGCGTGACACAAATCTGGGTAGGGAAAAAGTCTATGGGTTCGCGTCAGCAACATGCTAATGCTTAACGTATATCTATAGCTATGAGTACAGCTATAGACATACTTTAAACACAGTCAATGCGCGCGCAGCTGCCTACGTACACGCATCACGCCAACACATTGTATATACCCGATTGTATGTGTGTGCGTTGGACGATTATGGCTGGATAAAGTTTTGTGAGTCGCGTCAGCAACATGCTGTAGTAAAAGCAGCATTTAAAATCACAATTAATTTGAAATTTCTGACTTCTGTCATGACTGTCTCTGATTTTTTTTTATCAGTCGTCTTACATCTAATTAATATACAGGACATATATGTACAGGATATATATACCCAAAACATCTAAGCATTCCCGTCTCATATTTCAACAAATATATAAATTATGTGTGCTTTTTTATTCATTGTGTTCAGTATTCTGTCTAGACGGACCTCCCAGAGGGTCACTTTATACCCAAACATATATGTAAATATTTTTAATTGCTGCCCCGGGAATGGTTTGTTGTGGAAATATATATGGAGCGACAGCGAAAATTTACCTAAAGCTTTCTGTTATTCACTGAACTCCGTAAACAGAACATATTATAATAGTACAATGTGTACAATTATTATTAAGGATTATTTTATTTGCATATTTATATAGGTGTCCGGTGAGAGAATACGGATTTTTATTTTTTTAAACGGCCCCCTCACCTCCCCCTCCCCTCCCCTCCCCCTCCCCCTCCCCCTCCTCCCCTCCTCCTCCCCTCCCCATACCCCGGTTTTCTGCGGGATTGTGGTACCTCCCCGGGCGAGCCGGCCCATTCATGCTACAGACAAATAATATGCCATTCTCGACAAAGTATTCGTCTGCAACGTGGCTCTATCACTAATAAAGGATAAACAGGAAGATAACTGATAAATTTATGTCATTAAAACTAAGAATATTCAGTCACTTACAGTGAAGGTCACACACACACACAATATGAGAATACTTTATAGTCACTTTATATATTGTTCACGTCGTAATTTGATACCGTTGTCTTCGCGCATCGTTTCTGATTTATTAAAATTATATTTACGTGTTTATAGTTCTCATAATATTGAAGCGGGTCATAGCGAGACTGTAGTTATGACATCAGAGTGTGATGTTACGTGACTAGAAATAATTTAACGCTCATATGTTTTCTTATAGCAAAAATATTTGCACATTATCTAGCTCGGGATGAGCACTGAGGATTCCTTGTTACATACAATACATCATCACGCCTGTCTCCCGTAGCGGTAGGCAAAGAGCACAGACCTCCATGTGCTACGATCCCGGCACACTTTCTTTGCTTCATCCACACTCATCACTGTCTTTATATGAGCCTATCGGTTAAAAGAACTTTTGAACTGCTTTTCTTCTTCTTCGAGCCAACAGGCATCAGATTGTGCCAGCACAGAATATTGTATTATCCGTTGCCATTATAAGATAGAAAGATTGATATATATTTTTTTTGTACACCAAAAACAAAGTTATACAATTATTGATTGTAATGTATATATATATATATATATATATATATATATATATATATATATATATATATATATATATATATATATATATATATATATATATATATATATACATACATACATACATATATTGTATTATAGCTATATCTTTTTCATGTGCCAACTCCATCTCGGAGGTCGTCCACCATTTGTTCGTATTCAGTCCAATCTTCAGTCATATGAATCAATTTCAAAGAGTCTATTTGAACTACGAATCATACTTTATAATTATGTGTATATATATATATATATATATATATATATATATATATATATATATATATATATATATATATATATATATTAGGTGTACAAATAAGTTTCCGCTGTTTTTTATAAAAAATTAGGAATTTATTGTAAAGGAAAAGTACATTACGTTTTATTCAAAGTATTTTCCATCATTTGCCACTACTTTTCCCCATCTTTCTGGCAACATTCGGATACCCCGTCGAAAAAACTCTTCATCTTTTGACGCTATCCACAAATCTACCCAATTTTTGGTGTCTTCATATGATGTGAAGCGCTGCTCAGACAGACCATGTGCCATCGACCGGAACAGGTGATAATCAGAAGGGGCTAAGTCTGGTGAATACGGCGGGTGGGGTAAAACTTCCCAGTTGAGTGTTTCCAAGTATGTTTTTACCGGCGCCGCAACATGTGGACGAGCATTATCGTGTAAAAGAATAATTTTGTCGTGTCTGGAGTAGTAATGGGCGCGTTTTTCCTTAAGTGCCCGACTCAATCTCATCAATTGTGTTCGGTAGAGAGCTCCAGTAATGGTTTCGCTTGGTTTCAGCAATTCATAATACACGACACCAAGCTGATCCCACCAAATACACAGCATGAGTTTTTTTCCATGAATATTCGGCTTAGCTGTCGATGTTGATGGTTCGCCGGGCTTAACCCATGACTTTCTCTTCTTTGGATTATCGTAGTGAATCCATTTTTCGTCGCCAGTGACTATACGATGCAAAAAACTCTTTTTTTATTCCTGGCAAGCAGCATTTCACTCATGCATAATCGGCGTTCAACGTCTCTCGGCTTTAGTTCATATGGAACCCAATTTCCTTGTTTTTGAATCATTCCTAACGATTTTAAACGATGTGAAATTGCTTGTTGAGTCACTTGTAGAGTAAGTGCAAGTACTTTTTGCGTTTGGGACGAATCTTCCTCCAATAGTACTTCTAATTCCATGTCTTCGTACACTTTCGGCCTTCCACTACGTTCTTTGTCTTTAACGTCAAACTCACCGTTCTTAAACTTTTGAAACCATTCCTGACAACTTCTCTCACTTAAAGCAGCTTCACCATATGCTTCTAGAAGCAATCGATGCGCCTCAGCTGCAGATTTTTTCACATTAAAGAAGTAAATCAAAAGTTCCCGCAAATGATGCTTATTCGGAATAAAACTTGACATTTTTGCACGAAAAAAATTACGTGATGCTGATACGGAATCACTAGTACTTTAAGGTTATGGTGTTGCCAGATGACTAAACTTGGGATATTACGTTTTACATCTGACAATTTCTCCATAACCTTCTGGTGGGGCCATCTTTTGACAAACCGCGGAAACTTATTTGTACACCTAATATATATATATATATATATATATATATATATATATATATATATATATATATATATATATATATATATATATATATATATATATATATATATATATATATATATATATATATATATATATATATATTGTATAATAGGAATGTGGAATTTAGTAAATTAAACATCACGATAGGTAGCGTATATTTTATTATAAAAATTACATTTACCGTTACGACATTGGAACCTTCAAAAAACAAGCCTATGCATACCTAAAAGGCCGACAACGCTTCCGCGACTCCTACGGTGTCGCGGTTGCCCATGGGCGGCGTTGATTGCTTTCCATCAGGCGTCACGCTTGCTCGTTTGCCCTCCTATCCCATAAAAAAAACATCATCAGTGCCATAGAACTTACAAAAACAATAATGGAGGCATGTACAAGTCACAAGCTGTCCAATCATGCATTATATTAGTGATTTGCCGTAATTTTTATGCACAATCAACAGTGATAGGTGTGTCGGATTATAGGGGCGCTGTATTAGACAGGGTCCGGAGAGAGTCTCATTCAGTCAGATTAGACAGTCTTACGAGAAATTTTTAATACGCCATTAGTTTATGTACAATATATAGTCTTCGAACTAAGTTATATTTCAAAGAATATTGTTCCACGGACATGAAGTTCAGTCCCGTTTTTTAATTAACAAATGTTTCACCGAAGTTGCTCTGCATCAACCACTACCCTCGCGGGCGAACCACCGCCAACCGACTCGTTTGAATACAAAGTAATATAAGAGAATACAAAGTTGGTAAACTAGTTCTTAACTTTGACGCGGTCGATGCAAATTTGTTTAAAATATTCACATACACACACACAGAGAGAGACCGAGCGTTGCTGACTTGTTGTATTTATGCTTCTTCATCTTCTAAGAGTACCTCTCTTGGTTGGTAGCCAATTCAGCACAACCCTCCTCCTCCTTCGCGAGGTGCAGCAGTTCTGGAGCACTCGCTATCCCGGTCCGCTCCCTGATATTACGTAGCCAAGACTTTCTTTTTTGACCAGCTTGTCTTTTGTGCAATTTATCCCATCACGATCAGTTGCAGCAACTTGTGTCTGTCATGTCTCATGATATGACCCAGGTAAACAACTTTTGTACCTTTGACAGTCTGCAAAGGTAGAAAAGTTGCTTACCTCTCCTGGTTGGCAGCCAATTCCGCACAATTCTCCTCATCCTTCGTGAGGTGCAGCAGCTCTGGAGCAATCGCTTAATCAATCGAATTAGGTATATTAAATTCGTCTTAGTGAATCCCACGAGCTGTTAATGAGGATGGAGGTCAGCCCCAGCACAGCCCCGGATGCTGAGGTAAGGCAACATAGTACTCGGGGGGGAGCCCGATCCCGGGACGGTCGGCACGCTTGCTACTAAGCTCGTGTACCTGTCATGTGTGGTTACGATCTAGGTTAGCAACTTTTCTATCTTTGACAGTCTGCAAAAGTTCAAGCTTCAATAACAAATTGTGCTTCATTTATGCTTCAATAACATAAAAATGCAGACGTGACATAAAAAAGAACAATTGGATATTTCTTTTGTAGCAGACTTCGCAGCTGGCGTAGGCAACTCCATCTCAAACTTATTAAAGTTGTTTGTATTTGTTTTTAAAATAATTGGATCGTTAAACTTAATTGGTTTCTCGCTGGAAGATATAGCTTCGCATTGCTTAGAAAAGAATGTTGTTATCTTAAGCTTTGTGCTTTTTTGTAGAATTTTTTTTAACCTTTTTTGATGTATACGATTATAATATGAGTTATTTATTTAGCTTTGCTTGATACGTTTAAAAGAATAGTTATCGTTATAAAGAATCTGCTAGATTCTTTAGAAATGCGAAGGGATATCTCATTTCTCAGAGTTTATCGATATTAAAATACGACCGCTGAATTTCAAGAAGTATCCTTAACCGACGGGCTTACATGAGGAGAGTGATGAGCGTGGAAAGTATGCCAAGATCGTAGCGTCTCTGCCTACGCTTACGGGAGACAAGTGTGACGATATGTATGAATTTGAACGTCGTGCCATGAATGCGTGGCTAGGGGCGAGTTTAGTCGCAAACGTGCCGACCGTACCGGGATCGGGCTCCCCCGGGTACTGTGGTGCCTTACCTCAGCATGCGTGGTTCTGCTGCTCCATCCTCCCTTGCGGCTCGTGGGATTCTCTATGACGATTTTTAATAAATCTGTATTAAAAATGAGGGCAACATGGTTCGCCACCCGTCACGTCCTGATTCCTACGAGGGCGAGAAGCGACAAACGAATAGCCGTTTCGCTACGATGAATATGAGAAGAAGAATGGATGAAAAGATGGATAAGTGTGGAGGAAGCAAGGAAGGTGTGCTGAGATCGTAGCAGATGGAGATCTGTGGACTCTTGCCTACCCCTACGGGAGACAGGCGAGACGATATGTGTGAATGAATTCCTCTACTGCACAAGGAAAAGTTTCATCCCCACCATCTTGATGAGTGGCGATCCAGTACGGTGCGTTTTTATAGAAACCTCTTTCCATGCATTACTTCTCCTTGGAAGCCTAGCTACGTTCAGCGTTTCTGATACGGCATTGGAACCTTCGAAAGACAAGCTTACACTTTACTTAAAGGTCGGCAATGCTTCAAAGCATATGGCACTGCAGGTGTATATGGGTGGCGTTGATTGCTTTCCATCAAGTTACATGCTTGCCTATCTATCCCATAAAAACAAATACTTTGCTAAGATCCGCGAAAACAGATCGGGGAAGTAATAATTTGAGTCTTTTTCGCAAACACACAACATTATTTTTGTGATTTGTGTTCGCGGATGTTAGCGAAGTAAGTTTGACTTTTTGTTTTTGTGATGGATTTTAAAGTGAAGCCTGACTCCATCCATTGCATAATAATGGGCTTAAACAACGCTAGTTTATATTAACGCTTAGATGAGGTGACTCCGAAGAATGTGCATGAATATACACAAGCACGAGTATATGATCAAAAGGACCAGTGTAACTTCTTAGGTCGGACAACCCCAAGCGAGAATATTTGAGATGACTTCATATCTCGACCACGTTGTATCTCGGCCCGCTCTTAAATATTTCCATGCACAATGAAAACCCTCTCAACTTCGGAGATATGCGAGGGTGTTCAAACTTAGCCCAAACGCATTACTCAAATAGCGGCTTATGGAGGAATTTATCTAACATCTCTTATCTAACTAAATATTTTTTATGGGATAGGAAGGCAGACGAGCAGGCGTATCACCTGATGGATAGCAAACAGCACCGCCCATAGATATCTACAGGGCCATAGGCAGTTGTTGGCCTTCAAAGAGTGTCATAATGAGAGGGGGGAGGGAGGAGGAGGAGGGAGGAGGAAGGAGGAGGAGGAGGGAGGAGGAGGAGGGGGGAGGAGGAGGAGGGAGGAGAGGGCCTCTGCAACTCAGCCGCTCACCGGACGAAGCGCGGTAGCTAAGCTTAGACGCCGGTTTTCTACGAGAGTGTGGTACTTCCCCGGGCGAGCCGGCCCATTCGTGCTACAGGCAAATAATATGCCATTCTTGATGTAGTATTCGTCTGCAGCGTGCCCCTACCACTTTGTAATTCGTTTGCAATGTTTAAAGAGACCGAATCGTAATAAAGAAGTTTTAAAATGAGACATATGAACGTACATATTTGAAACAGGGTTACAGAAATTGTATTACCATGAATAAGCGATCATATTGTTCGCTACGGTTTTTATTTGTGCATACACAACCATATTGTGAAGAGGCTAAAGATAAAAATGCTCAATATAGTTGTGAAACTCGAAGCTTCTTCATCGTGGCGATATCCTAATGTGGGTATAAATTTGAGTGATTCAGCTTTGATTAGATAGATGTGAAACTAGATAAATAAGCTACAATGCGAGCTATTTCGGAGCGCACGATTCGGAGCTTTGTACTTTTTACTTTGGTCTAGACGTAAATTTTGGGTATTCCATTTTCTGAAGGAGTTTCGCATCAAACGAAAACTTTTGTCGATTTTTTTAAGGGATGGAAAGGCAAAGGAGCAGACGTGTCACCTCAATGGGAAGCAATCAACGCCGCCCACAGACATCCGCCGTGCTATATCACTGCGGAAGCGTTGCCAGCCATTGAGAATTATGTAGGTTTGTTTTTTGAAGGTTCCAATGTTCGACACAGTGATGTCGTGTGGAAAGAAGTGTCTGGGTAAACGCACCGTACTGGACCGCCACCTATCCAGATGGTGGGGATATAACTTCGATACTGGTTGTGTTAGTGTGAATACTTTAGATGTAGTATGAAGGGTATATCGTTCAGTCAGATTTTCAAGGTATGGGTACAATTCCTCTGCCTCGAGCCCGAAAACAAACTTACCCTCCATCTCTTGCAGTTTCCCATATAACATGTCAGTGAGTGTGTGAGTGCTTTATATAGTTTTAATAATACACGTCATATACACGCACACATACATGTATATATATATATATATATATATATATATATATATATATATATATATATATATATATATATATATATATACACACTAAAAAAAATATTCACCTTGCAGAGGGTAATCCACCATGTGGCAGGATTTAGGGAAGAATTCAGTCGAGGACTGGCAGACAGTGGCGTAAGGTCAATCCAAATGGCGACTCGTTTTGAGTCATTGAGCCTGCCAAAGTATAGGGAAGAATACATATACATATACAGGGACATCCACACCATAAGGGGTGTGGGATTGAACTTCGGGGATGAACCCCACTGCTCACGTAGCAACTCGAAGGGATTATTGCCTCCCGGTCCTAGATGCCGTTGTTCCCAGCGGCTTCAGGCCGTTCTCTAACGATGTGGTTGAACCTATATCTATCCGTCCGTACGTATGACTTGGATCCATCGCTGTTGCTCTCCCCACGCGGGAGCCAGGCGGCAACACGAGGATTTCGCGTGTGAGCTGGCGTCTCTCAGGCGGACGAGCGTGGAAGAGGGTAGAATTCTGTTGCAGGCCAAAACACATCCTGGGTTGTCGTGCCAGTGATAGAAGTTGGATTGTTGAATTTGGCGAGGAAGTTGGAACTAAACTATTTAGTTACCCGAAAATGTTGACTGACATGTTGACTTTTGAAAACATTTTATTGATCTCACTCCCGGCGGAAGTTCAGGGGCGGGGCCTTACGCCCGCGGAGTCAATGGTCGCGGGTTCGATCCCCACATCGGAATAAATATATGTATGGATTTACAAATATTTATTCCGAGTCTGGCAACCCCGCCAATCCGCATTGGACAAGCGTTGTGTTAGCGTGCGTTCCTCCAGAAATGGAGCCGTGCTCAGCAGTGGGACATATATGGGCTGTTAAAAAAAAACTCGATTATACGATGTTACGCTGTGGCGTAGTGAGACGTCTCGGGAAACAAAGTTCATTAATGTCTCATGAAAGTGTTATAGTGTGAGCGAAGATTTATAAAAAAGTTATAGCGGAATATCTAATTTGAATATGTCAGTGGTACGACGGGCGAGTTTTATGAATGATAATAATATGGACTATAAAGAACCGTTAGGTCTTCCAAATGATTCCTCTTATTAATACAGTGTACTGGATCATAATGAAAAATTTAATAACTGGCAAATAAGAAAATATACGAAAGAACAATTTATTTAAAAACAAGAATCGTAGTCATGAGGACTGCCGACAGAGATGAAATACTTAAAACTATATTTTGAAATTTCAAACTAATTGTAATAATAAATGCTGCTGTTGCTACAGCGTGTTGCTGACGCGACTCATAAAACTTTATACATTCATGAAGCGTCCAACGCACACACATACAATCGGGTACTACAGCACCCTTATGCTATGAATATAAAAAACTCATTTCGAATTCAATGCACGAAGGGGCAATTATTCTATGTATAGTTTTGTTCCGTAGACGAAACCTTTCGCCTATTTCTCGAACATGGCTGGGCATCGTACAGAAATAGAAGGGGATGCAAATTTTATTATCGTGCTTCTTATGCTGGATAATGGTTTGCCGCACGATTTTTTTGTTTCGATCAATTAAAGCGATTCAGATATTAAAGATGCTGTGCAGACACGTTCCCAATGTATGGCGTCCATCGTGACATACACTTTTCCACTGTAACATATAATTACATGCATTTAATTTGGATTCTTCATACATACATATGATCACACCTGTTTCCCGTAGGGTTTGGCAGAGACCACAGACCCCCACCTTGCTGTGGTAGAGCCACGCTGCAGACGAATACTTTGTCAAGAGTGGCGTATTGTTCGTCTGTAGCATGAATGGGCCGGGGAAGTACCACACTCCCCTAGGAAACCGGCGTCTGAGTGGTAGCTTAGCTACGACGTGAGCTACTACGTGAGCGACCTAAGTTCCGGAGGACCAACCCCCTCCCCCACACACATAATGTCATTTTCCTTAAAGATCGGCAACGTTTCTGCATTGCCTATGGCGCTGCGGATATCTATGGGCGGCGTTGATTGCTTTCCATCAGGTGACACGCTTGCTCGTTTGCCTTCCTATCCCATAAAAAAATTGTAATTTTAATAAGAAAATCCACAATAGTAGAATAAACATTACAAGAAAAAAAGACGTGCGCTCCCCCGGGGACTATGGTGCCTTACTTCGGCATGTAGGGCTCTGCTGGGGCTGACCTCCATCCTCCCGTGCGGCTCGTGGGATTCACTAAGACGAATTTAATATACCTAATTTGTCGAAAATGACGGCGACGTGGTTCGCCACCCGTCACGTCCTGATTCTCACGAGGGCGAAAAGCGACCAATGACGAGCCGTTTCGCTGCGATGAATGGCAGCGGATGGAGCTCTGTGGTCTCTGCCAACCCCTGCGGGGGATAGGCGTGAATATATAAAATAAAATAAAAAAAATACAGAAGTGTCATAGTAGGCTTGGTGGATGTGAAACATAGACGAACTCGATATCTGCCGTATGCTCACGGCCGCGTGTGAGTGACCCTGTATAGAGTCGAGTAGATGAGAGCGTAGCCTGAATCGAGACGACGTTTCGATCGAAAATTTCACTCGCATACACCGCGATAAGATGTATCACATCAAAGAGCATACCATACTGTGCCACTAGTAGCACTCTATAAGTCTCCTGATGTTTATAGAGACAAGACTGACTCTACACTTATCATGTTTGTTGATTTTCCATAGACACAAGTGTATATGTCGTACACGTTTAGAAATCAATCGGTATAATGCGCCATTTGCCCAATTGTGGAGGTCTACATGTCGGTCACGTGTGTCTCCTTAATTTGTTGACTCGGACGCCCCCCGCCTCCTCCCCGTCCCCGGCGCAACCCTCCCCCCCGCCGCGTCAAGCATACCAATCCCGCGATCGGAGCGATTCTATTTCACCCGACGTCCGCTCACCCCGGACGAAATCGTTTTTAACGCGCGCACACGGCCGACATTGTAATTTCGCCTGCAGATTAAGGTCCATTTCATTTTCGCGATGTTTATTGGGAAATGAGAAGCGGCTCACGCTTGTGTCTGCCAGGCCAGTTCATCTTGGTAACCTTATACAGCGCTCGTAAAATTATTCGTATGTGATGCTTTAGAAATGCCCCGTTTTAAAGCTAACACTTAACGTAAGGTTAACGAAAAGTATCAATTAAGTAAATAAGTCAACGAAGAGGCATCAAGAACGTCTTTCAAACGTATTTCCGAGACATTCATCATACAATACAATACAATAAAAAAGAAATCATACAATACATACAAAAAAGGGACATCTATTACAGGTTGAAAAGTAATTATACATCGGAACAGAATCAAAATTCGGTAATGGGTGCAGGAAAATTGCAATATTGTTGCTGTTGTCATATATACATATGTATGTAGTGGAAGAGCCGAATAAGTTGCCAAGAATGGCATATTATTTGTCCGCAGCATGAATGGGCCGGCTTGCCCGGGGTAGTACCATATTCCCGCAGAAAATCAGCGTCTGTAGCTTAGCTACCGCGCTTCGTACGGTGAGTGGGTGAGTTCCGGAGGCCTATCTCTTCCCCCACTCATAAGGAAACTTTCCTTAAAGGTCGGCAACGCTTCCGCACTGCCTATGGCGCTGCGGATGTCTATGGGCGGCGTTCATTGCTTTCCATCAGGCGACACGCCTGCTCGTTTGCCTTCCTATCGCATATAAAAGAATTGAAATAATCAGTCAAGATCCCGGTTTAATTCGCTGCTGGATAAAGGCCTCCACCAAGAAGCACCAGTTATCCTGATATTCGACTTTATGCATCCAGTCTACGCCAGCCGTCTTGCGCAGATCGTCTTACCATCTAGCCGGGAGTCCCTCACTACGTTCGCCAAGATGCGATCTCCAATCCAGCACTCGTCTGCTCCAGTGGTTATTGGATCTCTGACAAACATGTCCAGCCCATTGCCACTTCAGTCTGCTAACTTGAAGAGCTATGTCGGTGACTCTGGTTCTCTGGCGAATTTCTTTATTTCGAATTCTATCCACCAGAGAAACTCCGAGTCTTCTCCATAGCCTTCTAAGTGACTCTGAGATTGAGAAGCAGGCGGACTGTCAGCGTCCACGTTTCGGCGCCGTAATAGAGTACAGATGGGACACACTGGTAGAAGACTTTTGTCTTCAGTAATTATTGTAATTAGCAATATGTATTCAATATTTGAAAAAGAAGTGCCCAATGCGCCAAAGCTCCGAGCGTCGTCTAATCAATTGGGGGATTATACGGGATTATTGTTCTTGTTTCTGTTGGGATTATATTAGGGGCGTTATTATTAATTAAATTTCTTTATCCTTGTTCCAGGTAAGCGTGGAGATAGGACGCGGCGCTGGAGATCTTCATTTGGAATACGATTTTAATTAATCTTTTACGAAAATGGGTAATTTATAAATCCCCTATTTTATGTCGTAATTAATTTATTGTAGATAGATAGATATATTCTTTATTGTACACCAAAAACAAAGTTATACAATTATTGATTGTAATATTTATATACAAATGGCGGTCTTATCGCTAATAGCGATTTCTTCCAGACAACCGTAGAATGGACGCAATGTTAAAAATATAATTTGGTGAAGGTTGGTGATACATTATCATACATATATATGTCAGGACGATAGAAAAAATTATTAATAAACAAAATTAATAGCCATAATTAATAATATAATATATTAGTTAACCGTAAATAATAAACGAATAAATAAAAAAATATTTATAAAGATAGTGAGTTTGACAAGCGCATAAAACTTATATACTTTAAAACAATATGAAGATAATGCAAACTGAAGGTAAATAAATACAAGGGGGTCTTGTGGTAGAATTATAATAGATTTTCAAACATAAAAAGAAAACAAAGGATTAAAGTAAAATTCAATATTTTTTACGAAGATGGGATGTGCGGGTTTTATTTTTGAAAAAAAAAACGAAATTGTAGGTAGTCACGAGGACTGCCGACAGAAGTGAAAACTTAAAACTGTATTTTGTAATGTAAAAAAAAAATCAAACTAATTGTAATATTATATGCTGCTGTAACAACAGCATGTTGCTGACGCGACTCTCAAAACTTTGTCCGTTCATGAAGCGTCCAACGCACACACATACAATCGTGTATATACAATGTGTTGGCGTGATGCGTGTACGTAGGCAGCTGCGCGCGCATTAACTGTCTTCAAAGTATGTCTATAGCTATATAACTTAAGTATTGGTATGTTGCTGACGCGAACGCGAAGATTTTTTCCCTATCCTGAAATAAATATTGAGGCACTTTTCTTAATATAAAATATTGAACTAAAAGTTGCTCGCTGGATAATGATATAATCAAACTAAAATATAAAGAACACGAATTACCTTATTCCGTAAGGATCACTAGCAAAAGGTCTAACATTTCGTAAATTGAAAATATAATATTGCAGAAGCTTACGAGAATATATTGCTGGAGCTGGTAAAGAATGGGGGAGAGTAGGGCGGATGAATTATATGAACGTTAACTTTATTCCACTATCGGGCAGTTGCAGGCCGACGCGGAGACGCATATGTACTACAAATAATAGCTATTTACTATAAATATAAGGGAGATAGCTGTTTTTCTTTTACAAAATAATATTTAGAAATAAAGATAGAAAAAACTTTATTCATGACACATTTTTTTATAATAGCTAAAATTAAGATCTTAATAATATTATAATATACAAATAAACAAAACAAAAAGAAAATTTCGTGACTGCTTTCGATTTTTTATTCAGGTCTTCAACCTTAACAACTACCTTCCAACAAGAACTGTTCCACTTTATTTATGTTAGGTTATAGGATGAGTAATCTGTGTTTGAAATTAGTAATGTAGCTTGAAACCAAATTTTGCCAGCGGACACCTGTGTATGGGGATAGCTTGTGTTCTAATAGTTCTACACCTGTTGTCAAATGTTGAATTGGATTTTATTATACCACATTCCCAAATCGAAAATCATTCTTGCTTTTAGTATTTACTTTTATTATTAATTATTAATGGAGTCAGGCGTTACTTTGCGGAAATTCATCACTATATGGACAGTCAAAAGTTTTTACTTAGCTAAGATCCGCGACAAACAAAACAATAACAGAAAATTAATAATGTGTGTTTTTCTCTTGGGTTAAGTGGATTTATTTGGAACTTAAACCAAAAACTTACCGAAAAGTGGTTTTCGTCACCGAAAAGTCACTTTTCGGTTGTCTTCCGCAGAGTCTATTATACCTGAAGATGCCTCGTGTTGGGGCGAAATACGTGTCGGTTACAAGATGGAAAAGTGATGAAGAGAAACACACATTGTTTGGCGTTGTGTATTTCGGTAGTTTTTGGTTTAAGTTCCAAATAAATCCACATAACCCAGCAGAAAAAACATACATTATTAATTTTCTGTTATTGTTTTGCTTGTCGCGGATCTTAGCTAAGTAAAACTTTTGACTGTCCATATATACTTTTATTAGTAAAAAAGTCTCTCCTAATTCGGAGTAATTCATTTACCAGTGTATATTTATGTCTAAATTTATAAACAGGATGGTTTTTTCAAAGCCTTTTCTATTATCATCGAAAAATAATAAGTTTTTTACACTACCATATCACTCCTTGTCTTCCCTTGCGGTAGTATCACATCCATATCATCCTGTCTAAATCCATCTTTCCTTTGTTACTTCTATCCTATTCTCTGCCTCTCCGCCAATCCACAGTCTGCCGTGCCAACGGATGCGTGGCTAGGGGCGAGCTTAGTCGCAAGCGTGCCGAGCGTCCCGGAATCGGGCTCCCCCGGGTTAATAAGGCACTATGGCCTTCCTCCCTTGTAGCTCGTGGGATTCACTATGACGAATTTTAATAAACCTAATTTTTAAAAACCGAAGGATGGATGAAGGAGTGTGGAGGAAGCGAAGAAGGTGTGCCGGGATCGTAGCGGATGGAGATCTGTGGTCTCTGTCTACCCCTACGGGAGACAGGCGTGACGATATGTATGTATGTATGTAGATACTGCTAGAGTCGGCTTTGTTTCAATTACTCGTGTGGTATTCAGTAATTATAATGGGATTACGCAGTTAGCTAACTACTATATGAAGGGCAGCCGGAATTAACGTAAGCGTGAGGCAGGCAGTGCGTATGTGTGTGTGCGTGTGTGTGTGGCTGGTGTTTCGGGAGCGGTTGGGGTTTTAATTAATTAACACGGACGGTGAGTATCACCGTCGCTCTCTCGACGGTCACGCTTTAATTACATTATCAAATCTTACTTTAATAATACAGGATGTATGGTAGCAAATTTATGTTTTTAATATTAACAATAAATAACCACAAAGCGTATGAATTACGCTCAATAACTTAAACTAAAAAGAAAAAGGAACTGCGGATTTTATTTTTCATTTCCTACTATTAATTCACACCCTCCCTATATATTTAAATATCACTCTGTATATTTATACATCATGTTCAAATTTTCAATACTTAATAAAATACGTTTTAGTCTTCCACTCATCTTCAAATACAATGTTTTAAACGTGAAGTGAATGACACTCGATGTTAATATAGTTTTTTCAAATATTATAATAATACAATAATAAAATTTAGTTAATTAATTTTAGTTGTATATGGTAGAAAAAAATTCTATTATATAAGATATTTAGAACGGTAACGATGCGAAATTAGTTATAATTATTTAATAAAAATTATAATAACTAAAATCAAGTTAAAATTAATTAAATTTTCTTTTTTTGGCCTAAATAGGTATTGACTTTATTTTTAAATTTATTTTTAATATTAATATTCCGTCTATAGATTGACCGCCAACCGCCAACCGAACGACAAACGCCCAACCGTCGGGTACATTCTTGGAATCTAGTCGCAGTATTCTGTGCAACTCACTGAAGACGCGACATATAAAACTAAGGCATAGTTGTTAGATTCTTGTAATATTAAAACATTGCTAGTCTCAGCTACATTTCAATAAATGTCACGAATTATTTTACAAATTTCTAAGACAAACAAACGAGAAGAGAACCAAAAAGAAATCGGAGGCAGTCGTAAGGACTGCCGACAGAAGTGAAAACTTAAAACTGTATTTTGAAATTATAAACTCATTGTAATATTATATAAATTATATAAGTAAATAAATATTTAAGTCTTAATAATATATGAATAATAAATAAATAATTAAAATAAATTAATTACAATATTAACTAATAATATTTTTAACATACAACATAACATAGCATGTCGCTAACACGAAACCATAGATTTTTCCCTTCAAAAAGAAGACTTGTCCTTTTTATAATGAGAAGCAATGACAGTGATTAAATTATCTACTTGTTTTAACTCAATGCTAAAGTGTTTATTACGAAAATACAAATCTCTAGAGTAAACAGATTTGTTCAGTAACATGGAACCTCACACAATTTATCACGCGATGATGTTGCCGGAATGTCAGAGCTTTCCAATAAAAATATGTAGTCATGGAGCAGATGTTCCAATAAATCCCTGAGCGTATCCGTCTTCATTTTTACAGACAAATTACATACTCTCTACACTCTGACATGCTCGCTACATTGATGAGAGTGAAATTGATATTTGAAACTAACTCTCAATGTTATGTTGGGTCGTGCACATCGCGCTAGTTGCGCTACTCATGATTCCACAAGGAATATGCCTTACTTCAACTTCAACTTAAACGTATAGAAACCCGACTTCTGAGTCGTGTTTTCAAGTCCGGCCGTATATGGCATACTGGTCATCAGCTTCTTTCTCCTTACCGCATCCAACGTCGGACGATTCGAATCGTCGATGATCAAGATCTCTCCGTACGGCTTAATTCTTTAGCGTTGCCCAGGGATATCTTGCCTCTCATTATTTATCCCTTTTAAAATAGGGATGGGAAACTTTTCTTGGAATAATTCCTGCCGTCGAATACTACTGTTACACAACAGAGCACAAAATAAAGTTTCATCCCCAGCATCTGGACAAATGGCGATCTAGTACAATGCACTTTCATGAAACTTTCCACTTACCACCACCCTGTGCAACCACCACCTACGTTTACCTGTATTTCAGAACAAACACGACAATCAAAACGAAACTTAACAAGCCAACAAAAAAAAACAAGCCTACACATACTTACGGTGTCGCGGATGTCTATGAGTGTCGTTGATTGCTTTCCATTAGGCGACATATTTTATCGCGGGGTATGGGACTGAAGTCGTAGACAGAGACGTCGTCTCCATTCAGGCTACGCTCCCCTCCACGTAACTCTATACACGTGGCCGTGATCTACCGTACGGTAGAGACCGAGCCCAATGTTTCACATCTACCGAGCGTCCTATGGCGCTGTCAGGTTGACTGTTGAATTCGTATTATTTGTACTCGTATAACATTAATAATTAATAATAAGATTATCGCATTGTATCGCTGCTAGAAGCACCCAGACGTGTCTGGAGCCCGAGATAGGCTCGCGGAGGATATTACGGTGCGGTGATAGGGCACGCGTCTGCCCGGGTGCGTGACGAGGTCACGCATGTCAATCCTCTTTACTCTCCCGTTCTGTAAGTGATCAGTGTTTTTACTTTACGGCTATGTGTGTTACGATATTTTTATTGGAATTACGCCGGCGACATAAAGGAGGCAAGCTGTTATGCAGATAAAATGCGATATTGCGTCGAAACGGGCGTCTATTCGTGTTTTAATAATATGAATATATTAGTATGAAGAATATATTAATATATTAGTATGAACACTTTTATCTCTATACAGGGTGTCCCAGAACGAATAGATAATCCTGGAGCGCCGAATAGTACGGCTATCAGACGCTCTAATAAAAATACACCATAAAAGAAATATTCCAAGTGGTGCAATATTCCATAAAATATGAGGTTTTAAAAAAAACACATTTTTTGACCTAACTGTCGCAAATTAATGAAATTTTCTTTCTTCACTCGAGTTTACTCTTTTTGCATCTTAACGTTAAATAAAATTATGTTTTATACCATTTTGTAATCTGTATTAACTGCGCATATTTTTTAAATAGTTGGCCGCTTAGATCTTCGTACATTTTTTTCCCGAAAGGCTCTCAAGCTTTGTCAAAATTATTTCTTTATCAAATTTCATGCTAAAAATTGAAGTTGATATTTTATTTTTTCAAAAAAGTACAATAGATACTCATACTCTTTATTGCATTTCTAATAGTATAGTCCATGAGGAAAAAGATAACACCAAATATACAACAAGTTTCATTAATTTGCGGCCGTGGTGTGCATGAAAGTACAGTAAGGTCAATAAAAAAGTGTTTTATTTTTAAAAAAACCTCATATTTTTGGCACCACTTGGAATATTTTTTTTGTGTATTTTTATTAGAGCGCCTGATAGCCGTACTATTAGGTGCTCCAGGATTATCCATTCTTTCTGGGACACCCTTTATATAAGACTCAGTAACATTAGGGGTGTGCGAATAAGGACTGGAAAAATCCATAGAAGGTTTTGGTAGAATAGCCACCATTTTATCAACACGTAACGTGATAAGCTGACTGACTAGTTATATTTCAAGCGATTTGATGTTATCGTATTTTACTTGACACTAGCGTGTAATATTTACAACTATTTGCCACGAAAGAAAAGAAAAGCTAGAATTATATATTATCTATGACACTTGTCGATTGTCGATTAAAATTATTTTCTTTATTTATATATTATAATATTATTAAGCGAAATCTATAGCGAAAGTGTCTTTATGGGAGTGGAAATGGGAGGGAGGTGGGAGGGTGTTGGGCCTCCGGAACTTGGCCGCTCACCGTACGAAGCGTGGCAGGTAAACTACCACTCAGACGCCGGTTTACTGCGGGAGTGTGGTACTTCCCCGGGCGAGCCGGTCCATTCATGCTACAGACAAATATACTGTCATTCTTGAAAAAGTATTCGTCTCTACAACTTTAAGCATTTTTCAGAAATAAATTTTTTTCTATTCTATATGTATTATGTATTTAATAATACAGTTTTTGTATCTAGTTTCATATTTTTCATCAACCCAAAAATTGAATGGCAGAGAATGCCTCCCAGCATTAAATTCGCTTTTGTACCAAAAATGCACATGTATATATATAAAAATCAATTACTGTTCGTTAGTCTCGCTAAAATTCGAGAACGGCTGGACCGATTTGGCTTATTTTGGTTTTGAATTATTTTTGGAAGTCCAGGGAAGGTTTATAAGGTGAGTAAATACGATTAAATTATTAGGAATATAGTAAAAGCAACAATTTCGTTTTCTCTTAGAAACTATTCCTTCCTGTCAAATATTTGATCGTTGTGACGTGACTATTTTAAGTAACATCAAGTGTAATATATAAAACTATATTTAATCTGTGTTTTATCTAATGAGATAAATATATTATATTAACTTGTTTTGTAAGCAATTTTCAAATTAGAACCGTACACTACAAACTTTATTTTGTAAGCTCATAAACATTCTGCAATTATCCTTCAGCTTTTTTATTTATTGATTCTGAGGCGGTACGAAGTTTGCCGGGTCAGCTAGTTAAGGATAAATATAATATTATCTTTTTAAATATACTCCAGCCGTAATAACGCACAGGTGAACCTTACCAGGGATATAAATGCGGTAACCATGAAAAACTATTTAAGCATATTATATGTAAATAGCGGAACCCAGTGTGGGACCGTATGTGGAGTTGGCTTAAGCCAAAGCCGGGATTAGAGCCACCCGGGTGCGCCGCGTCGAACGAGCGTGGGCTGTATTAGGAATAGCGTTGACCCGGTATATTTTATTTATTTTATGTAATATCAATACGACCGGGATAGCGAGTGCTCGAGAACTGCTGCACCTCGCGATGGAGGAGGAATGTTGTGCTGAATTGGCTGCCAACCTTCGCTAGTCGGAGAGGCACTCTTAGAAGAAGGGGAAGGTATATTTAAATGCGGTGTCAGCGTTAACATCGCCCGCTGACGCTCGTCCGCACATAACAGGGTGATCTGAATGCAGGGCGGATTTTCTCCCTTCAGTTTACATTAGACATTTTCTGTTGACAACAATTACACGAGCTGACGAAACACGGCATGAATAATTCACGTGGCGAGCGCTCTTCGCTTGCAATTTCTCTTTAAATTTAACGCGGAAACTGTCGATCTGGACTTTTCGTGACAGTCTGGGGTCATCGAGAGGGTTTAGTACTGCGCGAATAGCGATCGGAAAGACAGTTGTAATCGACTTTACGGTTGTGTTTCACGGAGTCTACTACACCCGAGAATGCTTCGTGTAGAGGCGAAACGCGATGTATTTGTGGTGAGAAGTAGTATTCTGTGTTTGCCATCTTCAACGTCAGTAGCCATGGCGAGGTGTTGGAGGCTTTGCTGATGGCCGTTTCTCTATAAGTAATTCTGTATATACTTCTTCGCAAACACACAATATTATTTTTGCGATTTGTGTTCGCGGATTTTAGCGAAGCGAGTTTGAGAGTTTGACTTTTTTTTATGGGATAGGAAGGCAAATGAGCAGGCGTGTCATCTGATGTGGAGTAATCCACGCCGCCCATAGATCCGCAGCGTCATAGATAGTGCGAAAGCGGTGCCGACCTTTAAGGAAAGTATCATTATGGAAGGGGGGGGGGAGGGCGTTGGGCATCCGGAACTTAGCCGCTCATCGTACAAAGCGCGGAAGCTAAGCTACCACTGTGTACTTCCCCGGGCGAGCCGGCCCATTCATGCTACAGACAAATATGCCATTGTTGACAATGTATTCGTCTGCAGCGTGTCCATATTTATATTTATTGTATTTTATGGGATAGGAGGGCAAACGAGCAAGCATGTAGCCTGATAGAAATCAATCAACGCCACACATGGGCCGCGACACCATAGGTATTAGGGAAAAGTTGCCGGCCTTTGATATATGTGTAGGGTTGTTTTCTGAAGGTTCCAATGTCATATAGGTTTGTTAATATCCCTGAAGTTAGCTGGTTCCACAGGGCGCACAGTGGAAAAGTGATGGTACAATAAAACAGCTCCAATAGTAGCGTCCCGCTCACGCAACCTCTTGTGTGTTGTTGTGTATACATAGGTTTATTTGATATTTCCCAAACAGTTGGTGCATTTCGGGCACGTAGCTTTTAAGTTGACTTTTTGTATTCAGTCGCGTAATTTCTTTATTCGAAAAGTTTAAATCAATTCAAACGAAACACTAGGAGATAAACAAAAGGGCGCTATAAATGGACTTTCAACTGTTTATTTTTTGAGGACGTTCAATGGCATTTAGTCTTTCGATTCTTAACGGTTTTATTCCGTGGAGTCCACTATACCTGATGATGCGTCGCGTTGAGGCGAAACACGTGTCGTATGTAATGTGGAAAAATGGTGTTGTGTGTTTGGTGTTGTGGATAGTGGTTGGTAGGTGGAGAGTTGCCGACGGCCGTCTTTTTTTCGGTAAGATTTAGTTTAAGTTCCACGTTAATCCACTTCTTTCAGTAGAAAACACACATTGTTACTTTTGTTTGCTTGTCGCGGATCTTAGCTAAGTAAAAGTTCTGACTGTCCACATTCTTTCGGTTCGTACGTTTCTTTCGTAAAATAGATAAATATTATACATTTCTGTTCTTGAAGTAATTGTACATTTCGTGCAAAAAACATCGGAGACAGTCATGAGGACTGCCGATAGAAGTGAAAATTTAACACTGTATTTTGAAATTTCAAACTAATTGTGATATTATATTTAAATTATATAAGTAAATAAAAATTGACGTCTTAATTATATATAAATAATAAAAACTTAACAATTATATTAATATTAATTAATAATATATTTAATAAATAAATAAAATATAAATAATTTAAATAATATGTACCTTAAGCAAACGTACTCGGCAAACGTAGTGTGGGACGCCTCTCGGCTAGATAGAGCGACAATCTGCGCAGGGCAGTTGGCAGACACTGGATGCGTGTAACCGAAGATCGGGCTAGGCGGCGCGTCTTGGGTGAGGCCTATGTCCAGCAGTGGGCTGCCGCGGGCTGATATTGATATTGATATTGATACCTTGAGCATTAGCATGTTGCTGACGCGAACCCGTAGATTGTTACCCTACCCAGAGTCGTGTAACGCGGCTATAGAAGTTTTCACTTCAAAACATTAAATAAATAAATAATAAATGGGCTGTAAAAAATAAGATTATCACGATTGCTGTAATAATGAGCAAAATAAATTATTAAATGTTGTTTCGATATACTTCTATTTTACTTGCATACAACGTACTCTCGGCATAATAAAGATATATATACGCTACGGTGTACGTAGCGATGCGAAATAGCTGCCCGCCGGAGGCTACCCCCCCTACCCCGTTATTGAATTTGACCGGGACTACGGGATTAATGCCCGGGGCGCTCGCGGAATCGCTAACCAGCGATCGGGAGGAAATCATTTTATTATGGGGGACATTAGTTACGCGGCGACGCTGTCCCGGGGATGGTCGCCGGGATAATTCGTCCCCCGGGACCAATTTTGTACCCCGATGTCATTGAAAAGCGCTCGAGTAAAATTCACTGTCATTTTTAATGCGATCTAAAAGGTGATGTATATGGACAGTCAAAGGATTTATTTGGAACTTAAACCAAAAACTTACCGAAAATCGGCCATCAACTCTCCACCCACCAACCACTATACACAACACCAAACACACACTATCACTTTTCCATCTTGTACACGACACGTGTTTCGCCCCAACACGAGGCATCCTCAGGTATAGTAGACTCTACGGAAGACAACCGAAAAGTGGAGTCTACTATTTTATATGGTTTCCTGCTTCTTCCTTTCTTCTCTATCCTTTCCCTTCCTCTCCGCCAATCCACGGTCTGCCGTGTCAATGGATGCGTGGCTAGGGGCGAGCCTAGCCGCAAGCGTGCCGATCGTCCCGGGATCGGGCCCCTCCGGGTACTATGGTGCCTTACCTCAGCATGCAGGGCTCTGCTGGGGCTGACCTCCATCCTCCCTTGCGGCTCGTGGGATTCACTAAGACGAATTTAATATACTTAATTTGTTGAAAATGACTGCGACGTGGTTCGCCACGTGTGTGTGTGTGTGTGTGTACGTTATTTATCCTAAGTTAAACTATATGAAATAATATATCAGATATTTTGCAGGATATAACTTAAGGAATAAATACCGTCAGGTGCTAAGTGTGTGGATCGCTGGAAAAAAGTAGGAATCGACTTTAAAAAAAACTGTATATTATTTGTTCATTGGACGTCTTCGTTGGGCTTGGCACGTTGTACGGATGGACGAGGCTAAGGTACCCAAACGCCTACTCGACGGCAAACCAGATGGTCGTAGAAGCCGCGGAAGGCCTAAGCTCAGATGGCTAAATGGGATCGAAGACGCCTTAAAGGCAATTACTGGACCAGGCTAAGGCCCACCCGCGGCTGTCATCCCTTGATGATGATGATATTATTTGTTTATATTTATTTCATAATTTTTTTTTCTTTTTTATGGGATAGGAGGGCAAACGAGCAAGCGTGTCGCCTGATGGAAAGCAATCAACGCCGCCCATGGACAACCGCGACACCGCAGGAGTCGCGGAAGCGTTGCCGGCCTTTTAAGTATGTATAGGCTTGTTTTTTGAAGGTTCCAATGTCGTAACGGTTCGGAAAGACCGCCGAGAGTAGCTGATTCCACAAACTGGTGGTGCGTGGAAAGAAGTTACGGGAGAAACGCACCGTAGTGGATCGCCACTCATCCAGGTGGTGGGGATGAAATTTTTAAATAATTACGTAATGACATGAAAAGCATCGAATCGTTTAATTATAGCACATTATACTAGAACCTAGTTATTCACGCAATTAGAGGGCGATTTAGAGCCATCAGACACAGCCTGCACTCTAATTATACCACGCCAATTTTAGCGAGACGGAGGCGGGTGTCTGCTATACTAGCTAATGTCACAGAATGGCATGCATAACGTATGGGTACACATCTATGGATACCTGAAACCGTTGAGAGTCAAGAGGGAAAAGTATCTTTACACTTTATTTATGATAAGAGTTCTATTTATCTATGGGATATGATATGACAGAAAGCAATCAACGTCGCCATAGACATCCGCAGTGCGATAGACATCGCAAATTGGAGACAGTCACGAGGACTGCCAACAGAAGTGAAAACACAAAACTGTATTTTGAAATTTCAAACTAATTGTAATATTATATAATTTATATAAGTAAATAAAAACTGAAGTCGCAATAATATATAAATAATTTAAATAAATAATAAAACTTAAATAAATCAATAATACAATAATATAAATTAATAATATGTTAATATATAAATAATTTTAATAAGATATACCTTAACCGTTTTAGTGCTAAGCAATTTTTGTGAATATATCTGAAACAATATATAAAAACTGTAAAAGTTGTTTTTAAATGTATAAATATGCACTCTCGTAACAAATTATGCGCGAGATTAGAATACGTTCACTACCACGAAGCACCAAAAACACACTGATGCGCGCGGCAGTTTTGCGCTGCGGCGCAATTTTCGATTCAAACTATCGCATCACTTTTGCGCCGCTTAGCACTCTAACGGTTTAACATTAGCATGTCGCTGACGCTTATTTTCCCTACCTAGAGTCGTGTAACGCGGCTATAGAAGTTTTCACTTCAATAAGTTGTCTATTACTCTCTTGACAGTTATCGAAGGATCGACGGATGTCTTTCGAAAAAAATTTTTTTTGCGTTTATAATTTCGCCAACATTATTAAATTGATAAAAAGTAAAGTTTATATTTTAAACGATATTCACTGCTTTTAGATAGATTATTAAATGCTAATATTTTTTACGTAAATCCTTCACAATTATTCATTTACAGTGCATACCAGAAAAGATGGCTGACTCGCAACTTATTACAATTTACTTCGGATAATATCTGAACATTGGGGATATAACTTATCCGCTGAGCCGGGGAAGGCTCTGTATTAACTTCCATTAAATATAACGCCTGTCGCTCATTACAGGTCAATTTATTAAACAAAAATGTTATATATATATATATATATATATATATATATATATATATATATATATATATATATATATATATATATATATATATATATATATATATATATATATATATATATATATATATATGTATACAAAATAGAGTAGTCTTTTTATCTTTAATTTTTTTAATGTCTTATATCTTTAGTTTTAGTGCGGATGAGGATGGAAAGGTCGGTAGAGGAAGACCAAGGAAATTATAACTTGACCAAATTACCGAAGTTTCTAGGAAAGACCAGGTCAAGAGTACCCTTAACTGGCGGGCTTGTATGAATAGAGTGATGAGTTTAGTTGAAGCACAGAAAGTGTGTCGAGATCGAAGCAGATGGAGATCTGTGGTCTCTGTTTGCCCCCACGAGAAACAGGCGTGATATGTTTTTTTATGGGATATGAAGAAAAACGAGCAGGCGCGTCACCTGGTGGAAAGCAATCAACGCCGCCCGCCGCATATATACAGACAAATAATATGCCATTCTTGACAAAGTATTCGTCTGCAGCGTGGCTTTTGTATATTAATAGCGTTTTTTATTTGTATAATGTAATGTTATTTAGATTTTTATTTTAGTTATTGCTAAAAAAGTCATATAAAAGTGTCACAAATTAAGTTCTTTTCTAATTCTTTTTCTAAGAGAGTGATGAGTGTGGATGAAGCAAAGAAAGAGTGCCGAGATCGTAGCACCATCTACAAATTCTCAGATCTGTGGATTCCGAGATCTGAGAGATCTGTGGTCTGCGCCTACACCTACCGGAATCAGGTGTGATCATATGTATGTATGTCGGAATAAAGACTGAATCAAAGTAAATATCATAAATAATTTGTTGGGACAGTAATTATATTATAAGGTACCACGTTCTGTTCTTGAAACAAAAGCCGAGAGTGGAGCTACGGTCGCGAGCACCTGCCCTGCCCCACGCTTGACCCACTGACACGCAGCCCGCCGCAGCAGGGTCAGGTCAGGGTCGGCGTGTAATTAGGTTCGATTCAGAAGCGAACCGCTCCGCACCAACGAATCTAACAAACGCCACCGATAGGTTTCAATTACTGCCTCTCACTTTTTTTTTATATATTCACGCCTATCCCCCGCAGGGGTTGGCAGAGACCACATGGCTCCATCCGCTGCCATTTATCGCAGAGAAACGGCTCTCAGTTTGTCGTTTCTCGCCCTCGTGAGAATCAGGACGTGACGGCTGACGAACCACGTCTCCGTCATTTTTAATAAATTAGATATATTAAATTCGTCTTAGTGAGTCCCTCGAGCCGTAAGGGAGGATGGATGTCAGCCCCAGTAGAGCCCAATTATAGTACACCGGGGAGCCCGATCCCGGGACAGTTGGCACGCTCGCGACTATGCTCGCCCTTAGCCACGCATCCTTCGGCACGGCAGATCGTGGATTGGCGCAGAGGAAGGGAAAAGCACAGAGAAAAAAGGAAAAGGCAGAGGAAAGAGAAGAAAAGACACACAAAGTGGATCGTCATAATCCACAGATATGTTACATCAGTTTAAACCCGGGCACCAATTAGTTGAATTTTGCAGATCTAACTGACATGATAGATAACATTACGCGTCTGGGTCAAACGCAAGGCTGTGAATACATAAATCGCACCGAGTATGATTAGTTAGCGCCCCCACCCCGTCGCCGCCCTGTACCGCGCCGCCCAATTAGCCTCAAAGAAACCGCCTAAGTTTCGCCCAGCATTAAGTCAACGTACATATCCGCCGCGGGCTAAAAACCCTTGACTGCTTGGCTTGATCGTCTCAAAGAGATATCGCTTTATCTATCTATAGATAAAGAAGATTTTAAAGTAGATTTGAAATATAGATAAAATACACGCAATTTGTTAGAAAAACATCGGACCTAATGAGCAATAAAATATGTCTCATTAATTTCTTACTAATAAAATACATTAATTCGAAATGAAGAAATTCGCCGGAGAACCAGAGTCACCGACATAGCTCTTCAAGTTAGCAGACTGAAGTGGCAATGGGCTGGACACGTTTGTCGTAGAACCGACAATCGTTGGAGTAGACGAGTGCTGGAGTGGAGACCGCGACTCGGCAAACGAAGTGTGGGACGCCCTCCTGCTAGATGGAGCGATGATCTGCGCAAGGCGGCTGGCAAAGACTGCATGCGTGTAGCCGAGGATCGGGCTAGGTGGCGCGTCTTGGGTGAGGCCTATGTCCAGCAGTGGACTGCCGCGGGCTGATATTGATTATTATTTTTTTTTATATATTCACGCCTATCCCCTGCAGGGTTTGGTAGAGACCACAGAGCTCCATCCGCTGCCATCCATCGGAGCGAAACGGCTCGTCATTGGTCGCTTTTCGCCCTCGTGAGAATCAGGACGTGACGGGTGGCGAACCACGTCACCGTCATTTTTTCAACAAATTAGGTATATTAAATTCGTCTTTAGTGAATCCCACGAGCCGCAAGGGAGGATGGAGGTCAGCCCCAGCAGAGCCCTGCATGCTGAGGTAAGGCACCATAGTCCCTGGGGGAGCCCGACCCCGGGACGATCGGCACGCTTACGACTAGGCTCGCCCCTAGCCACGCATCCATTGGCACGGCAGACCGTGGATTGGCGGTGGCGTGGATTGATTAATATTGAAAATATATTAGGTCATCCCGGGATCGGGCTCCCCCGTATAGTATGGTGCCTTATATCAGCATGCGGGGCTCTGCTGAAGCTGAACTCCATCCTCCCTTGCGGGATTAACTGTGACGAATTTTAATATATCTAATTTGTTAAAAAATGACGGCGACGTGGTTCGCCACCCGTCACGTTCCGATTCTCACGACTAACGGAGAGCCGTTTCGCTGTGATGCACGTGAGAGGAAGAATGGATGAAAAGGTGAATGAGTGCGGCGGACGCGGGTAGGGTGTGCTGGGATCGTAGCTGATGGAGTTCTGTGGTCTCTGCCAACATCTGCGAGGGATAGGCGTGAATATATATGTACGAGATCATAATGAAAGTTTATACAACTGGCCTTATAATAAATTTATAAATTTAATAAAAACAAGTAAGATTATTAATGGAGTCAGGCGTTACTTTGCGGAATTCCATCACTATGTGGACAGTCAAAAGCTTTACTTTCCACAAAAATAAGTAATATAAAAAGATCGGAGGCAGTCATGAGGACTGTCATATTACAGGTAATATTAAATGCTGCTATAACTACCTACAGCATGTTGCTGATGCGACTCACAATTTTATCGATAACTTTATCGATCCATAAAGCGTCCAACGCACACACAATCGGGTATATATAATATGTTTGTATTAACTGTGTTTGGACGACCAATTGGCTCAGTGGCGCGGCCCCCGTCGACGGAGTCAGTGGTCGCGGGTTCGATCCCCGCATCGGAATAAATATATGTATGGCCTACAGATATTTATTCCGAGTCTCGTAACCCCGCCAATCCGCATTGGACAAGCGTGGTGGGTTAACGTCCGTTCCTCCAGAAATGGGGAGGCCCGTGCTCAGCAGTGGGAAAATGTAGGCTGCCGAAAGAAAAACTATATTTAAAGTATGTCTGTAACTATACTCATAGCTATAGACATATCTAACCTTAAAACTACTTAAGCAACTTGTTAACTATAAAACATATTAAATGTCGTGCTCAGTATTAGATAAAAAATTATATAGTTAAGAATTTAGTTTCGATATTTAGTTATTTTTATTATTATTATATATTCACGCCTATCCCCCACAGGGGTTGGCAGAGACCACAGAGCTACATCCACTGCCATTCATCGCAGCGAAACGGCTCGTTATTCGTCGCTTTTCGCCCTCGTGAGAATCAGGACGTGACGGGTGGCGAACCACGTCGCCGTCATTTTTCGACAAATTAGGTATATTAAATTCGTCTTAGTGAATCCCACGAGCCGCAAGGGAGGATGGAGGTCAGCCCCAGCAGAGCCCTGCATGCTGAGGTAAGGCACCATAGTCCCCGGGGAGCCCGACCCCGGGACGATCGGCACGCTTTCGACTAGGCTCGCCCCTAGCCACGCATCCATTGGCACGGCAGACCGTGGATTGGCGGAGAGGAAGGGAAAGGATAGAGAAGAAAGGAATGGGCAGGAAAGGAAATGCGGATTGGGGGGATTACCAGACGCGGAATAATCATTTATAAATCCATATAAATATTTATTCCGATGCGGGAATCGAACCCGCGACCATTGACTCGGCGGGCGGAGGGCCCCGCCACTGAGCCAATCGGTCGGTCGGTATTTAGTTATTAATTATCTAATTTATTTCATATTTTATCAATTCTGTTTCTCAATTTTTCTTTCTATATTTTTGATATTTGTATGCTTTCCTTGTATTCACAAGGGAAGAGCCTAGTACCTACAACACGGTTTTAGTGTGAGATAAAGTGTCACGTGTGAAATTATTAAAATACAGGTATTCATTGGATGTTGCGATTCCTAATTAGGTTTAGATAATAAATTACAGAGTAAAAATTTAGTATCCGATACGTATAATGATAGACATCTAATCAACTGTTAACTATATGGCATATTAGATCTTGTAATTCCTGTTTAGTGTTAGGTGAGAATTAACATAGTAAAAAATTTAGAATCCAAAAACTATAACTATATGACACGTTACATGTGGACATTCATACTCGGTGTTAGGTGAATATAATTAGGTAATGATAATTATCTAGGTAGCTTTTAACTATTATGACACATAAGATGTCGTCATTCTTATTTAGTGTTAGACAAGAAATTACGGAGCAAGAATTTAGTATCAAATAGGAATAATGGTAAATACGGTAGACAACCGAAAAGTGTTTTCGGTTCACTTTTCGGTTGTCTACCGTAGAGTCTACTATACCTGAAGATGCCTCGTGTTGGGGCGAAACACGTGTCGTTTACAAGGTGGAAAAGTGATAATGTGTGTTTGGTGTTGTGTATAGTGGTTGGTGGGTGGAGAGTTGTTGGCCGATTTTCGGTAAGTTTTTGGTTTAAGTTCCAAATAAATCCACTAAACCCAACGGAAAAACACACATTATTAATTTTCTGTTATTGTTTCGCTTGTCGCGGATCTTAGCTAAGTAAAACTTTTGACTGTCCACATAGTGATGGATTTCCGCAAAGTAACGCCTGACTCCATTAATAATAATGGTAAATATTTTAGGTGGCTGTTAACTATAAGATACATAATATATCGTGATCCTGCTGAGTGTTAGGTGAGAAATCACACGAGGAATTTAGTATGCGATAGAAATAGTGGCAAATAATTAGGTAACTGTTAACTTTATAACACATAGATATACCTTAAGCATTAGCATGTTGCTGACGCGAATTGATTTTTTTCCATACCCAAAGTCGTGTAACGCGGCTATAGAAGTTTTCACTTCAATAAATCTATTTGACCCCTGACCCCGTACCTTGCATTAAGAGCCACTTATTTGAATGACCTCCCCCACCTGAGGCAAGCGCTCAACTTTCCTCATTAGACTCGAACTGAGCGCCGGGTGCGTTCTCTAACAACAACTTAGTGTTCAAACATTATACACAAAGGTTTTTTTATGGGCTAGGAAGGCCAACGAGCAGGCGTGTCGCCCGATGAAAAGCAATCAACGCCGCCCACAGACAACCGCGACACCGGCCTTTAAGGTATGTGTAAGCTGGTTCTTTTCATTGGAAGGTTCCAATGTCATAGCGGTTCAGAACACAACACTAAACTGGGTATGGCGACCCAGTTTCCTCCACTGATTTTAACTTTGGATATATATAGATTATAAGTATCGTTCATTCGAGTAATCGGTGGGGAAACGGTATCGTGTGGATGCCATCCTCCCCTGGCCCTCAGCACTGACGGCATATTTGTCGTCTGTTAGAAGGCGGGCCGCACAGCCGCTGGGGATTTTATCTTCTCGATGTCTCGTTTCCGGAACAAGCCGCACCACTCGACATCGCCGCCGGAGGAGCGAAATTATTCAGTTATGGCTTTCGATATAAGAGATCGTTTGGGGGACTGTAACCTGCAAATTTATGTTGAAATCATCGGAAAATCTATTTGTTGTGATGGTGAATGATATATTTCTCTTATTAGTTATCGCGGATCTTGGCAAAGTAAGTATGATTGTCTTGAGGGACTGTTATCTGCAAATTTATATTGTAAACATCAGAAAATCTATTTATTTTGATGATTACTTCTGTTCGCGGATTTTAGTAAAGTAAGTTTGTCTGTCCATTTTTATAATGGATTTCCGCAATTTACGGTTATCTCGGTTATTCTACAAAATTAATTTCAAATTTTGTAATCCATTAAAAGTTCTTTCAGTGTATCATTGATCTATGCCAGTGTTCAGAGCTATTTAAAATCCAATGTTGAGTCTCTCCACGAGATTTCCGACATTCTGACATCTTCACGCTTAATAGGGGAAAACTCGAGAAAGAAACATCCAACATTTCTAGTATTGTATAAATTAGTTTTGAGATGCAACTCGCTTTGCTAGGGTTTTTATTTTGGTTGTGGTAGAGGTTTTGGTTGTGGATGTGGTTGCCAGCGATAGGGTAGGGTTATTCGCAATCGGAACTTCATAATAAAACATACATACATACATACATATATATTATCACACCTGTTTCCTGTAGGGATAGACAGAGACCACATCTCTATATGCTGAGATCTCGGCACGCTTAAATAAATAAATAAAATAAAAATATTTTATTTGCCTGAATAAGATAAAAAAATAGTTTTATATTATACTTAACTATTAATAAATAAAATCTTATAATCTAAATATATTTATATACAATCCTATCCCAGGCAAAGGAGGTGGCTCGGCTTTTGCTAACAAGGGAACGGTTTCCTCTGTAGCGTTGATTTTCAGCCCTTTCCGCAAGATGTTATGCTGGAGTTGGTATGTGAGCTTGGGTGCGTACGTGTTTGTGTGTGTGTGTGTGTGTTGGATTCTGACTTTTTGATTTTTTTCTGACACTTTCTTAGCTTCATCCACCCTAATCACTCTCTTTGTAGAAGCTCACCGGTTAAGGGTACTCTTGACCTGACTTTTCCTAAAAATATCGACAATTTGGTCGAGGTATGTTTTCCTTGGTCTGCCTATATATACACAATAAATATCATTTCTATTATATGGACAGTCAAAAGTTTTATTTAGCTAAGATCCGCGACAAGCAAAAAAATAACAGAAAATTAATAATGTGTGTTTTTCCGTTGGGTTTAGTGGATTTATTTGGAACTTAAACCGAAAACTTTTCGGTTGTCTTCCGTAGAGTCTACTATACCTGAAGATGCCTCGTGTTGGGGCGAAACACGTGTCGTGTACAAGATGGAAAAGTGATAGTGTGTGTTTGGCGTTGTGTATAGTGGTTGGTGGGTGGAGAGTTGATGGCCGATTTTCGGTAAGTTTTTGGTTTAAGTTCCAAATAAATCCACTAAACCCAACGGAAAAACACACATTATTAATTTTCTGTTATTGTTTTGCTTGTCGCGGATCTTAGCTAAGTAAAACTTTTGACTGTCCATATAGTGATGGATTTCCGCAAGGTAACGCCTGACTCTATTAATAATCATTTCTATTAGTTTTGCACAAAGACTAAATAATTTTGTACACTGTCAGAACTCAAAGGAGCAGAATAACGATCAGGTTACCTATGCATGACTTAAATACACCCCAGAAGGGACAGAATCTCGTCCCGAGTGAATTTCAACTTTTGTACACAAAATTGAAAAGATGGACCACAAAGACATTAGACAACGAACAAAGAATCTGCCAATAAATATTAAAATAAATATTATATAAAAAAGGCAGTCCTATTCTACACCAGGAAACGCACAGAAAAATAAAAATTAAAAGTTTATTAACGTGAACTTCGATTGCGAAATAAAGCTTTCAGATCGACGTTAAAATGTACGCACACACATGACAAATTACGCACTCGTCGTGAACTTCAAAAAGATGTCGCGAGAGGTCGCTACGTTCTCAGAATCGGAGACGTCTTTGAAAGGCCCAGCAACTTCGGTTCTCCTTGTAATATATAAAGTCTTTGAACCCCGCTTTGATTCGCGGAGCGAGCGAATCGCGCCGATGGCTCTCGTCTGATCTTACAAAAGGATGCCCCCCTCCTCCAGGTCTCCAGCAAGGAGTCGATTCCGTCGACATCTTTCTTTGAACATAATAACTTTATCATTTTCTTATATATGGCAAACGTTTCAATATATTTAATGTCGAGCAATTTTAATATTTCATATTCTTTGATCGTTACATACTTCAATCGTTTGTTAATTTTTTTTTTCGTTATGGGATAGGAAGGCAAACGAGCAGGCGTGTCATCTGAAGGATAGACATCCGCAGCGCTATAGGTAACGTAGAAGCGTTGCCAGCGTTTGAGAAATGCGTAGGCTTATTTTTTAAAGGATCTTAGCTAAGTAAAAGTTTTGGCTTACCACATAGTAAAGGATTTCCGCAAAATATCGCCTGACTCCGTTGATCATACACGATATGAGTTGCCCACCTTGGCCAGTGAGAGAGGAAGAAGTGCGGTATTTTTTTCGAAAGAGAAATTCGATTAATAATGCAGAAAACATGGTGTTTCCAAACTGATGTGACATTAGGACTTTTAAAAAACAAGTCTTTTTTTAACAGCCCATTTCTGGAGGAACGTACGTTAACCCAATGTCTTGTCCAGTGCGGATTGGCAGGGTTACCAGACTCGGAATAAATATCTGTAGGCCATACATATATTTATTCCGATGCGGGGATCGAACCCGCGACCATTGACTCTGTGGACGGGGGGCCGCGACACTGAGCCAATTGGTCGTCAGAAAAAACAAGTTATATGTAGGCATTTCTTAAAGGTCGGCAACGCTTTTAATTTCTGTGGATGTCTTTGGGCGGCGTTGATTGCTTTCCATCAGGTGACACGCCTGCTCGTTTGCCTACCTATCCCATAAAAGAAAACATTGACTCGTATTGTGGTGATATTACAATAGCACAACTCTTCAATAAACTTCGTCTCACAATTACGAGGTTGCTCCTTGCGGGGAAATTTGGCTGCGAAAGCAATTGTACCCGAGGTTACTTGACTGGATGTAATTGGGATATATAAGGTAAAACAAAAACAAAGAACGCCTATGGCTTTTCACGGGGAAACGAGACTAGTATGAGCGCGGCCGTAAACACATCCCGCTTTATAGCTTCTCTAAGTAAACATAAAATACATAAAGGTGTCCTGACTTTTCCCGCCAACTTACATCCATGACGTTGTGTATTAATTCATTTTCATAATCTTAAATTATTATCAGTTGTATTGTTTTTAAATTGTGGTGGCGTATTATACAATATAGTTCGATTAAGGCGTAAAAACGACTCGGAAAACGTACGCGACGATCTCCGCAAGGCGGCTGGCAGAGACTGGATGTGTAGCCGAAGATCGGGCTAGGTGGCGCGCCTCGGGTGAGGCCTATGTCCAGCAGTGGACTGCCGCAGGCTGATATTAATTGATATTGAAGGCGCAAAAGTGAAGCGATATGAAATAAATGTATCGTGACTTTTTAAGTTGACTGAAAAAGTCCATAGAAGCTTTTGGTAGAATAGCCACCATTTTATCAAGACGTAACGTGACAAGCTGACTAGTTATATTTCAAGAGATTCGATGTTATCGTATTCTACTTGACATTGGCATAATAGTTATAACTAATTGCCATCAAAGAAAAGAATTAAAGGGTATCCGGTGTCATAATTAGGTTTTCGTTTAAAAAAAGAACACAAGGGATATAAATAAAATTCAATATCTTTCACGAAGAAGAGAAGGGTAGATTTTATTTTTTTAAAATGATTTCGTCCACGTGATGACCGCAACGTTGGGCACATTCTTGGAATCTAGCCACAGTATTTTGTGCAACTCGCTGAAGTAGTTACGTCGGGATTTAACCTTATGGAGAATACTTTCTTTTAGTGCAGAGATTGTCTTCAGGTTCATTTCATAGATTTAACTTATTAAGTACCCCACTGATAAAAGTCCAGAGAGGTGTGATCCTGCGACCCGAGCGGCCAGGGGATATCGCCGAAACGGCTTATAAATTTGTTAGAGAGGAAGTAACGTAGGTGCTCCATTGTCTCTCGAGCCATTTTGTTAAAACCATGTCCGTGAAGTTCAGGTCGGATGCTTTCAATACATACATACATATATATCGTCACGCCGGTCTCCCGTAGGGGTAGGCAGAGACCACAGATGTCCGTCTGTTGAGATCCCCGCATACTTCCCTTGCTTTCCCCACACTCATTATTCTCCTCATGCAAGCCCGCCGGTTAAGGGTGCTCTTGACCTGGCCTTTCTTAAAAAGTTCAGCAATTGCTCTTAATATAGGCAGAAAATGATCAGTAAGCACAAGTTTACTGATTATTCGCCCTATAATACTGCTTTCAGATACCATTTATTTTGATTATATTTACATTTTTGTTACACGTAAAATATGGTCCTCATAAAGCCGGATTTTTCTCGCGGAAATTGGCTTTACATTCAGTTTCTACATATTAATATAGAATTTTTAATAGATGTATCACAAGCGATAATTATTTTATCGCTCGTGCTCCTCTCAGGTGCTAATATACTTTATCCAGTTGAACTGAACGCCGATCCCGCCCCTCTGCACTCACCGCACGAGTAATGGCTCCATTAGTTACCTCTCTCTCCGATGCGGGCCATCGTTAACCTCTGCCATTTGTCCGCCTTCAAACCTATCGAGGATTTATACACATCCTTAGCACCGTCCTCGCCTCAGTAGAGAACACTCGCTCGTTTCATTAGCAAATATAAACATATGTTTTATATATAATTCATGAAATCAGGCGTTACTTTACTGAAATCCATTATGTGGACAGTCAAAACTTTTACTTAGCTAAGATCCGCGACAAGCAAAACAATAACAGAAAATTAATGATGTGTGATTTCCTGCTGGATGAAGTGGATTTATTTGGAACTTAAACCAAAACTTACCGAAAAACGGCCGTCAGCAACTCCCCACCCACCAACCACTATACGCAACACCAAACACACACTACCACTTTTGCACCTAGCAAACGACACGTGTTTCGCCCCAACACGAGGCATCTTCAGGTATAGTGGACTCTACGGAAGACAACCGTTAAGTCATCTAACGATTGTCTTCCGTAGAGTCCGTAAAGTAACGCCTGACTCTATTAATCATCGAAAGTCCATTACAAAAATGGACAGCCAAACTTACTTTGCTTAGATCCGTGAACACAAATAAGAAAAAGAATATTGTGTGTTTTCGAGCAGAATTATATAGGGAATTACAAGTTTAATTCTCCAACGTCCACGTTTATTTTTCGTATACAATTTACTTTAAGTGTAACGTAGGAACTGCCGATCTGGACCTTTCGTGACGAACTAGATTCATCTAGTTTCCAACGTCCATTCGCCAAGCACGCTTAGTACCTAGAACTAAGCGTGTTTGGCAAATGGATTTTGGAAGGACACTCGTAAAGTGACTTCACAGTTGTCGCGGATCTTAGCTTAGCAAAAATTCTGATTGTACACGTATTATAGTTAACGGACGTTAACCCACCACGCTTGTCCAATGCGGATTGGCGGGATTACCAGAGGCTGAATAAATATTTGAATCCATACATATATTTATTCCGATGCGGGGATCGAACCCGTGACCATTGGTCAAATTTTGTACTTATTATATATATTTATATATGAGGCTTATTGTTAAACTAAACGAATGAAGTTTGATATTTGAATATAGTTTAGTATTGGCTTGTTTTTTATTTTAGAAAAATACAAAAACTTTGCTATTGTTAATTTTAACCTCGATTTAATTTAACTCATTTACATGACGTAGCAGTTGTTGTGGGTACAAGACGTAGCGAACACCAAAAGTATCTCGGCTCGTTCTCCGCTACTTTGTTAAGTGGAGCACTGGTTATATAGCGCATCTCGACGCCAGTGCCAACAAATAGGGGCCAGAACCGAGTGTAGGGTGGGTATACACCCCTCACACGAATACCACTGTCTCCCGTTCTCGATAACGTGTTCCCGGCTTCGATTGTACGGTTACGTGGGTCTCAAACACGTTTGGGAAGCAAATATATTGTTGCGTGTTCAATTCTAAAACCTTTTTTTTATGGGATAGGAAGGCAAACGAGCAGGCGTGTCACCTGATGGAAAACAATCAACGCCGCCCATAGACATCCGTAGTGCCATAGGCAGTGAGGAAGCGTTGCCGACCTTTAAGGAATTTTGGGAGTGGGAGTGGGAGTTTGAGGGGGGGAGGGTGTTGGGCCTCGGGAACTCAGGCCGCTCACCGTATGAAGAGCGGTAGCCGAGCTACCAGTCAGACACCGGTTTTCTGCGGGAGTGTAGTGCTTCCCCGGGCGAGCCGGCCCATTCATGCTACAGACAAATATTATGCCATACTTGATAAAGTATTCGTCTGCAGCGTGGCTCTACCACTATCATGATTGATGAGGAAGAGGCTATATAATATTTTGTTTTGTCTTTGCAGGTAAATATTTCACTGCGGCTGATAGAAGCGGCTTCGCTTCTTACCAGAGTGCAAACGTCACGTGCAACGTTCTCTTCTCTCAGTAAGTCCAGTCGTCTCAACTAGCGTGTAATGCTTATTCAGAACTTATCGCAGTCTCAAATCGGTCGCAGATCCAGTAGAACTTACTGCAACTGTGACATTTCGAACCTCTGATAGTGTCGGCCTCAACGAAAGTTATGTTGTTCCTAGATATATAATAGCTTGTTTGAACCATTTTGAAGTTTTACTATTTTCTTCGAAGTTTCTTAAATCTTTAATCTAAAAAGAAGATTGTCCGACAATCTTCTTTTTAGACTGCTACTCCGACTAGTAAAAGTTGGGAGCTTATTCTGCACCATTATCCTTTTAGTCCACACCCTGATATTATGTAGCCAAAACTTCCTTCTCCGGCCAGCTTGTCTTTTGCCAGCGACTTTTCTCATCGTGATCAGTTGCAACAATTCGTACCTGTCATATCGGGAAATGAAACTTGATAAATATGATTAAAAAATCGACAAAATAAATTCTACTATAAGCATCTTGACTGTTTGACCTATGTATTTATTTGTACATATCTCATATCCGATTCTTAATGTTGGATTTTAATATCAATTATTTGACATAAATACATACATATCGTCACGCCTGTTTCACGACGTGGTCGTCGTGAAACAGGCGCTATTCACGACAAGTTCTTCTTGAACATACCTTGACCAATTTGTCGAAATTCTTAATAAATGCCAGGTCAAAAGTACCCTACACCGGCTTGTATGAAGAGAGTGATGAGTATGCACGAAGCAAAGAAAGTGTGCCGAGATCGTAGCAGATGGAGATTTGTGGTCTCCGCTTACCCCAACGGCAAACAGGCGTGATAATATGTATGTATGTATGGAACAGAGAATTAAGTAAGAAATATCTAGATAAACTAGGACTCGACTAGTATAGTTCCATGTCCCCCAAATTGGATGGAATGTCCTCTGAGGGGCCATATCTCCGTAGTACAAAGCTATAAGTAAGCAAGGCCTTTATCTTTAAGTAATATTTCTCCGGTGTACCTTCCCCGGGCGCCGATTCAGCTGACAGCGTCGAAACGGCCCCCCGCTTCCCGAGCCCGGGGCGAGGGTCTTTAGCCTCCCGATAAATCTTATCCGTCTCTCGTCGGGTACATTACATTTTATTCGGACGCCTGCGATGCGGTACAAATTCACACAAAGGCCGAAATTAACACGTCTTTCCCGAGCTTAAAAACGGTTCAGGCGACAAAAAATCGACTTTTTATGAAAATAGTGTATGACTATCACTTACTACATGATTCATTATTGTCTAATGTATTTACAGTTAGTAGCGATAGATGGCGCTACTAACACACGCATTTTTTTTGTTTATTGAAGGAGTATATATGTTTAAGAAAATAAATCTTTATCGAGTGCAAATAAAAAAGCTTCCATACATCGGTGCTTGATTTATATTACCAATTCCACTTTGGACTTTAACAATTATATATGTATGTATAGCAAAATGGAGAGATATTTTGTTTGTCTCGCTAAAACTCAAAAACGGCTCGACCGATTTAAGTAATTTTGGTTTTAATTTGTTCGCTATAATACAGGGAAGGTTTTACGAATAAAAAAATGTAGGGAAAACATAAAAAAACAGCTTGAAAAATTTAAAAAATATATTTTTCTTCCTTTTAATTCCAATTACTTTCAATAGATGGCGTTACTGACGGCTTTATTGTGACGTTGGCACGTATGGCAGTTTTGTATAACAACACGTAACGGACGTGTTGTTATGCAAAGCTGTTGTTTTTTTTTGTGCGATTTTGAAAAGTATTGCATACCTAAGTACTAACATACCAGGAGAAGATAAATACAGGGGAACATAAATTGTAGGAACGAAGTTCATCGGGCCATCTAGTTATGTGTTTATATATACATAAAAAAAGACGAATAATGGCTGAATCAGTCTCAGCACGAGCCCAACCTAGTGAGATCTACTATACTCCATTCAATTTCACTCATTTATGCAGTTAAATTGCTGAGTTCGTGTAGAAAAAGTTTTCTAGATTAACCTGCACCTGGTAGAGCCACGCTGCAAACAAATACTTTGTCAAGAATGACATATGCATGCTCGCCCGGGGAAGTACCACACTCCCGCAGAAAACCGGCGTCTGGGTGGTAGCTTAGCTACTGCGCTTCGTACGGTGAGCAGTTGAGTTCCGGAAGCCCAAACCATTATGACACTTTCCTTAAAGGCCTGCAACGCTTCTGTACTGTCTATGGCGCTGCGGCTGTCTATGGGCGGCGTTGATTGCTTTCCATCAGGTGACACGCCTGCTCGTTTGCCTTCCTATCCCATAAAAAAATGTCGACAAATAAAAAATTACATCAATTAAAATTTTGTTAATGATTTAATTTTATACTTAACTTTTCAGAGAGTTTTAACTAGTTTGATAAAAACGTGATTTTATAACTTTGAAAGCAACGTTGCGCTTTGTGTAGTTTTCAATTAACTACCTTTGAATATCTAATTACAAGAAAAAACTAATTTATGTTTAAATCGATCAAATTTTGAGCTTTTGATTATATTTTTAATTTTTTTTATGGGATTGGGGGGGGGGGCGAATTAGAATTAGCGATGGTTGAAAATAGTTTAAAATAAAGAAAAATAGAACTCCTTGGAGGAGGTCTTTACATGATATATTTTTTACAATTTGAACGCTACTTACTATAATGAAGAAACACGAGGCATTAATAATATTTTGTTTGTAACACTGAAATGTTTTCATGGAATAAAAGGCTTTTTCAATCCCTACTTTTAGCTCACACTCTCCCTACACACATTTATATATGTAAATAATATAATTTATATATGTACGTTCTTCAAATTTTCAGTCCTTAATAAAATACTTTTTATTCGTCCACTCAAGTTCAAATACATTTCTTTGAACTGGTAGTGGATGACACTTGATGTAAATACAGTTTTGTTCAAATATTAATTAATTAATTGTACTTTTATATATGAGGAAAAAAATTCTCTTATGAAAGATATTTATCAGGATATATGTGTATGTGTAGATCGCTGGAAAAAAGTATGGATTGAATTTAAAAATACTTCTTTCATATTACTTATTTGTTTTATATTTATTACTAGCTAGCTGACCCGGCAAACTTCGTACCGCCTCAGAATCAATAAATAAAAAAGCTCAACGATAATTGCAGAATGATTCAACTTTAGTAAAAAATGTGGTGAAACTTAACAGGAACAAAAAGAAATCGTAATTAATAAAAAATGCTCGATATGAATTACTTTCTATTATTAGTTTTAATAACAAATGATGTTGCTTGAAAATTGATATGTCACAAAGGTCATGGAGCTTACAAAATAAAGTTTGTGATGTACGGTTCTAATTTGAAATTTGCATACAATATAACTAATATAATATCTTTATCTCATTAAATACAACACATATTAAATATAGTTAATTAAGTTTTATTATTGTATATTACACTTGATGCTACGTAAAAATAGTCACGACACAACGATTAGGTATCTACTTAAAAAATAAACATCAAATATTTGACACGTAGGAATGGTTTCTAAGGGAAAACGAAATTATTGCTTTAACTATATTCCTAATATTTTTATCGTATTTACTCATATTTTAAACCTTCCCTGGCCTACTAAAAGTAATTCAAAACCAAAATTAGCCAAATCGGTCCAGCCGTTCTCGAGTTTTAGCGAGACTAACGAACAGAGAACATAACCTATAAATTTAACACAAAGAGTTAAACGCACGGCAAGCGTTCTGCTATCACAGCACACCACACGCGACTGTTAACATTAATCCGTGTGTGTTCAGGTTAGCGTCGCGGTGCCTTTATGTCGAGTGATGTCCACGCAAACACGAGCCCTTATCACATCTCGTGCAGGATGCTGTGCGGCGAACGTTTTGTTCTCCCACCCGCGAATTGAAACGTACTATCCGCAAATATAATGGGATTCAGCAAACAAACGACCTTTGATTAATGCATGCGTGAGTGAGATTATAGTTTTAAATTTGCATTAGCGTTATTTATATTTTTATGGCAAATTATTCATCTGATTTTAACATCTATCGGCACACCAGCATAAAGTATAAATAGTTATATATTTTATATAATATATGTATATATAGTTAGCTAAGATCCGCGACAAGCAAAGCAATAACAGAAAATTAATAATGTGTGTTTTTCTGCTGGATGAAGTGGATTTATTTGGATCTTAAAGCAAAAACTTACGGAAAATCGGCCAGCAACTCTCCACCCACCAACCACTATACACAACATCAAACACACACTACTATAATACTTTTCCATCTTATAAACGACACGTGTTTCGCTCCAACACGAGGCATCTTTACAATAGACTTTACGGAAGACAACCGAAAAGTCTGACTCCATTAATAATACACATATATACGTATGTCTATAAGTATACTCATAACTATAGATATACCTTAAGCATTAGCATGTTGCTGACGCGAACCCATAGATTCTTTTCTTAACCAGAGTCGTGTAACGCGGCTATAGAAGTTTTCACTTCAAAAATTGCTGCTGAGTAATTTAAATTTTATTTTAAAGGCTTTAACAGGTTGTAGCTGTATATAATCGAACACATGACTGTACGAGACACCGATGACACAATTGTTTAGCGGTCACTCAACCTCAGGCAGTACCCCCCCCCCACTAAACAAGGGCAGTAATCGTGAGTAACCGTACGTTAAGTAGTCGGCGAGTTCTTGTAGCGCTACGCCCGCTCTACGCCAGCCGTAGCAACACCGCTCTGCACTTTAAAAGCGATTAAACGTTAGAAAAATAGCTGTTGGTGGGAAGACCTTCGGAGCTGGCGGCATCGCACACAATTCTGCACTTAGGGATCCACCCCACCCCATTCCGTTCCTTTGAGACCACTGGCGACAAGTCTAACCTCGTTTTATTTGGTATTCTATTCTTTTATTGGTAAGCATTAACCCTGGACAAATACCTATATATTTATTAACCACGTCACTGGTGTGTCTCGTTCGGATTCTTCCGTCAGTATATGGGAGAATCCGAACGAGATAGCTAGAATGTGTGTTTAATAAATTTTGAAACTGATCTATAGCAAGATTTCAAATATATGTGCTTGCTTATTTTTAAACGATTGTATGAATCTGATATAATCTATACAAGCTGTAAACTCAAAAATATATATCATTTTTTAAAGCGAAGCGTATTAAACATGGCTTTAGACACTAAAACTGCTAAATATATGTATTTTTATTTATGTGGACAGTCGAAGTTTTAGATTTGCGACATACACCACCACTCTTCCACTCTGCACACGACACGTGTTTCGCCTCAACACGAGGCATCTTCAGGTAAAGCAGACTCTACGAAAGATGACCGTTAAGACTTGACGGTTCTTCATTAAGATTTAGTTTAAGTTCCTCGTAAATCCACTTTTTCCAGTAAAAAACACACATTATTATTTTTCTATTTTTGTTTGCTTGTCGTGGATCTTAGCTAAGTAAAAATTCTGTCCACATAAATAAGGTTGTTGAGAGATTCAGTCTTTATTTTACTAAGACAAGTAAGTAAAAATTCTGACTATCCACATAGTAATGGATTTCCGTAAAGTAACGTCTTATTCCATTTACCGTCATAAAGTAAATTAGTTATTTCCTTGTAAAGTTCTTGCAAGAAGTCGTTTTCATATTTATTTTATTTATTTAAGATGATTAATGGGGTCACGCGTTCCTTTGCGGACAGTCAAAACTTTTACTTAGCTAAGATCCGCGTTAAGCAAACAATAACACAAAAATAATAATGTGTGTTTTCCTGCTGGATGACGTGGATTTACCTAGAACTTAAACTAAAACTTACCGAAAAGCGTTTCTTAGTTAAGTAAAAGTTTTGACTGTCCACTTTTATTTATTTATTTACTATAATAATATATCTCAAAGCAATGAAAATACATGAAACTGTGGGGAACAATGTGTAATACGTGAATTGTTTCGAGCTTACATACATATCGATACTCTTTAAAACAGGAGTAGTTATTATGCTTGTGTATGATAACAAGTTTGTATACGTGGAAGTTGTCCCGGGGCCCGTGGTTGTTTAGTGTTGTGTGTACGCACAAACATCAGTTTGTTTGTCGTGTGTCTCGTGTTCTGATGTACTTCGATGTGTTGCTACTGGATATTTACTTTGGCGTCAACACTAGTTGTTTGATGAAGTGATAAACCCATTAATTAGGGACAAGTATATATAATGAATTGATAATTAAATTTAATTTGTGGACAGTCAGAACTTTTAATTAGCTAAGATCCGCGACAAGCAAATTAAAACAGATGGAGGCCAGCCCCAGCAGAGCCCCGCAAGCTAAGGTAAAGCACTATAGTGTCCGGGGAGCCCGATCCTAGACTATAAATTAATATATATATATATTAATTTATAGTAGAATAAAATGTTTCAAAAGTGTCTCGAGGCTAGTGCATCGCTCCGATTCTGTTTATGCTCGCTCTATAAGCACCCTAATGAGGGGCCTCCAAGAGAAACTCATTAGCAAGAAGTTCCACCGTTTCTCTTCCTTGTTTCCTTTCCGTTTTTGTTAACTGTTATCTTAAAAAGGCTTTGGCTATTTATAAACAGACATTAACCCGATTTTATTTTACGGTGGCGGAAACGTTTGGTCTTTTTTTTCTGCAGCCCATAATTCCCACTGCTGAGCACGGGCTTCTCCATTTCTGGAGGAACGGACGTTAACCCACCACGCTTGTTGTGGCACCTTTCTATTATAACTTTAGTTAACGTTGGGCGCCAGTGCAACACCTACCTGGGTTTTGCAAATAAAACCAGAGTGTTATCAGTAAAAGAAATGTTTATTACATAAAAATAAAAAAAAAGAATCAAGTAGGTGAGACACAAATTTGTAGGTCGTGGGTAAACGGCCGATCTGATTTTGCCACGTAAGCGGACTAACACTCCCCTGAGCTAGCTTGCGCTCAAAAAGAAAACCGCAGGTAGAACCCTGCAAGTTGACAGCGGTTTGCCCTCAGCGATTGTAAAGGATGCGCTGAGACACCCAAATGTCGATCCCTGAGCTAGCTAGCACTCAAAGAAATAAACCGCAGGTAGAACCCTGCCATTACATTTGCACCGCAGGTAACATACTGGCGGAGGGCAGGTGGCACCCTGGATCGCAGGTAACACCCTCCGTTACATTGTGCACCGCAGTAGAATCATTACCGCAGGTGGAATCAACCCCGCAGGTAAAAGCTGGCAGGTAGAACCCCGCAGATAAAATGTGCAGGTGAAACCCTGGAAGTGACAGATACCCATCGATTACGACTTGGCCTATCAACTTCCGTTCTGGTTAATCAGCGACAACTCGTGAAAAGCATTATGTCGAGATTGTCGTGGTGAATTAAAACCAGAACGGAATTACAAAATAAAAATTAAACACACATGTGTTATTTAAAACTTACCCTAAAACGGGGTTTGATTCCTGCACTTATTTTTAAAATAAATACTGAGCGAGGGCGCTCTTAAGAGACGTCATGGTTCCCGTTGATATTTCCATAACGGACGAACCTTCACTGAGGTGGTGTCGTTCCTCGGCACCCGTCAGTAACTTCCATAAAAAAACCCGATTGGCACACGAACAAGGCAGAAATAGCACGAAGGCGCGAGCGCCACACCTACACCTACTTGAGTTTACCAATTCCTTCTCAAATTCCTTCAATCTGTCACCGCGTTGCTTTGAACACTTAACGTATGACAAGCAAAAAATGTTCGATGGCAGATCGTGTTTTTGTTATAGTAATTTATTAATTCTAATATTAGAATAAGTATTTAAATTTGAATACGGAATAGTGTACTAATACTAATATTTTTAACTTATACTTAAACTAACTAAAATTATATCATTAAAACACCTTCCGTTACATTGTCCAATGCGGATTGGCGGGGTTACCAGACTCGGAACAAATATCTGTAGGCCGTACAGATGCGGGGGTCGAACCCCGACCATTACAACCACACCAAGCTAACAGATACCACAACATTGGCGTCTGAGTGGTAGAATAGCTACCGCGCTACGTACCTACGTACCTTCCCCCTCTCACATAACAACACTTTCCTTAAAGGCCGGCATTTTTCCTTTTTAGCTCCACTATGTTTTGTTACGTCAAAAACACAGTAGCAACAAACTTTTCTTTGTAAACGGTGGATGTTTAGAAACTTGTTCTTTCCAAGTTTCCGCGAGCTTTCCCGGAAGTAAAGACCGCAATGAAGCGGACTGGTTGACACTGGCTGCGATGCATTGAGTTAAAAAGAACATCACGCAGCGGCTTCGGGTCTTCGTCAACCGATGTTGTCGACAAATTCTCGGTATCTTCTGGCCCGAGAAAATATCGAATGAATGCCTACTGGATCTTTGTCACGAACCGCCGATTGGATATCAAATCTGGCCCCGCAAGTGGACTTAGATAGGCCATACTAGTACGTACTACCCAGACGGCGCTGGAATCGACTCCTCGAGGGAAAGCAAGCGATGCTGACCCAAACACACCCGGAAGTGCTCTGTATTCCTATTTAGTTTCAGAGAAAAGCTCACAAGGGTTACGCCCAGCAAAAAATTATTGTGTCTGCATTCGTATAAAATGAAATTTTTGAAGTGAAAACTTCTAAAGCCGCGACTCTGGGTGGGGAAAAAAATCTATGGGTTCGCGTCAGCAACACTTTAATGATTAAGGTATATGACATAAATAGGTATATAAATATTATTAAAATATAATATTAAAATTATTTTTTTATTAAAAATGTTATTATTATTTATGTTTTATTATATATTTAATCAAATTATTTATATATTAAGAGTTCAATTTTTATTTACTTAAGAATATTACAATTAGATTGAAATATGAAAATAGAGTTTTTAGTTTTCATTTCTGTCGGGAGTCCTCATCGTGAATGCCTCCGTTTTTTTGTTATTAGATTTGCTTTTGTCTTAGTAAAATAAAGACTGAATCTCTCAACAACCTTATTTATGTGGACAAAATTTTTACTTAGCTAAAATCCGCGACAAGCAAACAATAACAGAAAATTAATAATGTGTGTTTTGCTACTGCGAGAAGTGGATTTACGAGAACAAACTAACCAGTATCCCTAATTCCAAATACACACCACCACTTTTCCACCTTGCAAACGACACGTGTTTCGCCTCAACACGAAGCATCATAAGTTATAGTAGACTCTACGGAAGACAACCGTTAAGCTTAATGGTTGTCTTCCGTAGAGAACCTGACTCTATTAATAACCTTATTTATAAAAATTAAACAAATATAAACGTATATATCAAGGGTTCAACTCAAATTTGCGATTAGTTCAATTTGTTATAACTTTATAAAATATTGAGCCCGGCAAAGCGTTTTAAGGAAAGTTGTTTACCCTGGTAACGGGATAAAACAGCGCCCGGGTGTCCGGAGAGCCGGTTTCCCTATGATTTAATTTGGCTCACACTGACGCTGGGTAATACTGTTGAGATACGAGAGGAGCGACTGACGGGATGCTGTGCGGTCGAAACGTATTTTCTGTGAAAAGTACTTTGTCAGATCCGGCTCGATATATTTAGAGATATCGTTAAACATGTTAAGTGAAATATGTTTAAAATTGTAGATTTCTATCCTATGCTATTCCTATGCTAATTAAGGATAGAAGAAGTAATTTGTGGACTAAAAATGAAAAAGATTGGTTGAAAGTGGAAAGCGCAGAAAAAATTGATTCGTGTGATAGAGATATCTATAGAGGATAGGAATAAATACAGGCAAACGGTTACTCCAGGATAGAAATGGCACAAGAAGAAGAAGAATTCTAGTGGTAGAGCCACGCTACAGACGAATAATTTATCAAGAATGGTATATTATTTCTCTGTAGCATGATTGGGCTGGCTCGTCCAAGGAAGTACCACACTCCCGCAGAAATATATTGAGTGCGGGAGGCCAAATCCCCTCCCCTTTCCATAACAACACTTTACTTAAAGATCGGCAATACTTCTGCACTGCCTATGGTACTGCGGATGTTTATGCGCAGCGTTGATTGCCTTCCATCAGATGACATGCCTGCTCAATAAACAAAAGAAAGGCCAGGTCAAAAGTACCCTTAATAGAATGATGAGTCACCCACATCCACCAGAGAGAGTGTGCCGAGCTCGTAGCAGATGGAGATCTGTGATCTTTGCCTACCCCTATGGGAAACGGCGTGATAATATGTGTATATATAAGTTCGTCTCTTGTCCTTTTCTTTTTGAGATAGGAAAGCAACCGACATCCGCAAGACATCCGCAACGCCAGAGTTGTTGGGTTCGGAAATACCACTGATGGTGATTGATTCCACTCTCTAGAGGTAGTGTGAGAATTAATGAACAATGAGACACAATGTATCCCATATGCAAAACAGATTTATCCTGTTAGCATCCCGGGGTGCTTACGTATATCGCAAATATAATTAATGTGGTGAATATTTGTAAGCCTTTCATTATCATAGTTTCCGGCGTGTGTGGGACTGGCTTAACGCCGGAGGAAGTTGTTTAGATCTCGTGTGCTTACGGCTGAATAATTCAGCGCCCCTCAGTAACTACAAAGCTAAATTCAACAACGTACCTTCGGGGAAGATGATAGTTATTTTAAAGGTACATTTGTAAGGCATCAGTCAGGCTGCACATGGAATATTGTTCTCATCCCTGAGCCGGGGCACCCTCTTGACTGAATACTACGGGATGTTCAAATCGTTGATGATGAACGATTGATGAACGGCAGGATTCCGTGGCATTACGGAGAGACATTTTATCTCTCAGTATATTCCAATGCGGTAGAATCATATCCCTGTCATCCTGCCTAAATCCATCTTTCCTTTCCACGGTCTGCCATGCCAATGGATGCGTGGCTACGGGCAAGTTAGTCGCAAGCGTGCCAACCGTCCCGGGATCGGGCTCCCCCGGGTACTACGGCGCCTTACCTCAGCATGCGGGGCTCTGCTGGGGCTGACCTTCTACATCCCTTGCGGCTCGTGAGATTCAATATAATGAATGGATGAATTATAACAAACCTAAGCTAATTTGTTAAAAATGACGGCGACGTGGTTCACCACCCGTCACGTCCTGATTCCCACGAGGGCGAGAAGCGACTAACGGAAAGCCTTTTCGCTACGTTGAACTTGAGAGAAAGGATGGATGAGTGTAGAGGAAGCAAGGATTGTGTGCCGGGATCGTAGCGGATGGAGATCTGTGGTCTCTGCCTACCCCTACGGGAAACAGGCGTGACGATATATATGTATGTATGTATCTTTTATTGAATTTAGCACAGGAAAGAAAAGAAACAAAAAGACAAAAGGGAAAGTGATAAACACGGTACACGATCGCCAAAGCCGTTATAAATTTTACATGTAATTTAATTACAATAAATACAAGTAATACACATCCTTTTGATATAGCTGTAAAACAAAGTGATGAGAGGTAATCTCTTTGTCTAAACACGCTTGCCCCAATTTTCTCGTCCTAATAGATGTGTAATGTATAAGTGGGGTATACCTAGACATTGTTTAGAGTGAGCAAAGCGGATACACAGCAAAGGATAACAAAGATACACGTGCTTATTCAATCGCTTTGTTGAATAATGTCGCTGAGAGAGTATTTTATTTACCTACGAAATACAATAATTATTTTAATACGTCACGTAAACTACACCAGTAAACTATGTGGGCAGTCAAAAGTTTTACTTAGCTAAGATAGGTTGACCTTTCGGTTGTCTTTAAGTTCCAAATAAATCCAGCACAAAAACACACATTATTAATTTTCTGTTATTGTTTTGCTTGTCGCGGATCTTAGCTAAGTAAAACTTTTGACTGTCCACATAGTGATGGATTTCCGCAAAGTAACGTCTGACTCCATTAATAATTTACCTTTAAAACTAGGTTTGCCGGGGGATTTCTTTGTCAAGCAGATTTAATGCGTCTGATAAGGTTTAAGACGGATGTTCCGTGTAGAAGATCACAATCTTCTAAACGGTATGATGCTAGAACTTCGAACGGGAGTTTACAGCGTGGATTAGTTCAACAAATTTGATTTCAACAAGTTTGATTGCTTTCCATCAGGCACTCGCTCGTAATTCAATTAGCTAACAGTGTTCTGCAGTTATCGGACACTTAAGTTATATTGGAGGCTTATGGGTCTAACAGTGACGTAAAGACAGAGTAACTGGGTGATTTGCAACAGAACAATCCACTCAACTTGTCCTTAATTTAAGAAACAGTGTGCGTTTGTATTTAAATAAATTTTGGCACCTGCTATGGTGCAATAGTAAACTGCGGATGTCTGCTCGTTTGCCTTCCTATACAATAAAAAAATTCGGAGGCATTCATGAGAACTGCCGACAGAAGTAAAAACTTAAAACTCATTTTGACATTTCAAACTGATTGTAACATTAAATGCTGCTTGTAACATTAATTACTACAGTATGTTGCTGACGCGACTCACAAAACTTTATCCATCCACGAAGCGTCCAACGCACACACATACAATCGGGTATATACAATGTGTTGGCGTGATGCATGTACGTAGGCAGCTGCGCGCGCATTAGCTGTGTTTAAAGTATGTAAGTATATAGCTTATGTATAGCTATATACTTACACAACTATAGATATACCTTAAGAATTAGCATGTTGCTGACGCGAACCCATAAATTTTTCTTTACCCAGTCGTGTAACGCGGCTATAGAAGTTTTGACTTAAAAATATTCTTTAAGTATATAGTAGTTTCTAAGCCGAGCCAGCCGATTCGTGTTACCCGTGCACTTCCGCAAGCTGTAGTCAATTTTTAGTTCGCTTTTATACTCTTCTTCTTCTATTATATATAACTATACCTATTTTCTATCTTCATAAGAAAAAAGAGAAGCGTCACAGGACGTTCGGTAGATGTGAAACATTGACAACGGCTCGGTCTCTACCGTATGCTCTCGGCCACGTGTAAGAGATCCTGCATAGAGACGAATGAAGGGGAGCGTAGCCTGAATCGAGACGACGTCGCGGTCTACGATTTCACTCCCATACCCCGCGATAAGTTGTTTCTCATCAAAAAAGTTAAGTTACATTAATGTTGAACAAAATGTTGTGTATTATATTTATTTATATATTCACGCCTATCCCCCACAGGGGTTGGCAGAGACCACAAAGCTACATCCGCTACAATCCCGGCATACCCTCCCCGTCTCCTCCACACTCATCCACCCTTTCATCCAATCTTCCTCTCGCATTCATCGCAGCGAAAAGAGTCTCCATTAGTCGGGTGGCGAACCACGTCGCCGTTTGTGTATTATAAATTTATATTAATAAACATTTAATTTCTCGAATACCATTAATAATAGTCGGATATTTTGCACAGCTGAGCTCGCGTAATTGATGAGGCTGTCGTGAGCGACATTGTTCGAGGTGTTACAAGTGATATTCAGCCGTGAGTGTTTCAAAGACCGTCTGTAGGCGGGCGGGCGAGGTGATACCTGGGCGGCCCATCCATCATACGAACCGACGCGCATCGTCCATCAGGGACGGGACAGGGGTCTTGATACAGCTGGATAGTCCGTGTCAGATGTGTTTCAATGTGATCATTGTTTCGTGCGATGAATAATGCTATTGTTGTTATTTTTAATGTGTATTTGTGTTTTATATTTTACCATTTAATGTTGTACAGTTTCAAAAGTTTTTGTCGCCCATATGTCAGAGCCCGAAGACAAAAGTCTTCGACCAATGTGCCCTATCTACACTCTCTTTTAAGTTATATATGATGACATACTTTAAACACAGTTAATGCGCGCGCAGCTGCCTACGTACACGCATCACGCCAACACATTGTATATACCAAATTGTAAGTGTGTGCGTTGGACGCTTCATGGACGGATAAAGTTTTGTGAGTCGCGTCAGCAACATGCTCTAATAGCAGCTTTTAATATTAATTTGAAATTTCAAAAATACAGTTTTGAGTTTTCACTTCTGTTGGCTGGCTGCTGTCCTCTGCCTGAGACTGCCTCCAATTTTTTTCATTTACAATTTTTATTTATTTATTAATAACGTTTACATAAATGGATCACAGTTAATAGTCCCAATTTATTAATTTGGTATAAAATGTACCTAGTTAATGAGATGAAACTATTAATTGTTCTTAAAAAATCCTATTAGTGATCCGCGGGAGTAAAATTATTATTGTTTATGATTATATAATAATATTATATAGATTTATAATTATATTATGATTTATTATCTGACCTCCTTAAAGGTCGCTCTTCCGTAGAGTCTACTATACCTGATGATGCCTCGTATTGAGGCGAAACACGTGTCGTGTACATTGTTGAAGAGTGGTGGTGTGTGTTTGTTGTTTTTGATGGTGGTTGGGAGGTGGAGAGTTGCTGACGGCCGTTTTTTCGTTAATATTTAATTTAGGTTCCCCATAAATCCAATTCTTCCGGTAAAAAACATACAGTATTGTTCTTCTATTTTTGTTTGCTTGTCGCGGATCTTAGCTAAGTAGAAATTTTGATTGTCCACATAGTAATATATATCCGCAAAGTACAGCCTGACTTCATTAATCATTATGATTTATATTATTTATAGATTATATAATTATTAAATCATTTAGTCGACTTAAAAGGGATCTGAGACCAGCAAAAATCAATAAGGCTATATGAGCCCATTCATATATTATTATATTCTATTATATTTTCTATCAAAAAATAAAAAAAAGTTAACTCGATTTAATTTACATAAACCGGATGTCCCGATCACCTGTCAGCCCAATCGGCCGGATATAAAACAAGCCTGCGTTTACCCAACGCCCGACACTCGAGCAATTCGAGTGTCGGAGCCAGCCAGCAGCCGCTGTTGAGAGACACTCCACTCAGCTCTCGTACTCTTTGACGAGTCGCTGAAATTCTTCTGTGTATTGTACATAAATATCTTTCTCTTCTTCAAGAGCACGTATTTGTATATTCGAACCAAGTTAAATATATATCTTTATATGTAGATTACTTGAAAGTAATTTCGTTTCGAATTTTTCTTTATGGGATAGAAAGGCAAACAAGCGGGCGTGTCACTTGATGGAAAGCATCCAATGCCGCCCACAGACATCCACAGTGCCACGCTGCAGACGAATACTCTGTCAAGAATGGCATGTTATTTGTCTGTAGCGTGAATGGGCCGGCTCGCCCGGGGAAGTACCACACTCCCGCAGAAAACCGGCGTCTGAGTGGTAGCTTACCTACCGCGCTCCGTCCGGTGAGTGGTTGAGGTCCGGAGGCCCAACCCTTCCCCCCTTTCCCCTCCCATAATGACACTTTCCTTAAAAGCCGACAACACTTCGGCATTGCGGATGTCTATGGGCGTTCTTGATTGTTTTCCATCAGATGACACACCTGCTCGTTTGTTCTCTTATCCAATAAAAACGTATTCATTAGGTTACGTATCAGTCAGATCGTAACAGTCAGAACTTTTACGTATTTAAGATTCGCGACAAGCGAATACAAACAGAAAAATTTGCGTTTTCTACTAGCGAGAAGCGGATTTACGGGGAACTCAAACTGAATCTTACCGAAACTTCACACATATTCTTCTTCACATCGCACACGATACGTGTTTCACCTCAACACGAGGCATCATCGGGTATAGTAGACTCTACGTAAGACAACCGTTGTCTTTCTAATGCGCGCTATATATAAACAGCTGTTTATATAAGTATATTATAAGTTTTGACTGTCCACATGTATACATTAAGCGAATCGCTGAGTCGCAGCCGAAATTAGAACTTGAACAGTTGTTTAATAAAGAAGAACGCTATCCCCGCATAGTGGATACAAGAAACCGAAACATTAGCACCAGTGTGTGCGCCAAATGCACAAAATTAAGGCGATAGGAGGTTGGCAGGCTGCCAACGTGGTCAGATCGCGGACCACAGTGACACACACACACATACATTCACATATATATACTACTACTCATATTATACATATATACACATACACATACATTACAATAAAATTTTGTACAGTTATACCTAATAATTGTACAGAACGAAATGTTTTTACGGTTATCTGTGAGACTGTAAAGTTTTATTCGTATCCGCTAAATAAATAGAAGGTAAAGAAACGAGAGGATAACTCAAGACATCGTTTCAAATGTTTCGACGTCGCACCAAGTCGCAAAGAAATAATTTATGAAAACGAAATTCCCACCTACGCGCCGTCAGGTGGGCCAGACCCATATAAAATGATACTTTTACGCGTGCATTAAAACTAAAGTGGGGTTTATCTCCATACATTACCGGAGGCGGTCATCACTCGAACCTTTCGAAACGTCCGCGCCACTAGAGTGACCTTTTCCGAGGGCTTTTAAGCCCGAGAATCCTCCGGGCTAATACGCGGGACAGGTGAGCTGCGAAATAAGATTGCCTATGTGGCGCCCGCCGAAGAGGATTACAGGCGGTGGTTATTGTGCTAAGGCGACAGCGGAAGCGGATTAACGTCCAGCCCGAAAATACCTTTACAACAACGTTTTCCACTTACTGAAACTTATTTGACGAGATATTTATGATAATATTGACAAAGTGGAAGTAGAAAAAATGATAATATATAATAGATAAATTTATATGTTATGTTATAGGACAAGGAGACAAACGAACAGGCGTATCGCCTGTTGGAAATCATTCAACTCTTCCGGTGATGCGCTCGTTGGCAACCACGGTTGCCAAGAATCGAATATACTATTTTTCTTGATTTCTTTCATTTGTGACGATTTTAGAGAGTAAAGAGTGGTAGAACCACGCCGCAGACGAATACCTTGTCGAGAATGGCATATTATTTGTCTGTAGGACGAATGGGTCGGCTCACCCGGGGAAGTACCACACTCCCTTTAAGCACCAATCGCTACGCCATTTCTACGTCACTTTGCGCGCAGCTTTAGGAGTTTCGCAAAATAAACAACATTAAATCTGCCACCTCCCTAATACATATTCGAGTATTTGTTTGGGTATACTTCCTATTTAAACTGAACTCTAAAAGCGATTAAAGTGTTCCCTACTTAAGGATCTTTGGGTATTTTATTGGCATTATTCTAAACAACTATGTTATATATCTGCTTAAGCTATTATTACATATATACATACATATCGTCACGCCTGTCTCCCGTAGGGGTAGGCAGAGACCACAGGTCTCCGTCTGCTACGATCTTAGCATACTTTCCTTGCTTCCACCGCACTCATTATTCTCCTCATGCAAGCCTGCCGGTTAAGGGTACTCTTGATCTGGCCGTTCTTAAAAATGGACAGTCAAAAGTTTTACTTAGCTAAGATCCGCGACAAGCAAAACAATAACTGAAAATTAATAATGTGTGTTTTTCCGTTGGGTTTAGTGGATTTATTTGGAACTTAAACCAAAAGCTTACCGAAAATCGGCCATCAACTCTCCACCCACCAACCACTATACACAACGCCAAACACATACTATCACTTTTCCATCTTGTACACGACACGTGTTTCGCCCCAACACGAGGCATCTTCAGGTATAGTAGACTCTACGGAAGACAACCGAAAAGTGAAAACCTTTTTGGTTGTCTTCCGTAGTACGCGGATCTTGGCTAAGTAAAACTTTTGACTGTCCACATAGTGATGGATTTCCGCAAAGTGACGCCTGACTCCATTAATAATCGTTCTTAAAAACTTCAGCAATTTAGACAAGGTATGTTTTCCGGAAGCGTTCAGGAAATTCCGTCAAGTCTTCTCGTCGCCCATACCACAAAGTCTGAAGACAAAAGTCTTCAACCAGTGTGTCCTGCCCGTACTCTCTTACGGTGCCGAGACGTGGACACTGACAGTCCGTCTCCTCGCCAAGCTCAAAGTCGCTCAGAGGGCTATGGAGAGAGCTATGCTCGGGGTTTCTCTGGTGGACAGAATTCGAAATGAAGAAATTCGCCGGAGAACCAGAGTCACCGACATTGCTCTTCAAGTTAGCAGACTGAAGTGGCAATGGGCTGGACACGTTTGTCGGAGAACCGACAATCGTTGGAGTAGACGAGTGCTGGAGTGGAGACCGCGACTCGGCAAACGTAGTGTGGGACGCCCTCCTGCTAGATGGAGCGACGATCTGCGCAAGGCGGCTGGCAGAGACTGGATGCGTGTAGCCGAAGATCGGGCTAGGTGGCGCGTCTTGGGTGAGGCCTATGTCCAGCAGTGGACTGCCGCGGGCTGATATTGATATTGATATTGATGTTTTCCGTGGTTTTTCCCTACCGACCCTTCCATCCACATCCGCAACGTAAATTTCTTTTGCCAGTCGTCTTTCATCCATCCTCTCTACGATTCACTATGACGAATTTTAATAAACCTTATTTTTTAAAAAATGACGGCGACGTAGTCCGCCTCCCATCACGTCCTGATCCCCACGAAGGCGAGAAGCGGCTAACGGAGAGCCGTTTCGCTATGATAAATGTGAGAGGAAGGATGGACGAAAAGATGGATGAGTGTGGGGGATGCAAGGAAGGTGTGTCGGGATCGTAGCGGATGGTGATCTGTGGTCTTTGCCTACCCCTACGGGAGACAGGCGTGACGATATGTATGTATGTAAAACGATTACTTGCTTTGACACTTACTTATGCATTCTGACAGCTAACGTTGATAGTCAAAGTTACTATAGCTTGCGACGCGAGCTTTTTTATATTAGTCTCACGTTCATTAAAGCAACTATGAAAGACGTCTCCATTAAGGCTACGCTCCCCTCTACTCGACTATATACAGGGTAACTGACACGCGGCCGTAAGCATACGGTAGAGATCGAGCCGTTGTCAATGTTTCACATTCTCTCTCGAGCTCTAGCGTCCTTTTTTCGTGGGATAGGAAGGCAAATGAGCAGGCTTGTCACCTGATGGAAAGCAATCAACGCCACCAATAGACATCGACAGTACCATAGGCAGTGCGAAAGCGTTGCCCACCTTTAAGGAAAGTGTTTTTATGGGAGTGGAAGGGTGAGGGTGTTGGGCTTCCGGAACTCGGCCGCTCACCATCGATGCGCGGTAGCTAAGCTACCATTCAGACGCCGGTTTTCAGCGGGAGTGTGTTACTTCCCCGGGCGAGCCGGCCCATTCATGCTACAGACAAATATTATGTCATTTTTGACAAAGTATTCGTCTGCAACGTGACTCTAACACTTAGCAAGTCCTGTGATGCTTCTCTTTTCTTTCAGCAGGGTACGAAATCAGGCACAAAGCTATAATAAAGACAACCCTTTCTAATATATTCACATTTATTATCAATTTAATTTCACAATCGACCTGTACAATCGACTGACAAATTGTAAAGCCAAGTTCATCGTCTCGATTTAATAATAGATGACTTTTATTAGCTCTGTCTGCGCTTAATATCTCATTAGCGGCGAGTCTGGCTGCGTTCCAAATATTAATACCCTATCAATTAAGTATTTGACCGAGATTCTGGATGAAGGAGATGAGTCGGCAAGTAATTAATGATATTAAAGTAACAATGTCGACAATGATAAATCAAATTTGATCGTGATCGCTCACCACGGCGCCGCTGACACGGCGGCGCGCGACTGATTGATGAATCGAAGCAGCAATCGACGTGTCACATTGGCAAATTGACGTTAAACGTACACTTCTTATATATTTTTATATACGTGTAACAAGTCCTAACAGTCATATTTCAGCAGTATTTTTGTTATGTATATAAGTCTTGGTTATGTATATATATATGCGATCGTGGAGTTGCCAGCAATATCTAATGCTATTTTCTTCTCTTTTCAGGTAAAATGACAGATTGACACATACAGAGGTACATATATTAAGATCAAATGGATTGTACATCATGTATGTCGGTAAATATTTATATTATGTTGTGTTTAATATTTTCATTTATTGCGTAGTTGTAAATAATAGATGAAGGTGTGTTACCAAGCATCATCTCATAGCGTTTGTTTCTCTCTTTCTCTCTCTCTCTCACAAACACACACATCATTAAAATCAATATAAAGGTTTTCGCCCATTAAATAAATCGGAGGCAGTCATGAGGATTGCAGACAGAAGTCAAAAACATGAAACTGTATTTTGAAATTTCAAACTAATTGTAATATTAAATGCTGCTATTACTACAGCATGTTGCTGACGCGACTCACAAAACTTTATCCATCCGTGAAGCGTCCAACGCACACATACAATCGGGTATATACAATGTGTTGGCGTGATGCGTGTACGTAGGCAGCTGCGCGCGCATTAACTGTGTTTAAAGTATGTCCATAGCTATATACATAGCTATAGATATAAATTAAGCATTAGCATGTTGCTAACGCGAACCCATAGATTTTTCCCTACCCAGTCGTGTAACTCGGCTATAGAAGGTTTCACTTCAAAAATTAATTTTATTTTTTACTTCAAGTATAAAATATTCGTATCAAATACACTCGTGTCTATAAATATCTCTAATCTCTTATATCTCCCCTACCGTAGTTAAAAAATCAAACGATTTTCACCTCTGATACGAATTAAAATGTTTAAATTTTTTTAAAACAAACTTTTGTTGGAAAATGGATTAAAAAGAGAATATTAAGAAGTGTCTTTCGTGGTTTAAAAAAGAGTGGATTAAAAAGAGAATATGAAGAAGTGTCTACCGTGGTTTCGACCCTTCCATCCACATGCACAACGCAAATTCCTTTTATCAGTCGTCTTTCATACATCCTCTCTATCTGCTTTGGGCATATCTAAGCATCCTCCTGGATATATACTTCTAAGTTTTAAACTTAGAACATATCCAGCTGTGAAACGTATAAAAGCTTCAAATTTGTTACATACATAAAATATAATGTCACGCCTGTTTCCCGTAAGGGGAGGCAGAGATCACAGATTTCCATCCGCTACGAGCCTGGTACACCTTCCTTGCTCCCTCCACACTCATCCATCTTTTCATCCATCCTTCCTCTCACATTCATCGCAACGAAACGGCTCTCCATTAATCACTTCTCACTCTCGTGGGAATCAGGACGTGACGTTTGGCGAACCACCGTCATTTTTCAACAAATTAGGTATATTAAAATTCGTCATAGTGAATCCCACGAGCCGCAAAGGAGGATGGAGGTCAGCCCCAGCAGAGCCCCGCATGCTGAGGTAAGGCACCATAGTACCCGGGGGAGCCCGATCCCGGGACGGTCGTTTGTTAATACATCGAAATGTGTCCTGTAACATTTGTAAAACATAAATGCGACCCCCAACCGCAGCCAATTAAAGGTGTACCCACCCTCGTTATGCGTTGTCCAAACACCGCGGCCCCTCTTCGCTCCCATTCGAAACCCATTTACATTTACGCGAGTGCGACGCGGCGTGATGTACCGACGCTGGGCGCTGTAATTAGGCAACACTTGTGACCTTAGCGTGTGAATATATTGCATGCGCGGTGGCGGAACACTAGCCTCGGTACGCATATACGACAACTGCTCATTAGGTATACGGTATCCGGTGACAGAACTTATATAAAGGTCGAATAATCAGTAAACGCGCGCTTACTGATTATTTACTGCCTATATTGAGAGAACATCCTGGCTCCCCACTGATATAAAGACCATGGAGCTTCTAGATTTCTACCTTAATATAAGCCGTTTCGTCCGATTCACACAAGTCGAAGTAACTGTGTTTAAAGTATGTCTATAGCTATACTCGTAAATATACCTCAAGCATTAGCATGTTGCTGACGCGAACCCATAATTTTTTTCTCTACGCAGAATAGTGTAATGCGGCTATAGAAGTTTTCTTTTTATCTTAATAACATATTTAGCAGGATATAAATTTAAGGAATAAATACCTCCTGTAGCGAGAAATCGTTGGAACAAAAATAGGGAGAGACTTTAAAATATTTTTGTATTACTTGTTTATAAATTATTCCTAAATCGTCTTTATTTACACAGTATTTCTATTTAAAATATTTTATACCTGTTTCCGCTATACGATACGTTTTGTGGTCTCTGCCTAGTGTAGGCTGAGAAAGGGTTAACATTCGCAAATACGCCCGGTACTAAATTTTTCATTCGCGCCAAACTTGCCAGCTCCGGTGTAATCTCCGGTGGCGCGGATGGAGCACCCGCCCGCCCAACCGCCCGCCCTAAACCAGCGATGGATTTACATTGTAATATTTTAAATGGAAATTTTGAATATATGTAGCTTTCCACGCCGGAAAATTGGGCCGCATCCTCCGAATTATTTCCTATGAGATTTTGAACACTGTGGATTTGTAGTATTAATGATTAAACACATTACATGGTTATACTTATGTATGTGCTAAATGAAAATTACTTCTTAGTAATATACATATAGGTACACACATACATCTCTACAGCTTCCATCCGGCCTTCGTTTTGGGCAAATGATCTTTCGCTGGGTTTTCTTTTCGACGACCAATAGCTTGTTTTCCTAAAATGAATTTTAGATACCAAATATATACGAGTATAGCGAAACGCGGTTGCTGTCACTATGAGGGACCCCCTTTCACGTCTCCCCGGGACAACTTCCCGTTTGTTCCCGTTTGTTGGCAAATATTTGCGGTCTCTTTGCAAACATACGAACAAAGGGGAACAGTTGTTTGTGATAACAATTAGATTAAATTCATCAAGCTTTTTAGTTCTTGCTAGCAGTAAATAGAATCAAATGTAGATGTTTACGGGCGGCGTTGGTTGTTTTCCAACAGATGACATGCCCGCTCGTTTGCCTTATTCCCCATAGAAAAAACACCGCTGGAGGTGGCTGATTACACAGAGAAGAAAGAAAGACACATAGAAAGAAGTTCTATAAATCCACACAACAGGGAACTTTTCCTGTAAATCCACTTCATCCAGCAAAATAAAAAAACACATTATTAGTTTTCTATTGTTGTTTGCTTGTCGCGGATCTTAGCTAAGTAAAAGTTTTGACTGTCCACGTAGTAATGGATTGCCGCAAAGTAACGCCTGACTCCATCAATCATATTCTGAATTAGTTAATTACCAATAGGGCTCCATGATGGGGTAATCGCATCAAATCGTGATTAGTGAATGCTACATCGAGTTACACGGATTCACATAACAATTTTGAGGAACAGCAGATTTATCAAGGGAGATCGCCGCCTATCCGGGATAATGTTGGGACTAATTGGATCCCTCGGGACATGCGATGTTGTGTGAATTTATAAATAAAGCAATTGGTCGTGAGCTAATTAGTTGAGGTTCTATTTATCCAATCGAATTGACATGATGATGAAAGGTAAGAAGGATTTCTTTCGCTTACATTTATTTATGTCAACAGTTAGAACTGTTACTTAGCTAAGATCCAAAACTAAAACAGAAATAATGTGTATTTTCCACCGGAAGAAGTGGATTTACGGGGAACTTAAACTAAATCTTACAGAAAAAACACCCGTCAGGAACTCTCTAGTTGGAAGGTGGAGAGTTGCTCCGCCGTTTTTCGGTAAGATTTAGTTTAAGTTCCCCGTAAATCCACTTCTTCCAGTAGAAAACACACATTATTAATTTCTGTTTTTGTTTGCTTGTAGATCTTAGCTAACTAAAAGTTGTAACTGTCCACATAGTAATGGATTTCCGCAAAGTAACGTCTGAATTCATTAATCATCTTCATTTATTTACTTTGTATTACTCGCTTTTGCGGGTCCCGTATGCGGAGGTCCCTCAAGGCAACGCGGTTGTTTCGGGCTTCTGCGAAATTTCAGCAAAATCGGGACATAAATTCCAATTTTCACTTTATATGTCGGCCATCTTGTTTTCTGCCATTTTGGTTGCCCCCCCCCCCCTCCCGTGTAATGGTTTGATCTTGATACCGTTTTTTGTTCGTGAGCGGTTCAAATAAGTGTTACGATTCGAGCAGGCTAGCATCAGCTTCAGATTTTCTCGAGCTCGAGGTAGAGGAATTATATCAAGGTATGGATATAATTCTTCTACCTTGAGCGCTATCTGAACATTTCTCCAGAACAAAGTTACCCATCATCTCTTACAGTTTTCCCAATACCCAATATAGCTTCATATAATATACACTGTGTATTATCAAGATAACCGATTATAATACATTAAATATTAAATTTACAATTCACGCTAATCTGGATTTACGTGAGACACATCGTAGCTGTAATACGCTTAACAGAATATAGGCATCTCTAGAATCATGTTATCTAATCCGATCTTCAGTTCTTTTCTTTTCTTTGATGGCAATTAGTTGTAACTGTTATATTATGTCAAGTAAAATACAATAATATCAAATAATTTGAAATGTAACTAGTCAGCTAGTCATCACGTTACATCTTGATAATATGGCGGCCATTCTACCAAAACCTTCTATTGACTTTTTTAGTCAACTTAAAAAGTCACGATACACGCATTTATTACATATCACTTCACTTATACACCTTAATCGAACTATATTGTATAATAAGCCACCACAATTAAACAATATAACTGATAATAATATAAGATTATGAAAATGAAATAAAAACACAACGTCACTGATTTAAGTTGGCGGGAAAAGTCCGATCTGTAGCTTCAAGCATCAAATTCATTCTTACTGCCTTACACAGTCGTTTAGCCGTGTTGTTGCCAGATTGGAAATCAATTACAATCGTGACCAGCTCATTACCACGTTGGTGGCCTAAACACCATCGCCGCACAACTTGCCGCAAGGAAAAGTTTCGTCCCCACCATCTGGATGAGTGACGGTGCGTTTTCGTTTCCAAAACTTCATTCCATGTTCCATCACTCTATAGAACCTGTATGCAGCTTGTATTAAGTGAGTGATGAGTGTGAACGAAGCAAAGAACACTTTCTTTGCTTCATCCAAACTCATCACTCATCACACTTCCTCTGCCGATATCGCAGCAGATGGAGGTCTGTGGTCTGCTTCGTGATGCTCTTCTGTGGTGTGTGTAAGCATGTAATGTGTTACAGATGTTTATGGGCGGCCTTAATTGACTTCTATCAGGTGATACGCCTGCTCGTTTGCCTTCCTATCCTACAGAAAAGTGGTCAAAAACCATGATTTATTCTTATACTCTTTATTACACATATATTACGTATATTTTTTCAAAAAGTCTTGCTGGTATTTATGGAAAACAATCGGAGGCAGTCATGTCGACTGCCGACAAAAGTGAAAACGAAATTGTGTTTTGGAATTTCAAACTAATTGTAATATTAAATGCTGCTATTACTACAGCATGTTGCTGACGCGACTTACAAAACATTATCCATCCATGAAGCGTCCAACGCACACACATACAATCGGGTATATACAGTGTGTTGGCGTGATGCGTGTACGTAGGCAGCTGCGCGCGCATTAACTGTGTTTAAAGTGTGTCTATAGCTATACTCATAGTTGTAGATATACCTTAAGCATTAGCATGTCGCTGATGTGAACCCATAGATTATTTCCTTACCCAGAGTCGTGTAACGCGGCTATAGAAGTTTTCACTTCAATAACAGTTTCAGGTCTGTGGTAGGACCTGAAGTTCATATAAATAATATAACGTCAAAATTGAAATGAATTTAATTTATCATTTGAATAATTCAAAATCATAACAGAAAGCTTCGCATTTGATTCACTCGCAGTATCTGCCGACTTCTTTATCATCCACCTTTTAAAGTAAATGAATATGGACGGTACATTAAACTTAGAGCTTTCACGAAGCCCATTCTGAATATAAATGAAGTAGTTATTAAATAAATTGTACTAGAGTTGTAAGTGATTTATGTAAGCCTATTTCGAATATACTTTAGAATAACATCAGAGAGAGACAGACTACCTCGGTCCAATAGAAGAATTACTAACCTTATCTACGTGTTACATCAGATTAGTAAAAGCTTAACCCTTCTTTGCATAATGGTGGATATTTCCATCATAACATTGAATGCCCAAAAATTATATAAAAGAACAAGTTCACTTTAAGTTGATCGTGTCTGGATACCTTTTTAATGTCCATTGCGTAAAAAAAACATAGCTGTCAAAAATAAGCGAGTGTCAATTTGGATTTTTCCCGCCAACTACTACTACTATATCAGTGACGTTGTGTTTTTATTTCATCTTCATAATCTTATATTATTATCAGTTATATTTTTTAATTGTGGTGGCGTATTATACAATATAGTTCGATTAAGGTGTATAAGTGAAGTGATATGATATAAATGCGTGTATCGTAACTTTTTAAGTTGACTGAAGAAATCCATAGAAGATTTTGCGAAAATTGTCACCATTTTATTAATGGAGTCAGGCGTTACTTTGCGGAAATCCATCACTATATGGACAGTCAAAAGTTTTACTTAGCTAAGATCCGCGACAAGCAAAACAATAACAGAAAATTAATAATGTGTGTTTTTCCGTTGGGTTTAGTGGACTTTTCGGTTGTCTTCCGTAGAGTCTACTATACCTGAAGATGCCTCGTGTTGGGGCGAAACACGTGTCGTGTACAAGATGGAAAAGTGATAGTGTGTGTTTGGCGTTGTGTATAGTGGTTGGTGGGTGGAGAGTTGATGGCCGATTTTTGGTAAGTTTTTGGTTTAAGTTCCAAATAAATCCACTTAACCCAACGGAAAAACACACATTATTAATTTTCTGTTATTGTTTTGCTTGTCGCGGATCTTAGCTAAGTAAAACTTTTGACTGTCCATATATGTCACCATTTTATCAAGACGTAACGTGATGAGCTGACTTGTTACAATTCAAGAGATTGGATATTATTGTATATTACTTGACACTGGCATAATAGTTATTACTAATTGCCATCAAAGAAAAAAAAAAGCAAGTGTCAAGCAAGCACTATCAGTAAAACGAGCTTGAAGTTGTCATTCCGCTGTTTTTTGTAGTTGCAACGAATGAACGTATGATTTTGTTTTATTATATTTTACAATTTCTTGTAGTAAAAATAATAATTGTTTTATATGGACAGTCAAAAGTTTTACTTAGCAAAGATCCGCGACAAGTTTAGCTTAGCTAAGTAAAACTTTTGACTGTCCATATAGTGATGGATTTCCGCAAAGTAACGCCTGACTCCATTAATAATAATTGTTTTGTTAATTATCATAAAGAACAAAAAATATCCAATGAAATCCTCTTTAATTTCTATTCATTAGTACTAAGCTAATGATCTAACTTTGCTTTGCTAAATTTACACTATAAATGTATACTAAGATTTTTTTTAACTATTTTTCCTTTAATTTTGAACATGAATTATATCGCCTTGATTTATTTCACCAATAAAGAAAAAATCATGCATAGACAACCTAAAAACAAAAGTCTTCCACCAGGGTGACCCACTCATACTCTCTTACGGCGTCGAAACGTGGACACAGAAGGTCCGTTTACTACAACTACTGCTTGTTATTTGAAGGTTCTTATGTCGTATCGGTTCGGAGACACCGCTTGAGGTATCTGGTTGCAAAGAGTAGTGGTGCTTGGAAAGAAGTTTCTGGAAAAACGCACCGTACTGGATCGCCACTCATCCATTTTTTAAAATAACTGAATATATTACAAAATTATCTTCTTTTTACTCTTTCAGTACGTCAAGGCTAAGAAATGTGGCTCTTATTTATTTTGAATTTAATTTGCTTTACTGTCGCTGTCCTATGTTTTGAACGTGAGGTATCCTCATATTATATTTCGTATTTAGTTTATCCATCGAGGTGGTCTATGGTCTCTTCGTCTTTCCGTATCTTTGTTAAAAATAATCATACATATGTACATACATATAATCACGCCATACATATAATCACAAAATTCAATAGTGGTAGAGCCACGCTGCAGACGAATACTTTGTCAAGAATGGCATATTATTTGTCTGTAGCATGAATCGGCCGGCTCGCCCGGGGAAGTACCACACTCCCGCAGAAAACCGGCGTCTGAGTGGTAGCTTAGCTACCGCGCTTCGTACGGTGAGCGGCCGAGTTCCGGAGGCCCAACACCCTCCCCCTTCCTTCTCCCCCTTCCGTCTCCCCCTTCCTTCTCCCCCTTCCTTCTCCCCCTCTCCCTTCCATTCTCACTCCCATAATGACACTTTCCTTAGAGGTCGGCAACGCTTTCGTACTGCCTATGGTGCTGCGTATGTCTATGGGCGGCGTTGATTGCTTACCATTAGGTGACACGCCTGCTCGTTTGCCTTCCTATTCCATAAAAAGGGGGGGGGGGTAGACAGAGACCACAAATCTCCATCTGCTATTATGTTATCTATAATTATCTATATAGTTGTTAGCATGAAACTTTTATTTTTGGCGAGTGGTATGTATTTTAATTTTCTTGATCGAAATCGCCAACCCTATTCGATTACATCTCTGTAAATAACATCGCAGTTTTCTCGTTACTTTGCGTCCCGTGACCCGAATCGGCTAAATGTCGCCCCGACCACCCAAATGTGTTGACTCACAAATCGTATAGACTTAAAATGCAAAATCAACGTTACGTTAGAACTACACTTAAATAAATTCGTTTAGCTTTAAAGAAATATTTTATTAAAATTGTTGTATGTCCATGACTGCTTCGCTCACAGGCTATAGGAAGGATTCCCAAACTATTTTGGAGGAAGAAAACCCTTTTCCGAAATTAACTGATACTTTAAAATATCTTATATTAAGTTTTCTGTTTTTTTATATATATATATATATTGACGCCTATCCCCCGCAGGGGTTGGCAGAGACCACAGAGCTTCATCCGCTACCATTCATCGCAGCGAAACGGCTCTCTATTGGTCGCTTTTCGCCCTCGTGAGAATCAGGACGTGACGGGTCGCCGTCATTTTTCAACAAATTAGGTATATTAATTCGTGTTAGTGAATCCCACGAGCCGCAAGGGGAGGATGGAGAATGGAGCCCCGCCACTGAGCCAATCGGTCGGCCAGTTTTCTTGTTATTGATACAAAATATTTAAAAATATTTATTTTTAACTATTTTGTATTGATACAAAATAGTTAAACTTTGCGATTGGTGGTGAAGCGCGATAGCTAAGCTACCACTCAGACGTAGGTTTTCTGCGGGAGTGTGGTACTTCCCCGGGCGAGCCGGCCCATTCATGCTACAAACAAATAATATGCCATTCTTGTCATTTAATTATAAAAAAAAAACTATTAAAATTTAAATCTTTAAATGAAGTCAAATCTTCATGCCGTAAGCAGTCGAAACATCAGAGCTTGTAAATGCATGTAAGCTTTTGACTTTGTTTATCGACCAATCTATAAAACTGACAATAATGGCCGCCAACTGATGCCAAAGGCCATTGGACGGTTTGAACTCTGCCAAAAAGGTCAGCCGTACGCGGGCAATGGCTCATTATTACCCATAGTTTATGGGTTTTTGTTTATTTCATTGTATTACATTTTTACTGTATGCTTTATAACTTATGTTGTATGGTTATGGGTTCGAATCCGGCATCGTATAAAAATGTCGGTGATATGGTTCGCCAACCGTCACGTCCTTATTCCCACGTCGGCGAGAAGCGACTAACGGAGAGCCGTTTCACTACGACGAATGTGAGAGGAAGGATGGATGAGTGTGGAAGAAAGAAGGAAGGTGTGTCGGGATCGTAGCGGGTGGAGATGTGTGGTCTCTGTCTACTCCTATAAGAGACAGGCGTGACGATATGGTTACTAGCTGGCAAATGATTCTATTTATAATATATACATTAGCGCGCTACTAGTTTTGTTTGGTAAAATAGATTTTAATTAACTGCGAAATAATCACAAATAACGTAACACGCAAAACACAATAATGCGATAGGACAATATTCGTAGCGTGTGTCCATCAAGATAGTAGCGCTCGGTCTACGCCGCGTAGCCGGATCGTAGCCGCCGCAGTGCTACGTGCGCTGGCACTCCGTACGTATTTTGCATAAAAGCAATGTGTGCGAGCCCCGTTTTTCATACTGAGTGATACGTGAATTAATTAAATGGACTCTAAATTAACATTTGAGCACGTAAGCCGGATTTTGTCGGCCGCGTATATGTTGATGAAATTCAAGTGGAAACACGTATGTAGCTCTGAATACATTCATCACGAAAATTAATTACTTCGAAATGACTACATTTTGAAGTCTATTTCTTCAGTTTACTAACAATCTGTTCACCAACAATCAGTCACGCTGTAGACGAATACTTTGTCGACAAAGGCATTATTAAAAACATATAGTTTGTAGCATGAGTGGGCCAGCTCGCCCGGGAAAGTACCACACTCTCGTTGAAAATACAAGTTTAAATATATTTTTTTTAACTTGCATTTTCAACTCCAGAACTCAACCAATCACCGGATGAAGCGCGGTAGCTAAGCTGGTAGCTTAGCGGCTCAGACGCCGGTTTTCCGCGGGAGTGTGGTACTTCCCCGGGCGAGCCGGCCCATTCACGCTACAGAAAAATAGTATGCCATTCTTGACAAAGTATTCGTCTGCAGCGTAGCTCTACCCCTACAATACACTACACATACGCCGTGTAGAGTAACACCATTATATCAAGGAGTTCGCTTTTAAAGCATTCTCAACGATTATTCGATCGACTGCATGCTCGGCTGATTCAAACCTCTGTCAATGGTATCCATGTAAGCCGCTCAATGTCGGACTTAAAGACGGTTCGACGTACATTTCCTGTCGTGGGCGGGCGGGATAGGAAGCTGCCTTTGTCGCGCCGGCAATGGCACGTGACAGGAAATTACACCTCGACGCGCCTCAATCCAGTTGACTTTGAATACATGACATAAAAGAATTGTACAATACCTACTTGTTGGAATACAATACACATCAGTTCTCTGTTACACTCCTTCTATTTACTCTTTCGTACTTGAAATTAGTTCTTTTTCAATTCCTACTATAAGTTCACACTCTCACTATATAATATCCTACTAATATCTTATCCTACCAATATTATAAATGCGAAAGTTTGTGAGTATGGATGTATGTTTGTTACTCTTTCACGAAAAAACTACTGGACGGATTTGGATGAAACTTTACAGTAATATAGGTTATACATCGAAATAACATATAGGTTACGATTTGTAATGATTTAAGGTTATTTTGGTCGTGATATAACGATACACACAATTAAGTCGGAAAAAAATCTGGCCTCTGAGAGCTATCTTGGCGTACGCTGCCTAAACCATTGGAGTTACACAAAGATGATGTACCGTAGGATTGTTTGTCTTGAATAGTTCTAAATAAAAGTCCGGGACAGCATATATCTTTACCTTTTATGTGGAAGCCACTATGATCAAAATTGTGAACCATAAATTAAGTGAAAAAAAAATATATTTTTTTAAAATGATCTGTCACGAAACTTAATGTGACAGACCAAATTCCACGCGAGAGAAGCCGCGGGCAAAAGCTAGTATATTATATTTATACAAATATCTTGTTGAAATTTTTAATCCTAAATAAAGTACTTTTTATTCGTCCACTCAAGTTCGAATATATTTTTTAAACTTGTAATGGTAGAGCCACGCTGCGGACGAATACTTTGTCAAGAATGGCATATTACTTGTCTGTAGCTTGAATGGGCCGGCTCGCCCGGATTTGTTAAAAATGACGGCCACGTGGTTCGCCACCCGTCACGTCCTGATTCCCACGAGGACGAGATGCGACTAACGAAGAGCCGTTTCGCTACGATGAATGTGAGAGGAAGGATGGATGAGTGTGGAGGAAGTAAAGAATGTGTGCTGGGATCGTAGTGGATTGAGATCTGTGGTCTCTGCATAACATTACGCGAAACAGACGTATTGATACATACGTATGTATGTTTATTATTGAAAAATAATTCGTGGTCCCGTTGAAAAGCGTCTAATGTGTTCCTAGAGTTCCTCTATAGTCGCATGCCGGTCTATTTATAGGCACTATTCATCTGCTAGCCTAATTGAAGAGACTCTATTCACTCACTCCGCTAATACTTTCCGCCTTCACCTTTTTGCGGCTTCGTACAAATTTATCCATTCATTAGCATTTAATTCATCCTCGGAGTCCGGCTCAATGAAAAGTTGGTATTGTCCGCGCGGGAGATTTATTAGGGTTGGCCCCAACGTCGAGGAAATATTCAGATTTAAGGTTTGATATCGTTTGAGGGCACTTAAGGGAAATGGATTCTGTCAGAGGTTTCTGTGAAGATTTTTGGAAACCCTGGAGATAAAGAGTTAATATTATATATGTGTGTATGTCATTTTTTGTTTTTTAGTCATTTTATATGTTCCATTCTCGTATTCGACATTTTTATATTATATTTACCTGAAAGTTCATAGTATATTTTTTTTATATATTCTCGCCTATCAGCAGGGGTTGGCAGAGACCACAGAACTCCATCCGCTACCATTCATCGCAGCGAAACGGATCTCCATTGATCTCTTCTCGCCCACGTGATAATCAAGACGTGACGGGTGGCGAACCACGTCGCCGTCATTTTCAACAACTTAGGTTTATTAAATTCGTATTAGTGAATCCCACGAGCCACAAGGGAGGATGGAGGTCAGCCCCAGCAGAGCCTTGCATGGTGAGATAAGGCACCATAGTACCCGGGGGAGCCCGATTCCGGGACAGTCGGCACGCTTTCGACTAGGCGCGCCCCTAGCCAGGCATCCATTGGCACAGCAGACCGTGGATTGGCGGAGAGGAAGGGAAAGGATAGAGAAGAAAGGAAAGGGCAGGAACGGAAATGCGGATTGGGGGGTTACCAGACTCGGAATAAATATTTATAAATCCATACATATATTTATTCCGATGCGGGGATCGAACCCGCGACCATTGATTCCGCGGGCGGAGGGCCAATCACTGAGTATATTACGATTTTTTTTATATATTTTTATGGGATAGAAAGACAAACGAGCAGGCGTGTCACTTGATATAAAGCAAGACACCGCCCCTAGAAATCCGCAGTGCCATATGCATTAAAAGCGTTGCCGGGCTTTAAGAAATGTGTAGGCTTCTTTTTTGAAGGTTCCAAGAGTGGTGGTGCTGGGAATGAAACTTGGAATAACGCAGCGTACTGGAACGCCATTCATCCAGATTCAAACTTGTTTTTGTATTCTTATCTTTGTATTATTTTCAACAGTTGGGATATCATTAGGTTTCAGTCTAATTCTACTTTTGTCTCTGCAATATTGACCCATTGGCTCAGTGGCGGGGCCCTCCGCCTACGGAGTCAATGGTCGCTGGTTCGATTCCCGCATCGGAATAAATATATGGATTTATAAATATTTATTCCGAGTCTGGTAACCCTCCTAATCCGCATTTTCCTTTCCTGCCCTTTCCTTTCTTCTCTATCCTTTCCCTTCCTCTCCGCCAATCCACGGTCTGCCGTGCCAATGGATGCGTGGCTAGGGGCGAGCCTAGTCGAAAGCGTGCCGACTGTCCCGGGATCGGGCTCCCCCGGGTACTAAGGTGCCTTACTTCAGCATGCAGGGTTCTGCTGGGGCTGACCTCCATCCTCCCTTGCGGCTCGTGGGATTCTCTAAGACGAATTTAATATACCTAATTCGTTGAAAAATGACGGCGACGTGGTTCGCCACCCGTCACGTCCTTATTCTCACGAGGGCGAAAAGCGACCAATGGAGAGCCTTTTCGCTGCGATGAATGGTAGCGGATAGAGCTCTGTGTTCTCTGCCAACCCCTGCGGGGGATAGGCGTGAATATATATAAAAAAAATATTGTATGTATATATGTGTTTACTATAATATATAGAGTATATGAGAATATGTCAATGCAGTCAAATATATTCTAGTCTAAATAAATCATACAGTTAACAAAGAGATTGATTACTGTGTATAAATCTGATCATCGGCATACATCTGTCACGATCGTGCGGTCATACAGGTATTGCTTGGAATACATTACTTACATTTTTTATGCGATGGGAAGGCAAGCGAGCAGTCGCGTCGTCCTGATGGAAAGCAACCAACACCGCCCATAGACATCCGCATCACAACAGGCAGTGCAAAGCGTTGCCAACCTTTAAGGGAAGTGTTCTTATGGGAGAGTGGAGCAGGAAGAGGCGCGGTAGCTAGGCTACCACTCAGACGTAGGTTTTCTGCGGGAGTGTGGTACTGTCTCGGGCTGTTCATGCTACGGACAAATAATATGCCATTCTCGACAAAGTATTCGTCTGCAGCGTGACTCTAACTCATTAGGAAATATTATTAATGCAGTCAGGCGTTACTTTGCGGAAATCCATCACTATGTGGACATTCAAAAGTTTTACTTAGCTAAGATCCGCGACAAGCAAAACAATAACAGAATATCAATAATGTGTGTTTTTTCGCTGGATGAACTGGATTTATGTGGAACTTAAACCAAAAACGAAAAGTGACTTTTTCGGTTGTCTTCCGTAGAGTCTACTATACCTGAAGATGCCTCGTGTTGGGGCGAAACACGTTTCGTTTACAAGATGCAAAAGTGAAAACACACACTTGTTTGGTGTTGTGTGTAGTGGTTGGTGGGTGGAGAATTGATAGCCGGATTTTCGGTCAGTTTTTGGTTTAAGTTCCAGATAAATCCACTTCATTCAGCGGAAAAACACACATTATTGATTTTCTGTTACTGTTTTGCTTGTCGCGGATCTTAGCTAAGTAAAACTTTTGACTATACATTACGAAACAGCTGAAAAAATATACTATCAGTTTTACCACAGCGTTGTCAATCTGTCTATGGATGTTGACTGTGTTTTGTCTTAAGATCATAAAATGATGAATGTATCATTGATACAAAGTGAATAATAAGATCAACGCGTCGCTTCACACGTCAGCCTACCTGGAAAAGGGATAATCGCATTGCAACCCACGGGGGAGCGTGGTGTGGGTCTACATCACAATTTGCATATGTCACATACATATATCCGTCCGTCGTTTCTACTGGCTTCGGTGACGTAATTCACCACGACGCATCCAAATTGGGTGACATTTACACGAGGGCGTTACTGTTCTGTCATTTTGGACGGTTCTACGGTAATCGATGAAGTCCGATCGAAGTGTACGAAAGACGATCGCAAAAGTTAAAACGATGTAATATAGAACAAAAAAATTTAAAGTCAATTCCTGATTAGATCAACGATGAAAAATAGGGGGAGAGGGAGGGGGAGGGCGTTGGGCCTCCTGAACTCAGCCGCTCACCGTACGAAGCGCGGTAGCTTAATGGGCGAGCCGGCCCATTCATGCTAAAGACAAATATTAGACCATTCTTGACAAAGTATTCGTCTGCGGTGTGGTTCTACTACTATGTTATATTTAATAACGCTCGATTGAAGCGAGAACGCACACTCGTGCTGTCCCTTTCAACACGATTGTGCAAGTCAAACTTGGAAACGGCCTCCGGACTCCCAGCTCCTGAATCGATCGACTCCAAGGCTCCTTAAGGTGCTCTCTCTCATTAATTCCCATTAATACATCGCTTGCTAACGAAGCGGAAAGTTTATCGAGTTCTCCCGCCCCGCTCGCGAACTTCGCGAAGACATTAAGCGATTCAATTACCTACACTCTTACCTTCGTGCGTGCGTACAAAACACAAGCGGACGGAGGCAGTCATGAGGACTGCCGACAGAACTTAAAACTGTATTCTGAAATTTCAAACTAATTGTAATATTAAATGCAACATGCTGTAGTAATACGGCAAGTTGAATTTACACTTACAAAACTTTATCCATCCATGAAGCGTCCAACGCTTTGTGCGTGTATATACCAAAATAAGCTGGAAAATTTGTAGTGTGTGTTTGGTGTTGTGTAAAGTGGTTGGTGGGTGGAGAATTGATGGCTGATTTTCGGTAAGTTTTTGGTTAAAAATAAATCCACTTCATCCAGCAGACAAACACACATTATTAATTTTCTGTTATTGTTTTGATTGTCGCGAATGTTAGCTAAGTAAAACTTTTGACTGTCCACATAGTGATGGATTTCCGCAAAATAACGCCTGACTCCATTAATAAGCTTCTTGTACAAACAATAGTTAATAGGCAATAGCTAATACAAACTACTTTTGTCGCTGCATTTATTAATTTACCTTTAATGATTTCGTTCAAAACAGTCGTTATAAATACACAAACAAATAGCATACATAACGATATTAAAACGTACGTGCGCATTAGGAAATTATTCGGGACCGCCTTGACCCACTCTCTTTACTACGATCTAGGTCATCGCAGTCATCCCCCCCCCCCCCCGATCACCGCCGTCGAATATCTCCCGGATGCAACAGGAACGGCTGAGTAACCAGCGGCCCACCACGGAATACATTACACATTTTTATATATTTTAGACGCTAGAGAAATAAGTTATGTATTACTATAGTTGAGTGGTACAGTATATAATTTTCATGGGGATTACGAGCTTATAAAAAATATTACCACTAATAAGATGAAGCAGCAGGTCCAAACAATTCACATAATTGATTTTGATTTAGTATTTTTAAGGATATATTATTGATTGCTTTATAATAGTAGTAAAATGGAGAGCTATTTTCTTAAATAATTAGATATTTTTATTAGATATTTTTTTAGATTCTTAGATAATAGTAAAATGGTCTCGCTAAAACTCAAAAACGGCTCGACCGATTTGAATAATGTTTTATTTATTTTGTTCGCTATAATACAGGGAAGGTTTTCAAATAAAACAAAATTGGAAAAACATACAAGAAAACCTTGAAAAATGAAAAATTATTTTTCTTCTATATACTTAATTACTTTCAATAGATAGCGTTCGTGACGGCTTTATCGTCTAATGAACTTGTTGTTTTGCAAAACTGTCGTTTCTTCTGTGCGATTTTGAAAGATGTTGCATATCTAAGTACTAACATACCAGGAGAAGATAAGCTAAACAGGGGATATATTGAATAAATTGTAGGTGAAATCTGGTAGTTATGGTATTGGTAAACGGATACGCGACCCCGGTCTCCCGAGCTACTACCGTATCGCTTCCCTGTCTTCCGTTGCGGTAGTATCATATCACCCTGTCTATCTGAATCCATCTTCCATTCTCTGCCCTTTCTTCTACGGTCTACCGTGCTAATGGATGCATGGCTGGAGGCGAGCTTAATCGCAAGCGTGCCGTCCCGGGATCGGGCTCCCCCGGTCGCTATAGCGCTTTACCGTAGCATGCGGGGCCCTGCTGGGGCTCAGCTCCATCCATCCTGAATATAACTAATTTGTTAAAAAATGACGTGTCACGATGGATGAGTGGCGATCTACTATGGTGCGTTTCGCTCGTAACTTCTTTCCACGCACCACCAGTTTGTGGAATCAGTTACCCTCGGCGGTCTTTCCGAACCGTTACGACATTGGAACCTTCAAAAAACAAGCCTATACTTACCTAAAAGGCCGGCAACGCTTCTGCGACTCCTGCGGTGTCGCGGTTGTCCATGGGCGGCGTTGATTGCTTTCCATCAGGCGACACGCTTGCTCGTTTGCCCTCTTATCCCATAAAAAAAAAAAAAACGTCCTGATTCCCACGAGGGCGAGAAGCGACTTAAGGAAAGCCGTTTGAATGTGAGAGAAGGAGAATTGATATAAAGATCGATGAGTGTGGGGGATGCAAGGAAGGTGTGCCGGGATCGTAGCGGACGGAGATCTGTGGTCTCTGCCTAACCCTACAGGGAGACATGCGTAACGATATGTATGTATGTATGTATATGATACTCAACCTCTTTTTTGTTCCGGTATAATTTTAATTATTTCAGAATTTAGCTGCCCACTACAGTATAAGAGTTTTATTTACTCCTCAGACGCAATGCGCCTACTATAATATAATAGTATTTGATGCAATACGGCGTTTACAAACTATTTATTTCTGTACGGCGTCAACCGACAGTATTGTAACAATACAAGTGACAACTGACAATTTTTCAAACGGCCTTGTACACTTTCATATTGCATAGTGCATCCTGTGCATTCAATTCCTACCTTATCTCAACCTCCTTCGTGTCTTCTGCCTTCTACGTGACATTGACGAAATCATCCGCACTATTATGGCACTATTGTAAGCCATTAATTCAAATGAATGAATGAGTGAATGAACACTTTTATATTAAACACATAAATTAAATTATTTCTCAAGTAGTCCGGGAGTTTTATTTGCACCGAAAAATCCGCTACAGAATCAACACTTACCTATACACAAAAAATAAACAAATTTTCAGATGATAAGTGTAGTCAGGCGTTACTTTGCGTAAATCCATTACTATGTGGACAGTTAAAACTTTTCTTAGCTAATATCCGCGACAAACGAACAAAAAAGAAATAGAATAATGTGTGTTTTCTACTGGAAGAAGTGGATTTATGGGGAACTTAAACTAAATCTTACCGAAAAACGGCCGTCAGCAACTTTCCACCTCTCAACAACTGTCCACACCACCATTCTTCCACATTGCCAACGACACGTGTTTCGCCTCAACACTAGGCAACATCAGGTAGAGTAGACTTTAACGAAGACAACCATCACTTAACGGTTCTTAGCTAAGTAAAAGTTCTGGCTGTCCACAAACAAATTTTCATAAAATATTGTATAAAGAATATTCTACATATTCTTTTAGGCAGTGTTTTTGATCTTATTAGTCTAAAATAAAGCATTGTTTTTTTTTAATGGTACAGGAAGGCAAACGAGCAGGATGTCTATGGGCGTAGTTGATTGCTTTCCATCAGGTGATACGCCTGCTCGTTTGCCTTCCTATCCCATAAAAAAAAACAAAAATATTTTTTTTTATAAAACGATTCAAAGCTCATAATCCTGGTCGAGCAAGCCATTACAACTTTTTAAAAATAAATTAACAAGACGTCCGTTGATGCGTGACAAGAATAGTTAATAGGAAATAGCTGCGCGCGGGAAAGAGAAAGTACGATGTGTGTAAAAGACTACACAATGCTAGAACTTTCTATCGTTTTACCTATATAGAGAGGCGTGCGTCGAAGGAGAGCTTAGAGTTTAATACGGAAGACCGGAAGAAAATAGTACAAGAGACGAAGTGGAAGTAGAGTAAAGTGAAGTTAAACTAGTGGTGGAAATTAGTGCCTAAGGACTGTTCTCTTCTACTTTTTCACGTTCGTGACGCGGCCGATTCATTTTTCCGATCCCTCATACCTAACACGTAACAGTAGTTTATTTCATGAAATTTTTTTGAACTCCTTTTTTATTCACGAGTCAATTCCGTTCAAATATTCCAATCTTAGATTTATTCAAATTATTCCCCAAAAGTACGGCCCGAACTAGGTTCGTGTATCTTGTTTCTTATATATCATCGGGGGCTTCCCGACCGCATCCGCCCTGCACCCCCGCCCGCCCAGTAAATAATGAATACACGATGAATAATTCACATACTATCGCTGTCGTTTTGTTTAACAGATGCCCTAACTATAATATTATCTTAAACATTGTATTCAAATATATAATAATACTTATTATTTACATTATTAATTATTAAAGGTAGTAGAGGGAGTCTCTTTGCCTAGCCGCTTGTCTGGTATTTATTTGTATTGGTACACGGGTACGCGACCCCGGCCTCCCGAGCTACTACCGTATCACTCCTCGTCTTCCGTTGCGGTAGTATCATATCCCTATCATCCTGTCTAAATCCATCTTTTGTTTCCCCTGCCTTTTCCATTCTTCTCTATCCTTTTCCCTTCTTCTCCAATAATTCTCGGTCTGCCGTGGCTAGGGGCGAGCTTAGTCGCAAGCGTACCGATCTTCCCGGGATCGGGCTCCCCCGGGTACTATGGTGCCTTACCTCAGCATGCGGGGCTCTGCTGGAGCTGACCTCCATTCTCTCCTTCGTATCCTCCTTCCATCCTTAATATACCTAATTCGTTACGTCCTGATTCCTACGAGGGCGAGAAGCAACGAACGGAGAGCCGTTTCGCTACATTGAATGTGAGAGGACGGATGGATGAAATAACGGATGAGTGTGAAGCAAGGAAGGTGTGTCGGGATCGTAGCGGATGCAGATCTGTGGTCTCTGCCTAACCCTACAGGGAGACAGGCGTAACTATATATATGTTTGTATACATTATTAATTATTAATAACCGGAATATCACAGCAGCGAGTGGTGCTTTCCATTAGCAAACTGATGTGGCAATAGGCACGTTTCACGTTTGTCGGAGATCCGACAACCACTGAAGCAGACGAGCGCTGGAATGGAGACCGCGTCTCGGCAAACGTAGATGGTGTGACGATCTGCGCAGGGCGTCTGGTAGAGACTGGATGCGTGAAGCCCATATAAATACGACTTGGGCCATTCAAGCGACGAGCGTATATGTTCACAAAATGCCGGCAATGCATCTGGGATGACTTCAGCGTTGCAAATGTCTATGGATGACGGTGATCGCTTTATTAACAACAGTCAAGGATTTCCTAGCGGTAGAGCCACTCTGCACACGAATACTTTGTCAACAATGGCATAATGGCTCGCCCGGGGAAGTACCACACTCCCGCAGAAAACCGGCGTCTGAGTGGTAGCTTAGCTACCGCCCTTCGTACGGTGAGCGGCTCAGTTGAGACCGAAGGTCCAACCCCTCCCTCCCCACCCATCCTCCCCTCCCTCCCATAATGACACTTTTAAGGTCGGCAACGCTTCCCCACTACCTAAAGCGCTGTGGATGTCTGTAGGTGGCGTTGGAGTTGATGACTTTCCATCAGGCGACACGCCTGCTCGTTTGCCTTCGTATCCCATAAAAAAAAAAGATTTTGACAACGCATTATTTTTCAACATTTCACATGAAGAAAGAAGACCTTTTATCATCAATTGCGAGGCGTTGTCGAAGAGTATTCTGAAGAGATGATCAAGGTTGCGGCAGGGGGAGCCCGGCGTGTGATCTTATTGGTAGTGTGGCTGGTTATCTATCATAAGACACACGCGGCTCTCGTTGCCCCTCTCACTCCTACGGCGAATGAAGATAATGGATTTATGTGTTTCAATGTGGCTTATATATAGAAACTGACTTACATTTATAAGTTTATTCGCATATACACTGTGACTTTTTAATTACCCGAGAAAATTAAGTAATATATTCAGTTATTGACATACATTAAATTTGGCGAAGAAATATTTTTTTTTATTTTTATGAAATATTTATTAAAAATGTGCTTAATATACACCAAAAATTATACAACAAAAAATCTTGCTAATTCAAATAGACATCATTATCATTCCAATATAAACTGCACCTAAACCAACCTAATTTGGTCGCGTAATATTTACTTACGGAAGGGATAACTGTGAATGAAAACAATTTGCGCAACCCGCCGACAAAAGACGTTTTTTCTCTTTCGCACGCGCTGTTGCCATACTTATGAATACATGCGTCTCATGCATAGTAGTAAACAAATACTACGAAGATGGCGTACAAGTATTTGATGCATTTACAGGATTTCTTTGAAGTCCCATATAACAATATTTTTGTATGAACGCTATAATATTTGAATGTTACTTACTGACATACATATTTTTACAAACGCGAATTTTAGTTTTCTCGGGTAATTAAAAAGTCACGGTATATAATTTTCAAAATATAGTCAACTTAAATCAGTGAAGTGTTTTTATTTCATTTGCCGACCGTCCCAGGATCGGGCTCCTCCGGATACTATAGTGTCTTACCACAGCATGCGGGGTTCTGCTGGGGCTAACCTCCATTCTTCGTTTTCGACTCGTGGGATTAACTGTGACGAATTTTAATATACCTAATTTGTTCAAAATAACGGCGACGTGGTTCGCCACCCGTCGCGTCCTGATTCCCACGAGGGCGAGATGCGACTAACGGAGAGCCGTTTCGCTACAATGAATGTAAGATGAAAGATGGCTGAGTGTGGGGAAAGCCAGGAAGGTGTGCCGAGATTTTATTTAATTTATTTAATACTTCATTGTACACAAAACAGGAAATACAAGAATTAAAAGGAAAGAAGATGTACAAGGGCGAGCTTAACTCAAAATTGAGTTTTCTTCCAGCAAACCCAGGAGTGAAAGAGAGATAAGAATAGCTATGAGGATAGAAATAAGTGTATAACAACAAAATATAATAGTAATATACATAAGAAATTAACATAACACTATATATATATATATATATATATATATATATATATATATATATATATATATATATATATATACACATAAATATATACATATATAAATATTTTAAACGAGATCGTAGCGGATGGAGTCCCGTAGGTCTCTGCCTACCCCTACGGGTGACAGGCGTGACGATATATATATATATATATATATATATATATATATATATATATATATATATATATATATATAGTCCAATTATTATACTATAGTTTTTTAATCCCTAATTTCTTCTTTACGATATGGACAGTCAAAAGTTTTACTTAGCTAAGATCCGCGACAAGCAAAACAATAACAGAAAATTAGTAATGTGTGTTTTTCCGTTGGGTTTAGTGGATTTATTTGGAACTTAAACCAAAAACTTACCGAAAATCGGCCATCAACTCTCCACCCACCAACCACTATACACAACGCCAAACACACACCATCACTTTTCCATCTTGTACACGACACGTGTTTCGCCTCAACACGAGGCATCTTCAGGTATAGTAGACTCTACGGAAGACAACCGAAAAGTGTTTTTCGGTGGAAAAGTGATGGTGTGTGTTTGGCGTTGTGTATAGTGGTTGGTGGGTGGAGAGTTGATGGCCGATTTTTCGGTAAGTTTTTGGTTTAAGTTCCAAATAAATCCACTAAACCCAACGGAAAAACACACATTATTAATTTTCTGTTATTGTTTTGCTTGTCGCGGATCTTAGCTAAGTAAAACTTTTGACTGTCCATATAGTGATGGATTTCCGCAAAGTAACGCCTGACTCCATTAATATTCTTCTTTACGCATAAAGAAATTCATAATAAACAAATTCCATACTGTAATTCTCTAAACGTATAAGCTCGCTAAGCTGTGTTTTATGTACTTTGTGTTTTATGTAAAGAACTTTCTATACTACACTATTCGCGTTTAAGTCTCGCGAGGTTGTTAAAGAATCGGGAAGGCAGTGAGTTTTAAACAATTCATGAAGTCAGTTGTAACTCTGTGCTATCGCGACTGATTGTCGAACTTCGTTTTAATTTCATTTGACTCCAATCGACGCCATTCTGTTGGACTTTTCAAACATTTCTACTGAGCGCCTTTGAAAGTATTCACCAATTTATTTTACAGTTCTCCAACAAACATTGATTAAAATCTAAATGAAAAGTTTTAATTAATATAATTTTAACATTATTTCAATGTAAATCAAACTTTTAATTAATTCATTACTTAATATCTTTTTTATATATAATCTTTAAACATATTTTTGACGACCAATTGGCACAGTGGTGGGGCCCGCGTGGTAAGAGGTAGCTTCGTACGGTGAGCGGCCCAGTTTCGGAGGCACAACACCCTCCCCATCCCTCTAACCACTTTCCTTAAAGGCCGGCAACATTTCCGACTGCTTATGGCGCTGCGGAAGCCTATGGGCGGCGTTGATTGCTTTCCATCAGGTGACACGCCTGCTCGTTTGCCTTCCTATCCCATAAAAAAAAAACAAATTTTATAAAGCCTAGTTTACATTGCAGAAGACTTGTATTCCTTATTTTTAAAAGTCAAAGCTAACACATGTATATTAGGTTTTAGTCCACCATCGTCTTCAACCAGGCGATTTTTCCGTGTCACTGAAAAAAATTGGAGACAGTCATGAGGACTGCCGACAGAAGGCAAAACTCAAAAGTGTATTTTGAAATTGTAAACTAATTGTAATATTAAATGCTGCTATTACTACAGCATGTTGCTGACGCGACTCACGAAACTTTATCCATCCGTGAAGCGTCCAACGCACACACATACAATCGGCATTATCTGTGTTTAAAGTATGTCTATAGCTATTGATGTACATATCTTAAGCATTAGCATGTTGCTGACGCGAACTCATAATTTTTTCCCTACCCAGAGTCGTGTAACGCGGCTATAGAAGTTTTCACTTCAATATTTACGTTCCTTTGTTTTTTGCGTACATTTGTGGATTTTGTGAAGCGTATGCAGATGGAAATGTAATTAATATACCGTACTCATTAAGTTTGGACGACCTGACTCGCTTTGTTGGCGGAAATTGTAATTACAATCGGATGGAACAAGATACGATGAGAACCTGGCCGCCATTAGCGGACTACACCCGCGCGAAAACAATACAGCGCCGTTATTATATATATTTGAATTATCTTTTACGTTTCTAACTTAAACGTAAAACGTAACATAAACGATATTTCATTCACACAAAGTTGTGTGAATGAAGTGTGCATAGTATTTTATTTCATTACTTGCTCCTGTGTGTCTTGGCCTTCTGTACGAATATAGCCCGAGTTTCGCTCTGGTCTGCGATCACTGCGTTATTTCGGTACCTAGGAGGACCAACCGACAACTCACTTGGATGTAAGTGAACACCCATAGATATCCGCAACGCGTCTCATATGTATTTCCGGTCTTAGAGCCACGCTGCAGACGAATACTTTGTCAAGAATGGCATGTTGTTTGTCTGTAGCATGAATGGGCCGGCTCGCCCGGGGAAGTACCACACTCCCGCAGGAAACCGACGTCTGAGTGGTAGTTTAGCAACCGCGCTTCGTCCGGTGAGCGGTTCAGTTTCGAAGGCCCAGTGACGATCTGCGCAGGGCGGTTTGCAGAAATTGGATGCGCGAAATCGAAGATTGGGTTAGGGAGGCCTATTTCCAGCAGTGGAATGCCGCAGGCTATTGATAAGGATGATGAAAGCGAAAGACAAGAAAAATAGAATTTCATTCTCTACAATAAGTTTAAGTTGATCTGAATCAAAGGTTGATTTATTAAGAGTAATAGTTTGATATTACTAACCAAGTTAATAAATCGTGCTGAGATTATGTCTAGCAATTCACGGTTATGTTTCTAACTAGCTTTTCGGGGTTAAAAGTTACGCTAGCGTGTCGGGCTTCTGCCAAATTTCAGCGAAATCGGCCCATTAATGACGATTTTAACTATGGCGGCCATCTTGTTTTCGGCCATTTTGGATTTTTCTCTAAATAGATATTACGGTTCGGGCAGGCCGTCGAGTAACTTTTTATCAGGTTGAGATTTTCAAGGCGTGGATATAATTCCTCTGCCTCGAGCCGTATCCGATCATTTCCGTAGAAGAAACTTAACCTCCATGTCTTACGGTTTCCCAAATAGCATGTCAGCCAGTGAGTGGTAATGCAGCTTTTATAAACATATGTATTTATTATGTGTAATAGTGAATACTATTTGGGTGATTGTTTTTTTAATTTAGCGTTTGATATTTTTAATTTGGCAGAGTTTTTTTCGGCCGAACATAAACCATATATATGTATTTGTTTATATATAATACCAAAATGTAAACACAAATAAATAGAACAGAAGCATTAAATATCTTGAAAGCAACGAAATATACGAGCACTGGGGGTACTTATAAGCACGCAACAATTCCACCACACGCCAAAAGTAGGCACATTGACTTCTTACATGAAACTATCAGGAAAGCTGAAAATTAACTAGATTATATGACATTTCTGTGTTTATTCGTGTCCTGTCGTCGTTATTCAAATAAAGGATTTCCGGTAGCAAACGGAAAAAAATATATATTTATTTATTTATATATTCACACCTTTCCCCCGCAGGGGTTGGCAGAGACCACAGAGCTCCATCCGCTACCATTCTTCGCAGCGTAACGGTTCTCCATTGGTCGCTTCTCGCCCTCGTGAGAATCAGAACGTGACGGGTGGCGAACCACGTCGCCGTCATTTTTCAACAAATTAGGTATATAAAATTCGTCTTAGTGAATCCCACGAGCCGCAAGGGAGGATGGAGGTCAGCCCCAGCAGAGCCCCGCATGCTGAGGTTATGCACCATAGTACGCGGGGGAGCCCGATCCCGGGACGGTCGGTAGGCTTGCGACTAAGCGCGCCCCTAGCCACGCATCCTTTGGCCCGGCAGACCGTGGATTGGCAGAAAGGAAGGGAAAGGATAGAGAAGAAAGGAAAGGGCAGGAACGGAAATGCGGGTTGGGGGGGGGGGGTTACCAGACTCGGAATAAATATTTATAAATCCATATATACATACAGGCGTGACGATATGTATGTTTGTTTAATAACAGTTGTGATGTTTAAATTAAATTTTCCAAAATCAATTTCAAAATAATATTTTTAATATTCTATATCTCGAATTGAAAATTCTGCAACACAATGTCTCGTGCAATTTTATTAAAGTATCTGACTGCCTGCAATTCTCTGTAGCATATTGCGTTGGAATGTTGAAATGGAATTTTAATTTTATTCTATGCAGTAAAGAGTAGAAAACACATTCGACTCGCCCGTTAGTCGGGCATTGAATGAGCGATTAGCTGTCACTGACCGTTATTTATAACCTCGGCCGCGTGACGTCTTAAACGAATTCTTTATTTGATTTTTTCACTTTTAATTAGTTTTTAAACTAAAATTTATTTTTGATTTCTTTATTTTTTGTTCAAGATAAACTTTATTATATTGGTATTTCTGAACCGAAACGACATTGGAACCTTCAAAATACACGCTTGCACATTTCTTATAGGCCGGCTACGCTTATACAATGCCTATGGCACTGATGTCTCTGGGCGGCATTGACTGTTGTCTATTAGGCGACACGCCTGCTCGTTTGCCTTCCTATCCCATAAACAAATCAAAGGCTGTCACGAGTACTGCCGACAGAAGTGAAAACTTAAAAGTGTATTTTGAAATTTCAAACAAATTGTAATATTATATAAGTAAATAAAAATTGAAGGCCTAATAATATAGCTCAACTAAAAGGGTGGCCAATGACGAGGTTCTCCGTCAAGTCAAGCAAAAACTTTTGCAGACGGTCAAAGGTAGAGAAGTTGCATACCTGGGTCATATCATGAGACATAACAGGTATAAAATGCTGCAACTGATCATGATGGAAAAATCGCAAGTAAAAGACAAATAAGTCGTATAAGAAAATCTTGGCTACGTAATATCAGAGAGTGGACCGGGATGGCTCCACAACTGCTGCACCTCGCGGTGGAGAAGTTAAGTTGTGCTGAATTGGCTGCCAACCTTCGCAAGTCGGAGAGGCACTCTTAGAAGAAGAATAATATATAAATAATAAATAAATTAATAATAATATTAATGATAATATTTTTAATAAATAAATAATTTCAATATTTTAATAATATGGTATATATTTAGCATTAGCATGTTGCTGACGCGAACCCATAGATTTTTTCCCTACCCAAAGTCGTGTAACGCGGCTACAGAAGTTTTCACTTCAAAAACCTTCACCATTTGATCGCTTTGAATGTCTTCATCTCAGCTTAATCATCGAATAATTAATTAGAAGGCGGGACACAGGCCTGATACCCAGCTCTCCTTTTTTGTGTCTTGCAAACACCGCCCTCATTGTTCGAATCGCGGTCGGCGTGTTTGGAGACAGTTGCAAATGTAACTCCATTTATCAGGTATTGTGTGAAACTGGGATCGGCTCTCGGCATTGTGAGCTGATGTACTCTATCTGACCGGTGTCATCCCAGTAGTCTGTGATAGGTATTGTCCGATGGATTTGGCGTTTTTGTATGTCCAATATCCATTTAAACACTGCCTTTTTTGTTCACGGCTATATAAGTTATAAAGATTTTGTGTAAAATAAATTATGTAGAATGATGTAATAATAAAATTAATATGAAAATGTATTTTAACCGTTTTAGAAGCATTGTTTTTTTTACTCTTTATATATTTCTTTATATATTTATACCTAAAAATGCCAAAGAAATTAATAGTGGTAGAGCCACGCTGCAGGTGAATACTTTGTCAAGAATGGCATAATATTTGTCTGTAGCATGAACGGGCCGGCTCGCCCGGGGTAGTACCACACTCCCGCAGAAAACCGGCGTCTGAGTGGTAGCTTACCCACCGCGCTTCGTACGGTGAGCGGCCAAGTTCCGGAAGCCCAACACCATACCCCTCCCTCTGCCCCTCCCCCGTGAAAAGAAAGTGTCATTATGACAATGGGTTCTCATAATAATGACACTTTTTTAAAGGTCGGCAACGCTTCCTAAGTGCTAAGGTTCTTAAAAAAGTCCAGCTCAAAAGTACCTTTAGCCGGCGAGCTTGTATGAAAAGAGTGATGAGATAGATAAAGCAACGAAAGTGTAACGAGATTGGAGCAGATGTGGTCTCTGCCTACCCCTACGGGAAACAGGCGTGATGATGGGACGAGATTCATTCTAATTCCGACAGTCGTCTCCGAAATATATTAAACAGTAATAAAGCGCTTACGCTTTCCCACTTCTTTTAGATAGTTAGTATGTTCGTTAGTCTCCATTGGTGTTGCAATGTGATTTCACAACATTTCAGCGGAAAGGTAGACCGAGTCGTCCAATTATCTGCTCCGACGTAGCGTGAATTCTCGCTTCGCACATCCGCCGGCTGTGTGGCCACACCACAATTACCTCGCTCCAGTCAGCCGGGTTGCTTCTTGCAGTTTCGTCATCCGTCGAATAGCGTGCTAATGAACATTTTCCACGTTTATTTATATACAAGGTCCCTGGTTTCGTCAATTTCTTAGTATTTCATTAAAAAGACGACCGATTAGCTCAGTGGCGGGGCCCTCTGACCGCGGAGCCAATGGCCGCGACTCGGAATAAATATATGTATGGTAGTAATTTATAAATATTTATTCCGAGTCTGGTAACCCCCCCAATCCGCATTTCCTTTCCTGCCCTTTCCTTTCTTCTCTATCCTTTCCCTTCCTCTCCGCCAATCCACGATCTGCCGCCCCAATGGATGCGTAGCTAAGGCGAGCGTAGTCGCAAGCGTGCCGACGGTCCCGGGATCGGGCTCCCCCGGGTACTATGGTGCCTTACCTCAGCATTCAGGGCTCTGCTAGGGCTGACCTCCATCCTCCCTTGCGGCTCGTGGGATTCACTTAGACGAATTTAATACACCTAATTTGTTGAAAATGACGGCGACGTGGTTCGCCACTCGTCACGTCCTGATTCTCACGAGGGCGAGAAGCGACCAATAGAGAGCCGTTTCGCTGCGATGAATGGTAGCGGATGGAGTGTATCAGTGTCTCAACAAATACTTCCTGATGAATTGCCTGTATACATATATAAATACTGTAATACGTAATTGCTCCTAGTTAAATTCAATCATGAACATATTTTTTTTTATTTTTGAAGGCTTCCCTTCAGACGCATTTTTCGTTTGCCTCCCTATTCCAAAAAAAACGGAGGCAGTCATGAGGATTCTCTTAATGTTGGTAAAAAAATAATCAGTTAGCATGCATATACTGATATACTGATTATTCGTTCAACTTATGTTTCCTTGGATCCTTTTGAAACCGGACACGCTATATATGATAAAGTTTCCCACACGAGCGCACCGCGACTCGAAACAAATGCGCGTGTATCGGGCTACGGAACATAGCGGGGACTTCGCATCCTTTGTTCCGCTCCAACATCTTCCAATTACAGACGAAATAATTAATTCCGCGGCGGGGGGGAGGGAGCCTCCACGTACGTCGTTAGCGTGTTACATACCTTTTCATCTTTGAAACGTTCATATAAAATATATTATAAAGGAGAGAGATGTATTTTATAAAGGAAGCTTTTGCTGCGAACGAGCAGGCGTGTCGCCTGATGGAAAGCAATCAACGCCGCCCATAGACATCCGCAGCGCCATAGGTAGTGCGGAAGCGTTGCCGACCTTTGTGGAAACGGTCATTATGAGGAGTGAGAGGAGAAGGGTTTGAACCTCCGGAACTCAACTGCTCACTGAACGAAGCTCGGCAGCTAAGCTACTCAGACGTCGGTTTTCTGCGGGAGTATGGGTACTTCCCCGAGCGTGCCGGCCCATTCGTGCTACAGACAAATATAATATGCCATTCTTGACAATGTATTCGTCTGCAGCGTGGCTCTACCATTAGTATTAGATTTTAAATTAATGTTATATTTTACTTATATACATAATACATTGTAAAATTAGTTTTAATAAATTAATTTAAGTAAGTTTGGTTTTCGTTTTCGAGCTTTTGCTGCGGCCGTTTATATTTAAAGCGATTTTATTTATCAACATAACAGATTCAGTTCTTATTATTAATGGAGTCAGGCGTTACTTTGCGGAAATTCATCACTATGCGGACAGTCAAAAGTTTTACTTAGCTAAGATCCGCGACAAGCAAAACAATAACAGAAAATTAAGAATGTGTGTTTTCTGTTGGATTAAGTGGATTTATTTGGAACTTAAACCAAAAACTTACCGAAAATCGGCCATCAACTCTCCATCCACCAACCACTATACACAACACCAAACACACATTATCACTTTTCCATCTTGTAAACGACACGTGTTTCGCCGCAATACGAGGCATCTTCAGGTATAGTAGACTCTACGGAAGACAACCGAAAAGTCAGAAGAAGACTTTTCGGTTTAAGTTCCAAATAAATCCACTTAACCCAACGGAAAAACACACATTATTAATTTTCTGTTATTGTTTTGCTTGTGGCGGATCTTAGCTAAGTAAAACTTTTGACTGTCCATATAGTGATGGATTTCCGCAAAGTAACGCCTGACTCCATTAATAATCCCAAAAACTTACCGAAAATCGGCCATCAATTCTCCACCCACCAACCACTATACACAACACCAAACACACATTACCACTTTTCCATCTTGTAAACGACACGTGTTTCGCCCCAACACGAGGCATCTTCCGGTATAGTAGACTCTACGGAAGACTTTTCGGTTGTCTTCCGTAGAGTCTTATTGTAATATATCTATTATATTACACATTATTAATTGTCTGTTATTGTTTTGCTCGTCGCGGATCTTAGCTAAGTAAAACTTTTGACTGTCCACATAGATTAAATTCTTACAAAAACAATTCTCACTGTTGTTAAGGCCTCATAAATTTAAGGAAGGGTAACGTCAAACTGTCATTTACTTGGTAATAACATAATCAAACTTTATTGACGCACGGTAAAAAGAGTTAGTGACCGTTCCAAATTTGCCGCCCTACGACCCGCCCGCCCTAGCTGCCGACTGACATTAAGTTAATGGCTATCGTAAGCGACTTAAGAGGTTAAACTTAAGTAAGTTAAAACGCTCGTAAAAATGACAATTAATACAAGGGCAGCCATCCGTAAATATTAAATTCTATGAATAATATGAATTGTTGAAAACTCGGGGTGACTCTTGTTATAGTAAAATTCGTTTTAATTTTTGATCTCAATTTTCGAAATGTCCTAATTAATGTTATATATTCCTCTGCTTTATATATTCGACGAATTGGGTCAGTGGCGGGGCCCTCCGCCCGCGGAGTCAATGGTCGCGGGTTCGATTCCCGCATCGGAATAAATATACGTAATCGGTATAAATGGTAATGTACGGGACACTTGATAAGAGAAGAGAGGAGAAATGGACAGAAATAGTCTCAGAGTGGTGTCCAAGGGATGGCAAAAAGAGCAAAGGGCAACACACAAATCGCTGGCAAGATGACTTCGGAAGAGTTGCAGGCAAAAATGGATCGGATTGGTAAGAGATAGAGCGGCGTGGAAGTCTTTGGAGTAGACCTTGGAGTAGACAAGCTGTCGATTCTACAAATTAAATTTAATATTTATTTTTTATTTATTTGATAGTAATAAATATATTTCAACTAGCCGTAGAGCCACGCTGCGTGATCCTCCTTTGCGGCTCGTGGGATTTACTGTGACGAATCTTAATATACCTAATTCGTTGAAAAATGACGGCGACATGGTTCACCCTGATTCCCACATTGATGAAAAGATGGATGAGTGTGAAGGAAGCAAGGAGGGGTGTTGGGATCGCAGCGGATGGAGATCTGTGGTCTCTGCCTAACCCTACAGGGTGACAGGCGTGACTATATGTATGTATGATATAACATTGGAAACTTGAAGAAGCAAGCCCACGCATACCTTAAAAGCCAGAAATGCTCCCGTAATACGTAATAATAATTGTGTATATCCATGGGCGGCGTTGATTGCTTTGCATGAGACGACACCCTTGCTCATTTACCATTCTATCACATAAAACTAAGTAATATTAGTAAAGGAACATAAAAATGTCTGAAATGAATTTCAGCGATTCGCTCAACAGCTGGTAGGGTTACTATCGGGGGTATAAAACCTCCTTTTACCGCCTGATACACGAACCACCCTTCCGTAAGGGCGTCTAAAAGGTCTATTACACAATATGCGCGATGTAAAGCCAAGTTCACAACAGCCGGACTGCGCGGGTGGAGTTTTATCGTCCATTTGAAGCGTGTACGGCTCGATGTCACCGTTCATTTCGCGCCGTAATGCTATGCCAGCGATACGATGTCGCAACTCATAAAGTACACAAAGCCAGCATTGATATCGTGTATCACGGCCCTTACATTTACCGCCGCGCCGGGCGTACGTAAAGTTGTATTGTACAGTTGGAGACCGGCTCGCTTGTATTAAACATCCTTCCTACTAATATTATAAATGCGAAGGTTTGTGAGTATGGATGTATGTTTGTTACTCTTTCATGAAAACACTACTGGACGGATTTGGATGAAACTTTACAGTAATATAGTTTTTACATCGGAATAACATATAGGCTACAATTTGTAATGATTTTATGTAATTTTGGTACTAATATTATAAATGCGAAGGTTTGTGAGTATGGATGTATGTTTGTTACTCTTTCATGAAAACACTACTGGACGGATTTGGATGAAACTTTACAGTAATATAGTTTTTACATCGGAATAACATATAGGCTACAATTTGTAATGATTTTATGTAATTTTGTTACTAATATTATAAATGCGAAGGTTTGTGAGTATGGATGTATGTTTGTTACCTTTTCACGAAAATACTACTGGACGGATTTGGATGAAACTTTACAGTAATATAGGTTATACATCAGAATAACATATAGACTACAATTTGTAATGATTTTATGTAATTTTGGTCGACTGTTAAAGAGGTTTTCACTTCAAAAACCTTCACCATTTGATCGCTTTGAATGTCTTCATCTCAGCTTCTTCATCGAATAATTAATTAGAAGGCGGGACACAGGCCTGATACCCAGCTCTCCTTTTTTGTGTCTCGCAAACACTGCCCTCATTGTTCGAATCGCGGTCGGCGTGTTTGGAGACAGTTGCAAATGTAACTCAACAAGTTCTCTCATCCTTATGTAAAGGACTTAAAAAAATTGTCGGACTTTGATTTTGAAAAGGAATTTGTTTGAGGCTTTTAATGTCAAAAGGAACGTTTTTGCTTTTGCTCGTTGGGAAGAAATTTTAGCTTAGCTATTGCCTTTTTGTTTTTTTTTAATTTGGTTATAAATTTAGTACACGATTGTACTTATAAAACCATTTTGTTTTTTTTATTCATCATATTTATTTTAAAGTGTTATTATGGGAGGGAGGGATGGAGGGGGGTGGTAAGCTACCACTCAGACGCCGCTTTTCTGCTGAAGTGCGGTATTTCCCCGGGCGAGTTGGCCCATTAATGCTACAGAGAAATAATATGCCATTTTTCCCAATCCTACAATTCACTTGGAAATGGCTAACTGGATGTCCCCGGTGTTTCACTCGAACGAAGTTAAACTTGATGTGGGGTCACACAGCGGACGACCTACCGCACTAATGCGCCTCCATTAGCCGAGTTATGTCGGTGGAATTGCATCAGCTCAGCGGGTTGAACTAATGCACTGCCTCTCGGTTAGCGGCTTCATTTGTAATGCGGGCGAAAAACTGCCTAGTCTGAACGGTTGAATTATCATTTCAACAAATAGTACAGGAAAAATGATTGAAAAGTAAATTATACGTGTGTGAATATGAGTGTGAGTGGTAGTATATATATGGATGTATGTGTATGTGTGTGTGTGTGTCCGTATCAATGTCTTCACTGTGGTCCGCGACCTGACCACGTTGGTTCTTGCTGAAAACCAGCGCCAGGTGCTCCAATAGAGCGCCCGGCATATGTTGAGCAAGAACCATTTTATGAAAATTTTTTTGATTAATTCCTACTAATATTATAAATGCGAAAGTTTGTGAGTATGGATGTATGTTTTTTACTCTTTCACGATAAAACTACTGGACGGATTTGGATGAAACTTTACAGTAATATAGGTTATCCATCGGAATAATATATAGGCTACAATTTGTAATGATTTTATCTAATTTTGGTCGTAATATAACGATACATGTCAATTAAGTCGGAAAAAACCTGGCCTCTGAGAGCTATCTTGGGGAACACTGCTTAAACCATTGGAGTTACACAAAGATGATGTACCGTAGAATAGTTTGTCTTGAATAGTTTTAAATAAAAGTCCGCGACAGCATATCTACCTTTTATGTGGAAGCCACTATGACCAAAATTGTGAACCATAAATTAAGTAAAAAAATATATAAATTTATATAAAATGATCTGTCACGAAACTTAATGTGGCAGACCAAATTCCACACAAGCGAAGCCGCGGGCAAAAATTAGCATGTTATAATGTTATTAAGGTTTTAAGCAAAAATTAATAAAAAAGCTCTCATAAATAAAGTTTTTCTATTTCTATATCCGGTGTAAGAATTAGCTTATGAGTCGAATAATAAGTAAACAAGTGAGAACATTCTGTCTTCGCTTCACGCACATGGTTTCAAGTTATTACTATCTGGGTGGAGTTTGAAAAAGCTTGCACTTAATCGAGATAAGGGAAACTTTGTAATGTCTCTTGTGGGGTACTCTTTTTAAATTGTCTAAGTTAGCAGATTAAAGAGAAACCGATTATCCGAGCGGGCAAGTTCCGAGCGGGGACATTAGAGCGCCTACTCACTTAGCGAACCAATTAATTGTGTGAGGCTCTACGCCGGAACTAATTGTAAAGTTCTCGGTTGGAATAATAGAGATGATATTACGTGTTAAGTTGGTAGTCTGTTTGACAGCGACGTGGTCCGCCACCCGTCACGTCTGATTCCCTAGAGGGCGAAGAGCGACGATCGGAGATCCATTCCGCTACGATGAATGTGAGAAGAAGGATGGATGAAAAGATGGATGAGTGAGATGAGAAAAAGATTAAAAAGTGAGTAAATGTAATAAAAATATAAGGAGTATTGTAAAGGCAATAATTAAGTTTTCCCTTAGAAACTATTCCTACCTGTCAAATATTTGATGTTCGTCCCGTCGTTCAGAAATAAAATTAAATCCAAGGGTGAAGTTGTTTTTTTCGTTTCTTTGGTTTTGAATTTTCGTTCAGCTTTTTATTTATTGATTCTGAGGCGGTATGAAGTTTGCCGGGTCAGCTAGTATATAAATAATTCATCAGTCGATTCCGTTTTTCAGTAATTTCGTCAATATCGTAGAAACAGAAACATAATTGTTAAAACTATTGTATAAAATAACAAATCCATCTTTTGTAAGGTTTAATTTTTCACCTTTTCGTATATAAATATTTTCTAACAGAGGGAGAGATAACTTGAAAAAATATTCGTCGGTACAAGGAATCCCGCCTCGGGCTTCCGTCGGTGTGTTAGTGGGCCGCGCTAATAGAATCGCCGGTCCGTGATTTCCCGGGGGCCCCCGTACCGCCCTTTTCCTCGTGCCGGGGAAGTAACAACTCAGCGATATCCCGCGTGAGTCACGTCTGAACCGATCGTGGCTTCACGTCTCCATACATAAGCTTCACTTGTTTAGAATTGGATTCCTAGTTTTTTTGGCGCAAAAAACGAATTGAAGATGAATGGGCCGGCTCGCCCGGAGAAGTACCACACTCCCGCGGAAAACCGGCGTCTGAGTGGTAGCTTAGCTACCGCGCTTCGTAAGGGGAGCTGCCGAGTTACGGAGGCCCAATACCCTCCCTCTGTTTAACTCTCCCACCCTCCCAATCCCACTCCCATAATAACACTTGGATTGACGTTGGATGAGTGTAGAGGAGGCGGGGAAGGTGTGCCGGGATCGTAGCGGATGGAGCTCTGTGGTCTCTGCCAACCCCTGCGGGGGATAGGCGTAAATATATATAAAAATATAATAATTTTTTTTCGTATTGATTGCGTCCTATACAACGCCTTACAAAGCCTACAATATGTCTTAACACCCGGCAATGAGTAACATGTATTTCATACAATAGAGGCGGGCCTCACAAAGGGTAGTATTGCCGCGTGAAGTAAGAAGCCACACAGCGCGCGCTGTTAACCATTTTGCTTTGAAATCGAGATCTCGGGATTCCTTTGAGAAGTTTCTTATGTATAAGGTCCATATTTTGTAATTTAAGATTAAATATTTCAAAATATAAGATTAAAGAGATATAATCCTTACGTATATATATTTATTTGTCTGGTTACATAATTTGTGTTTTTTTTTATGGGATAGAAAGGCAAACGTGCGGGCGTGTCACCTGATGGAAAGCAATCAACGCCGCCCAGAAACATCCGCAGTGCCATAGGCAGTGCGAAAGCGTTGCCGACCTTTAAGGAAAGCGACATTATTAGAGTGGGAGGGGGAGGGTGTTGGGCCTCCGGAACTCAGGCCGCTCACCGTACAAAGCGCGGTAGCTAAGCTACCACTCAGGTCCATTCATGCTACAGACAAATAATATGCCACATCCCGTTTTCCTACACACACCGCAATATGTGGTCTATTTCTGGGTTTATTGTGTAGAGACCATCAGGATATGAGCCGTGCCGGTTGGTTCACTATAAAGATGCTATCACACTGGCGTGTAATAAACGGTGTTGCTTGCACGCGATCCATTTCGACTATTAGCAGCCGAGGCCTGAGCGAGCAACACTGAGGTCATTCCGAGCTTCGCAGAGCTTTTGTCGACACATTTTTGTCGTTTTATTCTTTTAATATATGATGTTTTATTCGCATCTGTTCTGCTGAACGATTGCAATTATTATATATTATCTTAATTGTAGTATATATTAATTTTAACAAAGTTTAGTTAAATAAAACTTCGAAATACTTATATATACTTTCCCTGCTTCCTCAGCAATCATCACTCTCCTCATGCAAGTTCATCGGTTTAGGATACTCCTGTGCTAGCCTTTCTTAAAAATTTCAAAATTCGTTTTACATTAAATTTTTTCCAGTAGTTTTTTCGTGATAGAGTAACAAACATATATACAAACTTTCGCATTTATATTAGTAATAATATAAATGCGAAAGTTTGTATATATGTTTGTTACTCTATTACGAAAAAAACCACTGGACGGATTTGGATGAATCTTTACAGTAATATAGTTTATACGTCGGAATTATATATAGGCTACAATTTGTAATGATTTTATGTAATTTTTTTGGTCGTAATATAACGACACATGTCAATTAAGTCGGAAAAAAATCTGGCCTCTGAGAGCTATCTTGGCGTACGCTGCCTAAACCATTGGAGTTACACAAAGATGATGTACCGTAGGATAGTTCGTCTTGAATAGTTCTAAATAAAAGTCCGCGACAGCTTTTATGTGGAAGCCACTAAACCGTAAATTAAATAAAAAAAAAATTATATTTATTTAAAAATGATCTGTCACGAAAATAAATAATAAAAAATATATGTTATTCATTTGAAAATAGCAATAGATAGACAGCAAATATAGACTTATTGAATTTTAACTGTTTCACGGCAAACGGCGCCTTTAAGCGTTCAGCTATAGAAGTTCTCTCTGAATTATTTCTATTTCTATGGATACAAATAAATAATTTCTGTCTATAGAATTCCAAAGTCGCTTACATTTTTCTTGAGCAGATAATTTGATTTATTAAAAAGAGACTTGGAGTTAATAATACATAATCCGTTTTTGTCGACAGGTAATCTCGGCTACGGCGTATCAAATTATCTCCCTTTCAGGTAAGTTCAATCGAAATTAAGTGGGAGCAATTTGTCTAGGGAATTCCCCCATCATTCAGTTTGAATTAAATTTATCCACTGATGACATTTGACGCCTGGGATGTAAGTCACATCTTATCCCTTTGACCACCATCCGCATATATATATAT